>OY756208.1:104495045-105095045 GCA_963576795.1 Metopia argyrocephala | reverse complement strand
AGTAGTGCTGTCAAATTCTGCTACTTTTCATTACTCGATAGTATTGAGTACTTTCATTGGGTACTCAATACAACTCAATACTATTAACGGATTTTATTTTTAAGTGAAAACAATTTCATAAAATATTGTTTTTTTAAAAAGAATTTTGTTTTGGCTGTTAAATTTAAAATTTTCCATAGAACTTCGAAGAAAAAATACAACTCTTAAAGTATTAAGTAGTTACTTTTAAGTATTGAGTACCCAAAAATTAGTACAAATACTCGATACTCGGTACCCATTACTCAATACTTTGCCAGCACTAGTCAGAAGTGAAATTGCAAAAACATAAACGTGAATTAAATAAAATGGAATTGCCGACTACTGGTAATAAGGCGGAGCTGCAGAAGAGACTATTGCAAGAATTCAAGCATCGTGGCATTAACATCGACGCCTATGAATTTGAAGATGACGAAATAGAGATATATGAACCTGCAAAGACCAGCAGTTTAGACATAAATTCGTTGCTGGCTGCCATAATGGAAGTAAAAGCAACAACAAAGCGAATATGGAAATATCTAGAACTCAAAATCAGGCATTGCTGGCAGAGGTAAAAGAAACATCCAGAGCTCAAAATCAAGCATTGCTGGCTCAAGTTGAAGAAAGATCTAGAGCTCATAACCAAGCATTGCTGGCTTAAGTTGAAAAACGATCTAGAGCTCAAAACCAAGCACTACTGGCAGAAGTAAAAGAAACATCTAGAGCTCAAAACCAAGCATTATTGGCAGAAGTAAAAGAAACATCTAAAGCAACAAACGAGAAGTTAGTGGAAATTTCTGAAACATTCAGTAAGAGGGTAGAAGGCGTGGAAGTAAGAGTGGCTGACTTAGACGATAAAATTAATGAAACTGAAGAAAAGGTCAATAGTATTCAATGCCAACAAGCTGGACCAGTACGTGTTGTTCCAGAATTTATCTGCAAAATAAAAACCACTTGCTTTGATGGTAGCACACCACTTTCTGTATTTAGACTTCAAATTGAAACTGTTGCAAAAAAAAAATGGATGGGACGACGAGGAGAAGGTACTGAAACTAATATTAGCCTTAAAGGGTGCAGCCGCAGAAGTCCTGGAGACAATTCCAGCCAGCTCCAGAAATAATTACGAAGACCTAATGGTGGCATTGCAGCGTAAGTTCGGTAATGAGCACAAACGAGAATTGTACCAAATGGAGTTGAGATGTAGGACACAAAAGTCCAATGAGTCATTACAGGCCTTCGCCATGGAGATTGAAAAATTGGTACAACTAACATACCCAGGCGAAAACCATCCATTGGTAGATCGTTTTAAAACTGAAGCGTTCGTCAATGGCATACGTGATCCTGACTTGAAGCTCGCGGTATGCAGCACTCAAAGGAACACCTTCGCTGAAACAGCAGCATTTGCACTGGGGCAGGAAACCGCTAGAGCTATATCTAGGCCACAGGTACACAAAGTGCGTGCTTTGGATGTCGAGCCAGAAGCACATGACGTGCTCAATGATCTTAAAGCGATGATGGAGCAAATTTGTGCCGGCATGCAGCAGAAGATGAACGCAAAGTGCTTCAATTGTGGTAAGAGTGGCCACTTCCAAAGAAACTGCAAAGTGCCACGAAAAAGAGCAAGGTCTATCTCGCCATCCAGAAGTAACAAACGGGTGAACTGCCAGCAACCATCACAAGAGTCCCCGTTAAACTAAAACGAGCTAACACTAAGGGGCAAGAGCTTGCTCCCACAAGCGAGTGCCCCACGATCTCCATATCAGTGATGCAGCAAAAGAACAGCAACTTAACAGTAAGTGGGTACCTAAATGGCAGAAGACACATCTTCACTATAGACACTGGGGCAACGCAGTCGATCATCAGACCCGATATAGTCAACGGAAGATGTGAGTCACTACAAAACGTTAAACTACGAACAGCTACGGGAGAATCTGCCACTGTCCACGGGAAGATAGAAGCTAAGGTGACTATGGCCAACATTAGCGTGAGACATGTTTTTATTGTTGCCGATATTGTTGATGAGGTTATCATTGGTGCCGATTTTATGATAACCCATGGCATCAACCTGAATATGGGGCAACAGGTTATGAGTTGGCATAATGTCGAGATACCGCTTGATGTGGGTTATGACGACAATACTCACGCTAGAAAACTAGTTGCTGTAGGACGACAAAAATTACTACCACAAGCAGAAACATTGATATGGGCGCGTGCGGAGGGAGATTGTGTGGACAACCGCTTGTGGGTAGTAGAACCAGAAGAAATAAAGGTCGAAATATTAACAGCAAAAGAGTGTCCAAGAAAAAATCATCACAGAAAGATCCGATGTAGGCCGATGTTTTCCAGTAGAAGCGGTAATAAATCATGAGAGCACGGGGGATCCTGAAAATATACCTGCCAAGGACCAAACTCTATTTAAGGACTATGTGGAGAAATGGGTGAAAGAATTAGCAGCTTCGGATAAAAACAAAGCGAAACAGCTGCTTAAGAAGCATGCCAGTGTCTTCGTAGTAAAAGATCACTGTCAAGGTAGAACGGCGATTGTTAAGCATTTAATCAATACCGGAGAAGCGAGACCTATTAAACAGGCACCCAGAAGCGTACCCTTGGGCAAGAGAAATGAGGTAAAGGACCTGGTCAAAGAAATGGAAAAGAACGGTGTAATAGAGCCATCATTCAGTCCGTGGAGCTCACCTGTAGTCCTAGTGAAGAAGAAAGATGGCGGTACAAGATTCTGTGTGGACTACAGAAAACTTAATGATGTCACTGTAAAAGATAGTTACCCGCTACCAAGGATTGACGATACGCTGGACACGCTAGCAGGAACAAAATGGTTCTCCACATTAGACTTGCAAAGTGGCTATTGGCAGGTGGAGATTGCAGAGAAAGATAAAGAGAAAACCGCTTTTAGTGCGAACGGTGGTTCAAGGTAATGCCGTTTGGGCTCTGCAATGCGCCGGCCACATTTGAGCGTCTTATGGAGCGAGTATTGAAAGGACTGCACTGGAAAACTTGCTTGGTGTATCTCGATGACATAATAGTGATGGGTAGAACTTTCGACGAACATCTCAGAAACTTGGGAGAAGTTCTACAGCAAATATCTACGGCTGGTCTAAAGTTAAGTGCAAAGAAATGTGCATTGTTCCGAAAAGAGGTAAAATATTTTGGACACCTTGTAACGGCAGATGGCATTACTACAGATGAAGATAAAACACGAGCAGTAAAGAACTGGCCTCGAACACAGAATCTCACGAGTTACGTAGCTTTTTAGGACTCTGCACATATTACAGACGGTTTGTGCCGAATTTCGCGAGCGTAGCAGCAAGTCTACGTGAGCTGACAAAGAAATCAAGACCATACCACTGGGGCGAACCACAAGAGAAGGCATTTGAAACATTGAAAAATTTAGTATGTGCAGCACCCGTTTTATCCTATCCAGTGCCGGGTGAAAAATTTGTCTTAGACAGTGATGCTAGTGGACATGCTATAGGTGGCGTACTCTCGCAGGTAGTCAATGGAACAGAAAAGGTTGTGGGCTATTACAGTCGGACACTCTCAAAGCCTGAAAAGAACTATTGTGTAACACGACGTGAATTATTAGCGGTATTAGAGTGCATAAAACATTACCACAAGTACTTATATGGCCAAAATTTTCTCCTGAGGACTGACCACTCTGCACTTAGATGGCTGTTACAGTTTAAGAACCCTGAAGGACAGCTGGCTCGCTGGATCGAACGACTCCAAAGCTACGATTCTAGCATAGAGCACCGAAGAGGCGCCAAGCATGGTAATGCAGATGCTCTGTCGCGGCGGCCGTGTAGCATAGAGTGTAAACATTGTACTAAGGCTGAGGGCAAGGAATCTATCGTCGACATTCGGCTAACTCACATAGAGGCGGACAAGGACTGGGCAACAGCACAAAAGAATGATCCAGTGTTATCAAAAATTATAACAGCTAAAGAAAAGGATCAACGACCAACCCGAAACGATATATCAGCAGAAGGCCCTATAGTAAAGGCTTATTGGGCTCAGTGGAATAGTTTAAAGCTTATTAATGGCTGCTTATATCGTACCTGGGAAAGTGCAGATGGCAAAACAACAACCGACTTAATAGTAGTGCCATCCTCCAAGATAAGTGAAATCCTAAATGAATTTCATAATGGTCCTAGTGGAGGTCATCTTGGAGTAACTAAAACTTTAGAAAAACTTAAGCAAAGGTTTTACTGGATTGGTTGTCAACAAGCTGTCGCCGATTGGATAGCAAACTGTGCGCAATGTATGGCAACAAAAGGATCAGTGAAAAGAAGCCGAATGCAGCTACAGCAGTATAATTCAGGCGCACCATTCGAGAGGATAGCGATGGATGTGGCAGTTCCTTTTCCTATCAGTAACAAGGGTAATCGATACGTTCTCGTAGTGATGGATTATTTCAGAGAGTGGCCAGAGGTGTACACCATACCCAATCAAGAAGCAACAACAATTGTAGACGTATTTGTGAACAACTGGGTTTGTCGCTATGGTGTACCAATTGAACTGCACTCCGATCAAGGCAGAAATTTTGAGTCCATGGTGTTTAAAGAAATGTGCGAGATCTATGGAACAAAGAAGACCAGGACGACGCCACTACACCCCCAATCTAATGGAATGGTAGAGCGATTCAATAGAACACTTGAGGAACGCCTACGTAAAGTGGTGAGTGAGCATCAAAAAGATTGGGACGAGCACATACCAAAATTTCTGTTAGCATGCCGATCAGATGTGCATGATTCGACATCAAAAACACCTGCCAAGATTATTTATGGCACTGAGTTGAGATTACCTGGTGACTTGGAATTTGGCGCCAAACCAACAGCGGACGTAGATGAGAGTTATGCCGTAAAACAAGAAAACCTCAACAAAGTACACAATTTTGTACGCACTCGAATAAAGATGGTCAGTGACAAAATGAAAGCGAGATACGATAAGGCAGCAAATAGTGAGGGTTACCATGAAGGTCAACTGGTTCTACTTTACAACCCACAGCGGAAGAAAGGATTGTCTCCCAAATTGCAGACTAACTGGGGAGGACCTTATAAGGTAATCAAAAGGCTTAATGATGTTGTCTACAGAATTCAAAGGTACAACAGTCCGAGGACCAAGATGAAAGTCGTACACTTAGAGCGACTGGCAAACTATGGGAAAGTAGTTAAGGAGCCTATTCGGGACGAACAGGCTTAAGTGGGAGGCAGTGTTACGAAAAATAAATTAAGTAAAAAAGCGCCAAAGATTACAGCTAAAATAAAAGAAAAACGCGTATTATGATAACATTTTAGAGTAAAAAAAAGTAACAACAACAAACACGTAATTTTGTCTTGTGCTGTTACCAGTAAAAACAAAAACACACACGCACACATATATCTTTATATTGGTGCTGCAAAAACAACTAGGAAATCATTTCAACAACAACAACATAAGAGATGTTCTGTATACAAACTTCTACATGTGCTGCAGATATACACACACATATACATACAAAAATAAATTAACATGTTGACACACAAGTATTTTGCCATATGCAGTGATCTCGAAACTGAAAGAAAAATCGTGTCACATTGAATTTTAAATAAAAAGGCAGAGCAGAGATTGGGAATCAAGTTAATTGTGATTTAGCTACGACAGAGTAAAGATCAACAGTGAATCCCTACGTGTGGTATTGTTCGACAGTGTATATCCTGTAAAGTGTATTAAGTGTAAATAAAGTAAATTTGTAAATACACAATCAAATCAAGTGTTTATTATTGTAATTAAGAATCCACATAAATAAAAAATATTTCTATAGAAAAGGTTTATAGAAATAAAACGTTTTTAAAAGGTAAAAACGTAACAATATTAAATGTGATACCAATACAATACAAAAAGGTTTAGGCTGATTTAAAAACTCACACCAAGAGTAAGATGTGAATAAAGAAAGTGGTATTTCCAGCGCTGGTGGTGGTGTCTCAAAGTTTTGCCCGCTTTCTCCAATAGAAGAAGAAATTATCAATCTTCTAAATATGGAAGAAGCAGTTAATGGTCTACCTACGTCTGCTTTGGGACAAGTAGCAATAAAACGAGCCCTGTTACCTTAGCGACTAATAAATACCTGAAGAGGTTTTGGGATAAACAAAAACCGATAATACAACAGAAATTGAAGACGTTAATGCTGCCAAACGTCGCAATTTGGATGAAAACATGCATGCTACCAAACGTACTCGGCTACAAACACCAAATGACAGGGACAATTTATTAAAAACTCAGGTAGAAAACCAAGCGACATTTCACAAGAAAACAACTAAAGTACTCGGCGAGTTGCGAAATGATTTGAAAGATCTAGTAAGGTATAATCGAAAAATGTTTGAGCTGAAACAGAAAGAACTAGAACTTTCCAAAGAAAAATTAATGTTTGAAAAAGAGTGTAAGCTACAAAACCAAAAATTAAATATATATAAAAAAGGGAATTTTAGAATTAGAAAAAACAAATATGTGAGTTTTTTAGTTTGATATTTTTATTATTTTAGCACATATGTATGTACCTATCTATATTGATATAGATAGATTATATAATGAATAATGAATGATGAAGTGCAAATTTTTATTTAAAAATGTTTAATAACACAAGCAATGAAATAAGTAACTATTTTTATAGAATGATGTTTTATTAAATATTTTTTATAATCTCAAAATCAAATTGTCTTATTTCGTTTTTTATTTGCCTGGCAATACTTATTTGATCGTTGTTGGTCCCATCGCTATTAACTGCTAATTGGATTTCATTTAGGCTTTCTGTTTCAGCAATTTCACTTGGTGGCACATTTACGTTAAAATTCACACAAATATTGTGCAGTGCACAGCAAACATTCATTATTTGTACAACTCTTTCCGGGACATAGTGCAATTCTCTAGCTGCTAACAAACACCGAAATCTGTCTTTTAAAACACCAAATGTTCTTTCAATAATGGACCTTCCTTTACTAAACTGGGTATTAAAATATGTCTCGGCGGTGTTTTCCAAAGCATTTCTATACGAAGCCATCAGCCACGGTTCCAGAGGGTAACCTGAATCGCCTTAAAATTATTAAAAATGAGTATAATAATATTAATTAAATGTAACTAAGACAATAACAATCAGCCAAAAGCCTTTTTCTCCCCGTTCAAAATGTTCTTTTAATTTTTGCTTTGCGTTAGAAAGGTTCCATATATGTGAGTCATGGCATGTACCACCGCATCGGCAGTCGACAAATCTAATTAACATTTTGTGATCACATATATATCTAAAAATTAATTTCCTTAAAGCGATCACATAGTACATATACATATATTAAAATATTCTTACCACCATGGCATTCATACTATTTTATTTATTTATTTATTTTGGTATATTCCTCCGTAAGAACCTTAAGAATATAATTATTTTATAGTTCAGAAGGAATGTATATAAACTTAGCAAATTATATCATTAATAAAAAAAAACAAATAGTTGTGACAATTATAAAAATATAACATGACATATACAAATATAACATATTAACATAAGTGACAACGATTTTATATAATTATCAATATTTGGCCCTTAGATTCAGCGGTGCCAATTTAGCGCGTTTCGCGCTAGTTTTAGCACATTTTAACCATACAAAACGCGGTTTTTTCCGTTATATCGCGTTTACTAAAAAATGCGCTAAGTTGGCGCGTTTTAAATAAACTTAATAAAACCACTTCAGTCCAACATTTTCTTACTTTTTTTCGTAAATTTTCTAGTACTTTTTTTACAACTATGAAAACAATTTTGTATAATTTCATTTAAGTATCAACAAATCATTTTTAACAATAGTTTGGTGAAATTATTTTTAACTACATACATATATATGTATAGTTTGTATAGTACTAATAACCAATGTTAATTATCATCTTGGATTGAGATCCACTATTTTAAGAATTCTCTTAATGTCAATCCTGTTATCAAGCTGTTTTCATTTGTTATAAGTTTATTGAGCTTCCCATTTTCAAATGCAGAAGTTTAAAGAGCTTTTAGTATAATGAATTATTTTAAATCAAAAATAAGAAATAGAATGTTTCTCAACACAGTCAATTACTTAATACCCATTAAATATGGCATAAGATTAAAAAACTCTTGTTGTGAAAATTATGATATTCCATTAGATGTACATACATATATGCAAAAATTTATTCAAATAACACGTATAATAATTCGAAGTATTACATACAATCGGTTTTGTGGTCAAAAGATGAGCCAGACGGTTTGAATGAAATTGGCGATGATCGATATTAACTTTACTTTTCTACCTTATTTTTATAATATCAAGAGGTTCCTTATTATTGATTTTAATCAGTAAAATATTAAAAGTTTAATATTAAACAAAAAAGAAGACTGAGTTACTATTTTAATATTTGACTGATTATTAAAGTAACCAAGTACGATTTTATGAAATGTTTAACATATTTCAATTTTTATTGATAAAATATACCAATAAAATATATAAAATTTTTGCTGTTTGGTAGTTTGTAAGAATCTACTTTTTGCACCTGAATTAAATTCCAAAACAAATATGTAGATATTATTTATTTTGCTTCAATAAAGACTGTACTTTTTCTAATATATGGGTCGAATTTTATTCAAATTTTATTTAGCGCGTTTGGAAACGGCGCGTTTTGCTTATAAATATTTGTCAACGCTATGTTTTAGTGTGTTTTAGCGCGTTTTGGGAAGGAGGCCAGCGCGTCTTAGTTGCAAAAAGTTGGCACCACTGCTTAGATTTGTACTGAATATAAAATTAGAAGACAAAATAAAAAGTTTTTTTTTGAGAAATGGTAATGAGAAAAGTCAGATATTTTGAGACATATAGTTATAAAGCAAGTTTTTAAAACTGTTTCTCCCCGATATGATTTTCAAATGTATCGGTAAAGAATTCCATAAATTAATAGCGTTAACGAAAAACAATCTGCTCGTATTAAAATAAGTATGCCTGGGAACAATTAATGCCGTAGATCTACCAAATACAAGCTTTTCATAAAGATAACAATGTTTCCTTTGGTAAAGCAGATTATGTAAGAACATAATATTTCGCATACGAAGATAATCAGCTAGGTCACAGCCCAAAACCATTTTCCTCCAAGAAGAAATGTTATTAAACCGAGCCAAATTATATATGTACCGCGTAGCATTATTAAAAGATACCTGTAACTTATGCATTGAACGTGAATCCAGTTTGCTGTATATTACAGCAAAATAGTTAATATGAGGAAGTATCAATTGTACCACAAGTCTCTTTTTGACCTCAAGTGGCGTGAATGCAGATGACATTCGCAAATTACGAAGTACAAGGTAAATATTTCTTACAACATTGTTAATATGATCTGAGCAAGACAAGGTTTAGTTGATATAAAAGCCTAGGTATTTAATTTTATTAACATAGGCAAGATGTGTGTTTCCTAGGTAAATTGCTGGAAAATTGTCATAGTCGCATTGCTCCCTACTGATTGGTAAAACGTAAGATTTCCCAGCATTAAGTTATTAACCTCTGACCATTCCACAATTGAAACCAAATCATCATTGAGTTTGGAACATGTATTCCGATACGATTGGAAATATAAAGTTGAATATCGTCAGCATATGCATGCATACGAGTATATTTACAAACAGAAAATACATCATTGATAAATATACTAAACAGTAGTGGTCCTAATACAGTGCCTTGTGGAACACCAGAATTTATGCACATTAAGCCTGACTGCCCATTGTCCACAACTACTCTCTGAGCTCGACTAGATAAATAATTTTGCATTAGAGATACCGCAGTATCAGTGAATCCAAAATAGTTTCTTACACATTATTGAGTGGTCTACTCTATCTGTTAACGCTGTGTATTTACAGGCGCGACGAGAATTATCTGTCCAATCCAGAAATTCTCTTCAATATAATAAATTAATTAAAAGACGTGTGATCCGTTTCAATTCAATTTAAGGACTGTTTATTGAAAAATTCAAAGAGTAGATTTAATGTTACTAAGTGTGATATCAGGTAAAATATAAAGAAAATACAAAGCCAAAAATAGAGGGACCGTTAAACATCTACTTTCATGCCAACAATATAGAAAAATAAGTTAAAAGATTGAACAATAGAATGTATTATTGTATTATTAAACTACATATGTATATTATGTATGTTATACGAGGGTTAGTAAGGGATTTTTTAATTTAGTATTGTAGCTAAGTGCGCGAACATCCCGGCCCCTTTGAAGGAACCCCTTCAACAATCGGCAACAGAGCAAGCTTAGCAATTGGACGAGTCTTGATTCCGTTAAGTGTTTTGATTTCGGCTACTCGTACAAACCCATCAGCACCCTTGAAAACTTTAGTTATGCGACCCAGTGGCCAGTACAACGATGGGGTATTGTCTTCATGAATTAGTACTAAACTGCCTACTTCAACATTTGCTTGTGGTGCTTTCCATTTTGTACGACTTTGCAGATCTTGTAGATACTCACGTTGCCAACGCTGCCAAAAATTATGTTTTATTGCGTTAATTCGTTGCCATCTTTGCAAATGATTCATGTCTGAAACTGATGATTGAGGTTCAGGAATGGCCTTAATTGAGCAACCAATTAAAAAATGACCGGGTGTTAATGCCGAAAGGTCGTCTGAGTCATGTGATGTTGGTGATAATGGACGAGAATTCATGATTGCTTCGATTTCAACCAATGCCGTAGACAGTTCTTCATAAGTTAGACGTACAGATGATAAAGATTTATGCAAATGAGTCTTTGCCACTTTCACTGCAGACTCCCAAATACCTCCAAAATGAGGTGCTCGTGGGGGAATAAACTCGAAATCAATGCAATGCTGAGTGCAAAATGCGGTAACCGTAGATAGGTGCTGCTGACTGAAAAATTGATCATGAAATTCTTTTAAGATTTTCTTTGCACCAACAAAATTAGTGGCGTTGTCGCAATATATTTTAGAGGGATATCCACGGCGACCAATCAAACGTTTCAATGCCTGAATAAATTTGTGGCTGGATAAATCAGATACGGCTTCCATGTGAACTGCTTTTGTGGTGAAGCACACAAAGACTGCAATGTACGTTTTATATGGGGTCTTTCCACGAAGATTTAGGTATGTCATGATTGGTCCGCAGAAATCGACACCGCAATATTGAAATGGACGAGATGGTATAACGCGATGTTTTGGTAAGTTTCCCATTACTTGGTGTAATAATTTCGGTTTGTATCGAATGCAATGAACACAGTTATTGACGATTTTTTTTGCGATATGCCTCGCATTTAACACCCAAAATTGTTGACGAATTAAACCAATTAATGCGCTTGGCCCAGCATGATAGTTATTGCGGTGTAAATATGTTACCAAGCACGTCACAAATGGATCAATTTTTGGAAGTAAAAGGGGGTGTTTGGTTTCGTATGACAGATCGCAGTTACTTATTCGTCCACCAATTCGAATGAGTTCTATACCATCTTCGATGCAGAGAAATGGTGTTAATGATGCCAATCTACCCTTTATAAAGTAACCTTTTTTGAGAATTAGTATCTCATTAGTGAAATATTTACCTTGAATAATTGACGTAATAATCTTTGTGGCAGTACTAAATTCCTTTGCGCTGATAAACTTTGAAAAAACTTTATGTTTACATTTAATTGAAATGAATCGGTTGACATATGCAAATATTCTGATTAATTTGACGTAATTGCTATGTTTATAAATTATCTGTATTAATGGATTTTGTTCTGTGTCACAAAGTAGAGCGTGTTTGCGTCGTTCAGTTATTTTTTCGTCTAAGTGAAGATAAGGGTTATTGTGAATTGGCCATAACTCTTCAGACTGATGTAGAAATTCAGGTCCAAATATCCACTTGGATTCTTTCAAATTTTGAAGCGTTGAACCTCTTGAAATCATATCAGCAGGGTTGTCACTTGTCGGGATGTACCTCCAAATAACGGTTGGTGCCAACGTCTGTATTTCTGAGATTCTGTTTGCTATAAAGGTTCCATAGGATGACGAATGTGATGATATCCAATGCAATACGACCTGTGAGTCCGACCAAAAATAAACAGAATCAATTTGAAATGGTAATTGACTAGCAATTTTGGCCCATAATCTAGTTATTAGTAATGCAGCGCACAGTTCAAGCCGTGGGAGTGTTTGTACTTTCAAAGGGGCAACTCTTGATTTTGATATCAACAAATTTGTCGTAATTACTCCGGTTTTGCTTTCACAGCGAACGTACAGTACACCACCAAAAGCCTTTGTAGATGCATCGCAGAACCCGTGTATTTGTATATGTCGAATTTCAGATAATACTGTTAACACAAATCTTGGAAACCGCATTTCTCGTAAATTCTCGAGGTCTTGAAGAAAGTCATTCCACTCTGTTGCAATGCTTTGAGGAATTGACTCGTCCCAATCTAGTTTTAAGCGCCAAATATCTTGAAGAATTATTTTTGCTTTAATAATGATTGGACTGAGCATACCTAGTGGATCAAATAAGGTTGATGATTGTGACAAAATGGCTCGTTTGCAGTATTTGTCGAATCGTTTCTTTGGTTTGTACAAAAAATAAAAATCATCTTGGCATGAGTTCCAATGTAACCCAAGGGTACTTATTGTATGATTGTCTAAAAAGTTTAGCAGTGTATCGCTGTAAGAATCATTGAATATAACGCCATTGGAATGCCATTTTGTTAATGAAAATCCTGACAAAGATAATAATGACGACACTTCTGATTTGATATTGTACAGCTCTTCTACTGTGCTAGCTCCTGAGAGCATATCGTCTACATAAAAATCATTTAACACTACTGACGCTCCTTTTGGGTATAATGTATTGTGCAATTCAGCTGCATGCTGTAAACTTCTTATCGCTAAATAAGGAGCTGCAGCCGTACCATAAGTAACAGTTTTTAATGCATATATGTCGATTGGCTTACCTGGATGTTCTCGCCAAAGTATAAGTTGAAACAATTGATCATCGTCATGTACGAGCACTTGCCGATACATTTTTGTGATATCGGCTGTCAATGCGAACCGATGAGTTCGAAAACGAAGTAGTGTGATTATCAGCTCATTTTGAATTGTTGGACCCACCATAAGTAGGTCATTTAAGGAAACGCCTGAGGTGGTCTTAGATGACGCATCAAAAACAACTCTTAATTTTGTCGATGTGCTCTCAGGCTTAATTACACAGTGGTGGGGCATAAAATAATGTGGTTTCGAAATATCTGGTGCAGGTATTTTCTGCATGTGGCCTAAGGATTGATATTCCTGCATAAAAAGGCGATATTGATCATAGACCTCAGGTAACTTTGATAATTTGTGTTCCAGAAATTTCAAACGGCGTACTGCATTGTTATAGGATTGTCCTAATTGTATAGGGCTACTTTTAAATGGCAGTTTGACAATCAATCTTCCATCCGATTGAACTGTGACGGTCCTATTATAGGCTTCTTCAGCTGCACATTGTTCAGGAGTCCGTCTCTCAGTTGACGCGCTGACATCTTCTATTTGCCAAAATCGTTGTACTACTTCATCAATCGATAGTTCAGCTGTCGTACAATGAGTTGAATAATTGCTTTGATTTAACCTTTCATGACACTTTCCCACAACTAGCCAGCCAAAGATGGATTTTTGAAGTATTGGCAACCCTTTTCCTAGTTTTATTTGCCCAATTGATAATAGTTCGAAAAACAATTCACCACCGATCAATATGTCGATATTCTCAGGTTTATTAAATGATGTATCTGCTAATTCCAAATTAGTTGGAATTTTTAATTTAGCTTCATTAATATAAAATTGCTGATAGTTTGTGACCTTTGAAGTTAGTAAGAATTCTAAGGTTGCTTCATAGTTATTTAACCTTGATTTTATTGTTGTTTGAACACATGAATTGACGTTTGTATGAGTGCCATTAATGCCGCTTATTTGTATATTCGTTTTGTATACTTTCAAAAACAAAACTCTTGCTAGTGACTCCTTCATAAAATTTACTTGTGAGCAACTGTCTAATAATGCTCTGACTTTGATGTAATTTCCGAAATGATCCTTTACAAAAATTACTGCTGTCGCTAGAATGACATGCGATTCATTTGAATGAGTTTGATGAGTATTAGACCAATTTGACGTTGACGGCTCAGGATTATCTACATACTGAACCTCTGAATCATGAAGCATGGTATTATGTCGTTTACCACAGGTTTTACACGAATGTATTGATGAACATTTATTCCGAAAATGGCCTTTAGCAAAACAATTACTGCATAGATTTAGTTGCCGAATTTTATCATAGCGTTGCTTTGGAGTAAAACCAAGAAATTGCGAGCATTGAAAAATCGCGTGCCCAACTTCATGGCAGCAATAACACTGAATCTTGTTTGGTGTGTTCGTTTGAGTGTGTGTATTCAAATTATGATTAATGCCCTTTGACTGAGTGACTCTTTGATTAAGATCTTGCCGTTGAACGCTGCCTTTAGATGCTTCTAAACGTTGACATCGTCGATCTAAAAAACCGCTACAATCTGACCATTTGGGCAAATTCTTATAATCAAGAGATTCCTCCCATTTTGCCTTCGTATCAGAGTCTACCTTTGACATGACTAGATTAATGATAAGAGCATCGCAAATAGCTTCGTGTGTACTAATTGTCTTCATGGCACTATATATTGCAGTTATTGAGTCGACTAAATACCGTAATGATGACTGGGATGCCTTATTAATTTTTGGAATCTCAAATAATGACGTTACATGGTCTAAAAATATTAAGCAATCATTATCGTATAGGTCGTTGAGTCTATCGAGAGCCTTTTTGTAGTTATTGTCATTAATTGGAAACATTGAAATCGATTCACGAGCCTGGCCGGACAGACATTGAATTAGCAAACTAAATTTTTCTGTTTTGCAAAGACCAGCATGCTTGTCAACAAGGTTTCTGAAGCTTCCTATAAAAGATTTGTAGTCTACATACTTGCCACTAAATTTTGGTAGTTGAATGCTTGGTAACAATCTAGAGTTCGATACATGGTTTTCTGATGTAATTGTTTGATGCATTGAGTCATTACTTAAATCGTTGCGCTGCCGTTGCAGCTCTGCCATTAGTTTAGATTTGGCCGATATATAAATCTCGTCAAGTTCTGCCCGACCTGCATTGTCACAGTCCAAACGCTCAATTTTCAATTGTACATCCAGACATAATTTATAATATGACTCTAAGACACCAAGTCTGCATTCTACTTCAGCCAGTGATGGATTTGCGGTTGAGTCAATAAATGTTAAAATACGTGACATTGATGACTTCGAATTTTTCCTGACTGCTTTTAGTTCATTTAAACTTTGAACGGTTGCGTTTACGCCAGCACCTGGTGCACCAAGAAGTTCCTCGTTGGAGTTTGGCATGGTTTAATTAATATATGCTTACCTCGAAGTTATTCACGTGCTGTAATTTTTATAACTTTTCAAACTAAAAGACAGCTCAGTAAATTCAGCATGTACTCAAGCAACGCGTTGTTAGATATTAAAATGTAAAAGCAGTTGAAGCGAGCAAAGGCAACGAATTGAAAGAAATATATAAGTATGTAGCAGTTGTTTGTACGTAATATGCCAGTAATCTCTTAGTAGAATTTCTTTTATCAATATTCTTGGTTTTATTTTTTATTATTATTATAACGGTCTCAAATGAGAAATAATAAAAAAGGCCTGTCTATTAATGATAATTAGCTGATTATCTATTTAAATGATATTAAACTTTTTTCTGATATGCTGATTTGTTGTTTTTGTTCTTTTTACAAATATGCTCTAAATTTGAATGTACAAATTGCAACAAAGATTTTAAGTAATTATCGTGATTATGATTCCAATTTAAATATGCAGGTTCATACATACATATATTGTGACATTTAATCTCTTTCGTATGTTGCTTTTACTTAATTAACAAGAAATTCCTTTGTACTTTCCAAAAAAAAATATGTATTTTAAGTCTTTTCTTACTGAACTCTCTTTATATAAATATGAAAGATGATCACCACTCTCTAACAGGCTTACCAATGTACATACATAATATATTATGTACCTTTTCAAAGTTAATTTAATTTCTTATTAACTTTTATATGACTAATTTTGTTGTACAGCACGTGTCACTGCTACCCTTTAATGCCTTATAATGCCCTTATTCACCATGACTATTGCATCGAATTGAAACGCATTCCGATCACGTCGGGGTCACCAAATGTTAACGCTGTGTATTTACAGGCGCGACGAGAATTATCTGTCCAATCCAGAAATTCTCTTCAATATAATAAATTAATTAAAAGACGTGTGATCCGTTTCAATTCAATTTAAGGACTGTTTATTGAAAAATTCAAAGAGTAGATTTAATGTTACTAAGTGTGATATCAGGTAAAATATAAAGAAAATACAAAGCCAAAAATAGAGGGACCGTTAAACATCTACTTTCATGCCAACAATATAGAAAAATAAGTTAAAAGATTGAACAATAGAATGTATTATTGTATTATTAAACTACATATGTATATTATGTATGTTATACGAGGGTTAGTAAGGGATTTTTTAATTTAGTATTGTAGCTAAGTGCGCGAACACTATCAAAGGCCTTAGAGAAATCCAGCAGGCACATGAGAAATAGGTTTCCCATGTCATATTCACACCTTATATCATCAATAACTTTTAAGGCTGCAGTAGTACAGCTATGAGCAGCACGAAACCCAGACTGCAATCGAGACAGAAGATTATTATGATTTAGGTAAAGAGTAATTTGTTCAGCCATAAGAGACTCAAACACTTTGGAAAGAGCTGGCAAAATACTAATTGGCCTATAATCACCTTGACCCACAGCGGTAGACCTTTTCGCAATTGGAATGATTCTTCCAATTTTCCAAGATTTAGGAAATGTAGAGGTAGTAATGCAATGATTAAAAATATGAGTTAATGGTGCAATAAAACACGGCAGTATCAATTTAACAAATTTAATGCCACACCATCTTCTCCTATTGCATTAGATCGTATTTTCAAAATATGTTTAATAACATCAGCCTCAGACACTGCAGAAAATGAAAAATTACTGTTGCAGTAGAGCTCACTGTGGAGTTCCTGATTACTTTTATTACTTATTAAATTATTAGAACAAAAAGCGTTATTAAGCACCGCTGGGTCTAGCTTGCACTCAGAAGAGCTACGGGAGTGTATACCCATGGACCTGATACTCTTCCACAACTGGCCTGTAGGTAGGTTAATATTAAGTTTTTTAGAAAAATAAGATTTTTTTGCCTGTCTAACTACAAGATTAGACTAATTTCTAGCCCTGTTGTAAGCAGCTCTGTTTATAACCGTAGGTCTTCTTTTCCAAACATTGTAAACTAAGCTGTCGTATACCAAGGGCAAGAACAATATCGTACATAAAAATTACGCTCAGGTACATGTCGCTCATAAACTCCCTGTAATGTTGTAAGAAAAACGTCCAGCTTCTCATCTATCGTTGCACGATACCAACATTCATTCCACGATACAGCAGAAATGTCTGAATAGAGGTAAGGGAAATTAATAGAGTTGTAATCTCTATATGTGATAAGCCGGCGATTATCATCTCTATTAAGGTCAATATTGCAGGTTAAAAATAGTAAATCATGGTCAGAAACAAATGAAATTTGGTCATATAAAAGCAATAATTCAGGATGTGAAAGCAGAAACGAATCAAGTAAACTTGGGCTAGAATTGAACGAGAAACGCGTAGGAATTTTGTCATTTACAACAGTCATTCCCACGGCGGTTATAAGATCAAAAAGATCATTACTAAGATTGTCATTCACAATCAAGTTCACATTAAAATCACCACAAGTAATAAAAAAATTTTACTCTATAGCATGGTTTTTAAAATCAATAAAAAAGGGCTCAATACTAGATGTTCTGTCTGGGTTATAAATGCACGATACGAAAACTTTTGCCGTGTTACCATATATAACCACATTAATAAATTCAACATTCGAATCATGCGAAACGTTAACTAATCGAGCTCTAAGGTTATTTCTACAATATATGGCAACACCACCGCCCCTTTTCCGTCTCCTATAATTTCTAAACAGGTTTTGTTTTTTTTCCTCGGGTGATGGAAATGCAGTTACGCATACCGTTAGGTTATGTTGGGCTCTAGGCTATGCCTACCTACCAACTAAAACCACCACCCTATTCCGAGGGAATTTCCGCCTCCCCGGAACCACTCTTCGTATTACTTCGGGGAGGCTCCCTCACATTTAGCCATATTGGCCCTCCACTTTCCTCATCTGCAGCAAAGTGTCATATCGGAATCATCAGTCCACTGTGTGGATCCTTTCATCCAAGTCCCTCTTCTTGGTCTTGAGAACATATTCGGTATATCTGGCCATAGCATTCCAGTTTTCCTCCGAATGCAGAATCCTCCGGTGACAATTCTCAACACTGAATGTACCGATCGTGGCCTCAAGTTGAGCTCTTTCTCTGCTCCATCTTTCACAGTAGAAGAAAGTATGCTCTGCGTCATCTGTAGCCGCATCCCCGTATATACAGCTTGGCTCTGCTGTCTTACCCATTCGACATAGATATTTGCAGAAATATCCATGTCCGGATAAAAGCTGCGTCAGGTAATAATTTACCTCACCAAATTCTCTTTCCACCCAGCAGCTGATTTCCGGAAGAAGTTTCGCCGTCCACCTACCTCTAGCATCTGCATTCCACCTCTGTTGCCATTTTTGAAGGGTTCGTCATTCGGCCTTACGCTCTCTCACTAGAATTGTTGGCCTCCCATAAAATTTTCTGCTCGCTGGCTTGCAAATTTATAGGTATTTCACCACTAATCACAAGCACCGCCGGGCCAGAAACAGTCCTATAGGCCGACGAGATGCTGAGGGCTGCGTTTCTTTGAACCGACAATAAAAACCTCCTTCTACAACCAATCCTTAGCGTGTCCGCCCAAACCTCGCTACCGTATAGCAGAATTGAATTTGTAACGGCCATTAATAGTTTTCGCCTGCTCTGCGTGGGTCCTCCAACATTCGCCATAAGTTTACTCAGTAAACCCGCAACTCTAGCAGCCTTTGTCGCAGAATGCTGCAACTGCTCCGGAAAGGTCAATTTAGGGTCCATTCTGACGCCGAGGTAATTTACCACGATCTTCGTCGTCAGGGTAGTATTGACTATCGGCATATCAATTTCCACGGGTATATGCCTTCTCGTCAAAAGGATCACCTCGGTTTTCTCCGTTGCGAGCTTAAGCCCCTTATCATTAAGCCAGGACTGCGTTCTTATGATAACTTGATTTAGTTTCCTCCTCGCCTCTTCTGTATTTCGAGCCTCAATTACGGCTGCGACGTCATCAGCATATGCAACAAGATATGTGTCATCCGGCATTTCAATACGAAATATATCATCGTAGGTAATATTCCAAAGGTCAGGGCCGAGTATCGATCCCTGTGCCGCACCTGACGTGATTTGCATCCTTCTTTGGCCCTCAATCGTACCATAGAAGAGCTCACGGTCACTCAAATAGCTCTGCAGAACTCTAAACAGATAAACAGGAACAGCAAACTTTGTCCTCAAAGCCTCCAGTACATCCACCCATCGTACACAATTGAATGCGTTTCTCACATCCAACGTCGCTAACAAGACCATCCGCCTGGAGAAGTGGTTTCAATGCCGTGTGGCATTTACACTATTCACCACCTCCATTATAGCCCCTATGGTTGACCTGCCCTCTCTGAAGCCGTACTGCCTCTCTGACAGGCCACCAGCCTCCTCGACTGCCTTGTATAGTCGGGGTTTCAGTAGCCTTTCGAATAGCTTACCCGCGCTATCCAACATGCATAGCGGACGGTACGCTGATGGGAATACCTCCCGACACAGGCATGTATTGTACATATTTAGGAGCACCATGGGGCGTTCTCTTGCAATGAGTTTAAGTACCTCGCTGGGTATTCCATCGGGTCCCGGAGCCTTTTTGCTCCTTAAATTCTGCGCGGCGTTCTGAAGCTCCTCAACTGTAAACCTCGGTGGTGGTGGTGGCTGCGGCTCATCATCGTCTACTCTCAACTCATGGCGTGGGAAAAGGGTCCTAACAATTCCAGCTCAGGCATAGAAGCCTTTGCACCAAGTTTCTTCACCACAATTTTGTAGCCCAAACCCCATGGGTCACATTTGAGGTCGTTCCGCAGCTGCTCCCATTTCGCCTTTTTACTACGGACTATGGCCACTTTCAGTTGTTTCTTTGCTATTCTAAATTCTTCGGCCTTCTCCAGGGCAGCGCTGTTCCTTCTAGCTCGAGTTAGCTTTCTTCTTTTCTGAAGACACTTACGCCTTAGCTCAGCTATTTCCTCCGACCACCAATACACCGAATTTCTTCTCGGTCGTTTTGATATTTTCGGCATTGACGCATTACAGCCTCGTGCTATACACGCCATTGTGGAGTCCACCAAACCCAGATCAGCCTCATCCGTATTGAGCTGTTCGATATTTTCATCGATCGCCTCCAGCAGAGTTTCAGGGTTAAGCTTTGTCACATTCCATTTGCGGGTTCCTCTACGTCTTGCTCCCTGGTGAGCTCCTTCTCTTTCCACCATGCGAAACGTGATATATTGGTGGTCGCTTCTGGTGAATTCCTCAAGTACCTTCCACTCTCTAAGGTCCTGCAAGATACTCTCGGACACAAGCATAATATCTGGCGTAGTTTCAGTGCACCCCGGCCTGCGAAAAGTGGTCCCCGAGCCTGTGTTCGCCACCACCAGACCCAGTCTTGCTGCCATGTCCAGTATCCCTGGAGTTCGTTGAAGACAAACCCCAGTCCGCCGCTCTTGAGTTGAAATCTCCTGCTATGATCAGAGGTCCTCCAATTTCCAATGCCGTATCTTCAATCAAATCGAGTTTCATCTGGAACTGTTGTATCGGATCGCACGGTGTTATGTAGCAACTAAATAGCGAGAACCGGCTGGTTTTCGTGTAGACAAAACCAGGGCCCGAACCGTTTGCCAGCGCTCTGATCCTACTGCTGCCGGGTATCCATATTGCCGCTGTTCGTATTTCATCATCCAGCCAGTCAGTGCGAGTTGTACCTCCGTATTGCTCGCTGATTAGAACCACGTCGGCTGTCCTTTCGGCCACGATCTGCTCCAGCGGCGCATCCGCCGTTCTACTCCTATGCATATTCGCCTGGAGAATTATCATTCTAATTGTGATTTAAACTCAGGGCAGCCCCTAGGTCCAGCAAAGTGGTCCACTCGCTCGCGGCCAGCGTCCACACACAGACAGCATCTAGCAGGCTTCACACAATCCCATGGTCTGTGACCCGATTCCCCACAGCTGAAGCACAAATTCTCCCTGTTAGGTCCTGTGCAGTTCACGCTTATGTGGCCTGTAGCCAGACAACGAAAACAACGTTTCGCGTCAAGACAAGGTCTGATTTTTGCCTGTATCCATCCAATTCCAATTCTTTCCCGTTTCAGTAATATGGCCGCACTTTCCGCTGAGAGAGTAACGAACGCTCGAATTTGCTCTCTGCTGTTTGGGGTAGTCACTCTGATGCGCAATAACTCGTCCGAGCCCCCAAGCAGTTTCTTACCGCCTGTTCCACTTCCTCCTTTGCAGTAAGTGAGTCCAGGTCCCTTATCTCCAAAGTTGCCATGGGTCTTACCTCTCTGACGAGGTCTTCCTTCTGAACAGTGCTCCGCAGCCTCTCAACAAATTCCGGCTGAATTTTTTCTCCCTTGTCGAATTCGAGCAGTAGATCGCCAGTACGCGTTTTCCGGATGCCATTTCTAAACAGGTTGTACCCATTAATTCGGTAATAATCATTCGGAACGTCATGATGAAACCACGTTTCCGTTACACAAATAATGTGAGCTCTCTCTAAATAATTAGAGCTCTCAAATATATGCCGAACATCATCTAACTTAAGTCCATTTAAGCTTCTTGCATTGAAATGCACAACATTTATCCCAGACCTCTGTTTGCACAATATATTTAAGAGAGCAGAGTCATTTCCGCCAACTCTATTGTAAGGATATGTTTGATTCATGGTTAAGTAGAGAAGAAACAGTTTTTACTTTCAACATACATACATACATACATAACTGGCCTTTACAAGCCTGTGACAGGATTACGGCCTAGCTTCTCGCAGCACTCATGTTGTGTGTGTCAATTTTTATCCATGAGTACCGGGACCTACAGTTTTTAATGTCGACTCCGAACGACAGACTTGAGAAGCTTGTTCATGGCAATGAGTTACTCTCAGAGCTTTTGCCAGAAGACTGCTGAGAGGTAGTCGCCGAAAGAAATATTTTTTCATATTTCTTTTTTTAGATGTCGGAGCAGTGTGTCGAACCCAGGGCTCATGTCTTAGTAAGCCAACACACTAACCACTAGACCACGGCGCACACAGGGACGAAACGAAAATTTAGTGCGACAAAATTATTTACTGCATATGGATTCAATAAATTTTAATAAAACTAGGTACCTTAAGGTTTTTAAGTTTGTTCATTACAAATCTGAGGTCAGTTTTTAAAAATTTAAAATAGCGGATCCAATATGGCGGACAATTTTTAAATAATTGATCGAATTCCATTAAAACTTATTGCACGGGATTTTGTATGTCAATTTTTTATAAACTAAAAATCCAAATTGAAAACATTAGGCCTAATGAAAAACATAAAAAGAGAATACTTATAAAAGCGGACATAATAATTATATTTTTTAAAAGTTTTTATTTAAATTTATCAACTTGTATGTTGTTTCACATTTTTTTTTTAATTATCAATACGAAAATTTTTATTTTACTCTATATTAATATCTTCATAGTCTTGAATGTCATCAAGCTCCTGTTCATAATTATCTTCTTCGTTGCCACAGAAAGTGGGTAGCCTTAGCATACTTAGTACAATTTCATTAAATTTTGCTTTCTAATATCTTGTCATGCACACAATTAGTTTGTGAGAAGACTGAACTGAATAAAAAATTTAGCTATTATGGTTCTGTTAGTTAAAGTTTAATAAGGGAATTCCCCTTTTTATAGCACTTTAAGTATACATCAGTGTAGCCAACAAGTATTTTGTAGGGAGACTTCATAGAATGAAAAATTTTACGAATTAAAAAAAAATTTCGTTTGGCTGCGGGATTTTCAGAATTGGGTGTACGACCTAAGGAAAATATGCTCTAATTATTGAAGGGGGAAACAACTCGACTTTTTTACACTTATTTATTAGTAGTTTTATTTTTTAATTTTTAAGGAAAAGTCGTGGAACTGTTTGGAACTTTTTTTATAGCTCTTGCTAAAGTAAATTTTTCAACATATTTAATAATAAAAACATTATGCTATATGCGCACTATATATAATTACTATTTTAATAATAACTGTAAACAAAATTAGATACCTGATGCATAAATAATACTTAAAAAACTTTAACCTGTAAGTTTACAAGAAATTGTCAAGTTGAGCAACAATAAACGTTACAGATGCAGCTGACAGGTATAAGTGAGTGTAACAGGTTATAATACTTCGCATGCACGTACAGGCTAATGTAATGGGTTAAAAAAATTAATACTTATAGGTTGATTGCCTACTGGTATATAGAACATATTAAGTGCAATAATGGTCACACTTAACAAAATAAAAAATTCAATTTTTGTCGTCGTAATTCGGTTATTTGTCCTTATGTGCGGCGACTACATTAACATAACAATAATTAAATTAATAAAACAGGGTAGCCTTACAACGCCGAAGTCATATATTATAAATTTCAAAATACTATAATAAAATTAATATATATATAAGTAAAGATAAGGTTAAGCAAGGTAAAGGTAAGGTTAAGTATAAATAAATTTAAGGTTAAGCATAATAATAAAACTGAAAATATAAATAAAATTGAAGAAAGATTATAATACAAAAATGATATTATGGTATATTTGTTAGCTTTAACACAGTCATTGATTAGGATTATCACGCAATAATCTAGTTAGAGTATCAATGTCAGTCACACAAGTGGGGTTATCGTGTACATATGCTGCCACTATAACATTCTGTTTTTTCAAGCGATGTGCTTTCATTAAAATATGATGATTTTCCGGCGTAAGGTTTTCATTTATGTAGAATGGTACAGAGCTATCGAAACCTTATAAGTCGAGACGCAAGACATCTTTTTTAGCCTTAATGCATGAGGTGATTGACTTCAGCACATAGTTCCTCTCGTAAGGTGACTCAAGTCTCACTATAATAGGAGGGTCTAACTTAGAAGTGTTATGTGAGGGATTTCTGACTTGCCGGGAATTTTTCTTTGTCCTTAAATGATAGGCAGATTTAATTACTGGGGGGCGAATATTAATGGAGTCACATATTTTCAAAAATAGGTCAGAAAGGTTTTCATTCTGCTGTTCCGGAACTCCAACTATACGTAAGTCGTTAGCTACAATCTGGTTGTCGTGTTTTCTAGCGTTATTTTTTATATGAGCTTTTTCGCGCCTGAGATCTTCAGTTTCATTAGTAAGTTCAGTGATCTTAACAGTATCATTGTTGTTGCCACTGTTGACCTTGGCTTCTAATAGCACTACTCTTTTCGTTAAATTATTCAAATCAATTTTAACAATGTTTAACCTTTTATCAATTTCACTTAATAAACGTTCCTCATATTTCTAAAACTGATCTTTTATTGTTGACTGAAGTTCATCAGATAATTTTTCAAATCTCCGGTCTACCATCTATGTTTTAATTTTCTGTTAAAATACAAATGTTCGTTCTTTACCGGCCTAATCATTTGTATGTGAGTACCATCTACTGCTCCAATTACACAAGGAATGCCGCATGCATGGTAAAATGATCTTTTGATTTCTTGTTCGTCTTCCGTAGAAAGATCAAAATGTATACGCTTGGGGCAAAGTATTCTCTCAATCACAACACATACATACATCTTTTAAGAAATGAGACATTGCTGCGATAATCCTAACAGATGGTCTTGGCCTATTTGGTGTTGATATCCACCCTGCCCTAAAACTAATTATAAATATCTTTTATACAAACAAATTATAAATAAACTTTTATGCCCGTATTCATAAAAATTATTTTAGGTTTATTTGACATATTTCTATGCAATACTTGTGAAATAAACCTTCAATAAAGTACCACCCACCACACTTAGGAACCATAAGTTAGAATTGGCAAGACCACCTGGTTGTACATCCAGAGCATCATATGAGGTCTGAGTCCCCATCTTCGACCAAACATAGATTTACAAGAGTAAAAAGCCACACAGCCCTTTTTCACCCGCTCCTCTACATGAAGCCTCCAATGGACCTTGGGGTCCAGTATTACACCTAGATACTTGACCCTGGATGAGACCTCAAGAGTTTGACTACCCAATTTGGGCAATCTAAACAGCGAATTAACCCAAAGACCACACCTGGCGGCCCAATCACCCAGCTTACCTAAAGCACTCTCCAAGATCTCACTCATAACTGAAGGGAATCGTCCTGCAACCAGCAAGAC
Source organism: Metopia argyrocephala (assembly GCA_963576795.1). Classification (NCBI taxonomy): domain Eukaryota; kingdom Metazoa; phylum Arthropoda; class Insecta; order Diptera; family Sarcophagidae; genus Metopia; species Metopia argyrocephala. The sequence goes on along the minus strand of OY756208.1, from coordinate 105,069,484 downwards.
CCTCCTCCAACTACTGGGTACGTAGTTAAAGGTCAAACATGCTGAGAAAATCAGTTACAGAATAGGGATCACACTTCCCTCAGTCTTCTGAAACATTATCGACGTTATACCAATCAAGCCCGGTGACTTGAAAGGAGAGAAGCTGTAAATGGTCCAAGAAATCCTTTCCGGCGAAAGAACAGTTTCCTGTAATATAACGCACGTCTCCCCCTGCCCCACCGGCTCATCAACCTCACAGGAGTTCTCCGGAAAGTGAGTGTCAACGAATATTTTCAAGGACTCCATTGACGACTCCGCTCACGTCCCGTCTGTCCTCGCAATTAGAGTCCTGCAGGAGTGGTCCCTAGATAGGATCTTGCCGTGTCTCGCAGTAACCTTAATGGATTCGCAATATTTCCTCCAAGAATCACGTTACGCATCTCCGACGGTTTTCTTATAATCCCTCAAGCACTCCTTATAGGCTTGAAAGTCCCTAGTCGAGTAACAAGCATTGAAGACCGCTCTGACCCTCATTCTCAATTCGGAAAGGTCTTTACTCCACCAAGAAGGATAGGTCTTCTTACAAAATGTGATAGGACAAGACACCCAGAAAGCTGATTGATATGACCCTTCAAGGACCTCGACTTGTCTATCTAAATCGCTTACGGAAGAAATGTGAGATTCTAGCCCGTCCACTTTTCTTTGGAAACCCTATTAAACAGATCCTTGGGTCCTTTCAGGGTGAAGGGACACCCCGACCGGACCCAATTTGGTAAAAGATCAACCTGTGATCTGAAAGAGTCTCTACAAGAAACTCTCTAGTTTTCAACATTGAGGGAACGTGTCGAAAGGGTAATACTGTAACGAACCGACCCTAAAGTCTCCACTTATTTAGAGGTATGCTACTTTCAGTTCCGGCCGTGCTCAGGGATAATTGGGGATGGATCTTACCTCATTATAAATGGACTTAGATACGAGACATAAAATTTCATAATTGGTAGCAGATTATCCACGATCGACATACACAACACGTTAAAAAAAATAAAATTCATAATTTGTTCCCTGTGAAGTTAGAAGCTTATAAAAAGAGAGCTGAAGATGTAACCAACTCCATTATATTCTAAACCCACCCACCATGCTAACTTGTGAATGTTTTGTTAGCCCAAATAGAACTGCCTCTCGAATTAATACCCTATCCTTTCGTGGAATATAAAGAAATTTAATTTAACATTTTAACAATTTATTTTAAACATAAAGAATTATTTACAACCAAAGAACATTAACATTTTTAATTAAAAGGTAATAAAATCAATGGAAAATTGTAAGTTAGTTGTTGCGCAAGAGAAGAAAATATTCAATATGTTGATAAAAAAAAATTACATTAATATTTATATACATATATACATTATATAAAGAATCAACAATTATATATTATTTTATTTTAAAGCAAATCGGTAATGCAGATTTAATTTATTATATTCATACGATATCGTATTATTTATTTTATTATTTACTCACCAAGTTATATACTTCTCAACGGTGACATAAGGCCTTGTGTCTACGTGGTGTTATGAGTTTAATTGTGGTTTAGCAAAAATTTACAAAAAAAAAAATTTCATTTAAACAAAACCAATTCCTTTAAAATTCACAAATTAATTAAAGAAAATTAATGTAAATGCTCAAAATATTAATATTATTAACATTATAAAATTAAAAAAAAAAAATTAAGAATAATAGCACTAAAAAATGCCTCAAATCGTTATCAAGTTAAAGAGTAATAACTAGGGCAACCAAAAATATGCATTAGCATCTTTTTTTCTGAATGTTACTGACAAAACAACCAAAATATTAATTCATTTTAGGAGAAATTACGATGTTTAACCCCTATTTGTTACGGCATATTTTTGCATATTTCTTCATAAATGCATACTTTTGCAGTTTTCAAATTTTTTAATATTTATGTATATGTATAATTTGAAATGTATGCTTTTGGGGATAAGCATGTCTCTATGGCCATTTCGTCTCTGCTTAAGAGACTCGTCAGGAGACCTTTTCCCAAAGGTGTTATTCAAAACTATAAATACTTATGTTAAAATAGTTATAGACTAAATGCGAATCATATCCCATTTAGTATATAACAACCAAACAAAAGTATTCACAAAGCAATACATTTCTGTTTTTCAAAAAATTTAAATTCTATTTCTCTGTTCCACCACAGCAAGCCAACCTACGGTTGTGCATAATGTCTGTAGCAAATGAATAGAAAAACAAAAAGTTTTTTTATTAAAAAACAAAAAAGCATACATTTCAAATTATATTGAATGTATTTTGCCAATAAGGCGAAAAATATTTTTTGTATTTATGTATATGGCATATTTTATAAATTTTTACTTATGTTAGAAGAATTTACGTATATTACCAACATTTATTTTTCAAAATAAACATATCGTCGCAAGAATTAAAGAACGTTGTAACTGACAAAAAATCGAAAATAAGTTTTTTGCATTATTTTTATCAGAAAAAAAATACGCGTCGGTTGGTCCCGGTCCCAAATTTCTATGATGAAAAGAAATTCACTTACGCCGTATGCGTTTTGAAAAATACCAGTGTCCTTGTTCTACTTTCATACAGGTTTTTTGGCTCTGGTGAACATTAAATGTTTTGTCAGTTACAGCGTTCTTTAATTCTTGCGACGATATACTGACACATTACTTAAGTATAATCTACAGGGTGTTTTTTTTAGAGGTATAGAACTTCGAATTGAAATAAAACACAAGAAAATCGTTTTAATGTCCATCAATTATTGGAAGGATAATTTTATGCCATTAATGTTTAAATAAGATTTCGGGCATGTGGCCGCCGCGGCTAGCTCGAATAAATCCAATTCTACAGGTCCAATTTTCAACCACTTTTTCGAGCATATGGGGCCGTATGTTGGCGTAGACGAGCGACTTCACATATCCCCAAAGAAAATAATCCAATGGTGTCAAATCACACAATCTTGGTGGCCAATTGACAGGTCCATTCCGCGAAATTATGCGCTCATCGAATGTTTATTTCAATAAATCGATTGTGACGTGCGCTGTGTGGCATGTAGCGCCGTCTTGTTGGAACCACAACTCATCCACATTCATGCCATCCAATTCGGGAACAAAATAGTCGGTTATCGGCGAATCGATTCATTCGGGTTCTCTTCAACACTTTGCTCTACAGCGGCAATTGTTTCTTCGGTGCGCACTGTTCGACGTCTCTGCGGATGCGTATTATCACATAGAGTAAACGTAGTGCGAAAACGATCCATGGTTAACCGAATTAATTGATCTGATGGACGATTATGTCGACCATAAAATGGACGGAGCTTGCGGTAAACTTCGCGAACTGAACCATTATTTTCGAAATAAATTTGCACGATTTGCAAGCGTTGTTCTTTTGTCAACGTGTTCATGATGAAATGGCAAACCAAACTAAATATTAATCACTTGATAGCTGACAAAATGGCCGCCAGTTAAAAAAGTGATGCCAACTTAAAGTTCTATACCTCAATAAAAAACACCCCTTATTAAATAATAAGGGCACTCATGAAAACGATTAAAATTAACATTGGGAGAATTGGCGAAACTCCTTTTTAAACTATTGTGCAACAGTTAATGTCAATTTGAAAAAACGTCAAAGCAAAAAACAAATTAAATACAAAGCATACAAATTTTACATACATTTATGGGAATTTTCGTTTAAAAAATATAGCTTAATAATGAATTCTCAATTAAAAGATACATATTTTTCAATGTTGTACTTATTGGAGAAAAATTGCCATAATTGCATGATATAAAAAATCAAATTAAAAGTTTATTTTTAAATTAATAAAATTTTCGTAAGAATATGCAGAAAATCAAACAATCCGTGTCAAACAGACTAAATAATATATTAGCGAATACCGAGATTTTAAAATTGATATGCATATTCTGTTTTGTGAAGCTTGCAATGAGTCAGTGTCAGCAAAGTAAACATTTACCAAAAAACAACACCTCGGAAGTCAAAAATATGTTTAGCTCAACGCAAGAAATTATACTAGGAAACGTTTGCTTTCAAATTTGCACCAATTACTTCCGTTGATATCGAAAGAATTTTTTCGATGTACAAGAGCGTTTTAAAATAAAAGAGACAAAGCCTCATGTTTCAAAATTTAAGCAATATGGTTGTCATTTATTGCAACAATAATTTAAATTAATTTTTACTCTTTTATTTTGTATTCTGTCAGTCTGCATTTTTTGAAATTTTTTTGTTAATTTTGGAATTGAAATCAATATATCGCTCATTTTCGAAAGGAGTGGCATAACTCAAAAAAAAAAAAAAAAACGATTCTGAAATAAATGTATTTAAGCATTTTAATTTAGCCAAACTGATAAGAAAAGTACAAGTCACTTCTGGTCGCCACACAGTGAAAAAAAAGAGATAAAAATATAATTCTTAGATATGTTTTAAATTACAGTTCGTCTCATATTTCTGCATTAACAACTGAAAAAAAACCAATATTTTGAGTTATGTCACTCTTCTCGCAAATGAGCGATATGTAAATATAAAGGAAATTTATTTTATCTGGTTGGTAGCTAATTGTTACTCTTCATGTTTTAAAATTTACAAAAAAAAATACGTAATTTTACGTCAACATATTTATGTATTATGAGTTTTATAGAACATATTTTTAAGGCTTAAAAGTGTTTTTTCAATGCATATTTTAGGCGCTTAAAAATAATTTTATAGAGCATATTTTTGGTTGCCCTAGTAATAACCATATTTTGGATTTAATAAATTGCACAAATTGAGGTTTCTGTATACCAGATTAGTTTAGTATAAGAATAATATATTTTACAAATATAAAAATATTCAAATTTTGTTACTTTTGTTTTTAAATTTTGATTAATTATTTTTCTTTTTTATCATTATTATATCTTGTAATTATTTTGCAAACTTCATTTTCTTTTTCTTCTTTTTTTTTCTATTTATGCTAATTTGCCCAACCAAAAATAATAATATGATAAGAAATAGTACTTATCTTTTGCAGCAAAATCTGCGTAATATAACGTATAGTATAAATTACCGCATGTCTTCCAATTATATTAATCTTTTAGTTTTTTGAAATTATCCCTTATCGAGAAATTCTCCTTCAACTGATGTCCTTATATATAAATTATCATGGATTTGTGAATTTGGTATTTGATATGTAAATCTTCTATAGATTTATGCCCGTATTCATAAAAACTATTTTAGGTTTATTGAGGGTTTATTTGACAAATTTCTATGCAATACTTGTCAAATAAACTCTCAATAAACCTGAAATAGTTTTTATGAATACGGGCATTAAACTCGAAATTTCTAATAGCTTGTTCCCAAAATTATAAGCTTTTTGTCAAATGAATATTTCTTTATTTATTTTTTTTTTAATTTTTATAATTTATATATATATACAGCTGTTGTCAAAATAATAGCACTACTTATACATTATATTTTCAATTATTTATAAAAAATTCATTTATTAAAAAATACGATTGCATTTGTATTGAAAACAAAAAAAATTAATAAAATTTTTATTATAAACAAAAAATTTAACAATTCAATTCATATTCATAGAAATATTATTGGTTTTCCTACGAAGGTTTTAAATCTTCCATGTCAAAAAAATAGCACCGCAAAGATTCAACTAAAAGAAAAAAGTAAAACAGATATTAAAATTATTAATCTTGGTACTGTTTTGTAAGGCTATCCTTTCAATTTATTTTTGATATTTAGTTGCATGGCCCTTGTTGGCCACAACGGCTAAACATCGCCTTCTCATCGAGTTAACCAGATTTTAGCATCTTTTTTCTGTAATGGAGTACCATGCCTCCTTAATCGTACCCCAAAGGTCATTGGAGTTGCTAGGTTTGGTCTCTGATACCTTCTCCTTTATATCCGCCCATAAATTCTCTATAGGGTTCAGACCGGGTGACTGAGCCGGCCATTCCATCACTTTAATCTTGTTGTCACTGAACCACCTTCTGGCTTTTCTGCTCGTATGTTTTGGGTCATTGTCTTGTTGCATGACCCAAATCAATGGCATTTCTTCAGATGCATACGGGAGCATCACTTCCTCCAAAATTTTTACATATTCGGATGCATTCATAATGGTATCAATACGATAAATCGGGCCGACACCATAGTAAGAAAAGCAACCCCATACCATAATACTGGAGCTGTTTAACCGTTTTGGTGGTATACTTTGGGTTATATTCGGAATTTAGTGGCCTTCTCACATAACTTGTTGAACCCCTTCCAACAAACAACACAATTTTGGACTCATCTGTCCACAGAATATTCCGCCATTTTTCGATTGGCCAGTCTAAATGGTTTTGAGCAAACTGCAACCGCTTTACCACATGTCTATTTTATTTCTAGGGCTATGAGCTTTTAGATTATGCTCTCTAAGTCTCCTCTATATGGTTTCTACGCTTACCGGCAAATCCAACTCGTTTTTTTACTTCTTTGGCGGACATAAATGGAGTTTTTTTTTATTTGGCGTACAATGCGACTTACCATTTTAGGCGATGTTACAGTCTTTCTCCCGCGCGTTTCAGCTTTGAACTTGAATGTGATTGCGTTACGTATCATTTTATTGGAGCACCCAACAATATTTCTTATTTGGGAATACGTTTTTCTCTCTGAAATTAATTTTTTAATAATTTACCGTTTTTCTGTAGAACAGTGCTTTGCACGACCCATCTTAAACACTTAAATGCAGAAATTATTAATTTTTTTCTTTCATATATTTTCAAATAGCAATTAACTTACCGTTTCTACAATAAAATCAGAAAAAAAATTTATAAAATTATCAACTTTTGCAAAATTTACCACTTTGGTGCTATTATTTTGACAGCATTCACCAAAGGTTATTTTACTAATAATCACATTTTTTAAAAAACTGTTTTTTGTTTTGCAAAAAAATTTAAGGTTTCTCAGAGAGAACACTTCTACTAACGGGACTACGAAGTTGGAGACAACAATATAGAAATACAGTAGCGGAATTGAGAAACAAATATTGAAATGTTTGTTGGTGCTATTATTTTGACAGTAACTGTACATATATACTTATAAGTATATATTTTCTGTTATAAATTTTACGTCCTTTCAATTCAAAAGAATTTTTCGAATCCCCCAAAAAAATAAAATTTTTCTTTTTTTCATTTTCTATTTTTTCTAAGCATACATAATTTTTCTATTTTTTTTTATAATCTAAAGTAAAAACTACTTTCACAATAGCGAACAAAATAAGAGCAGGACCTCACAAAACAGGTGCAAATGTTAATAAATGCTATGATATCTAGAATAATAAAAAACACAAAAAATACTTGCTTAAATGCCTCACAAAACAGATAAAGTTTTGAGATTTACTCAAAAACTGGATCTGTAAAAGGCGCTAAAAAAAACATAAAATAAGGCATAGAAATTCTAAGTCCAAATATCTTTGGCATGATATGTTCCTCTTACTTCGGAACCTATATCCTGTAGTTCATAGTATATCTGTCCAATTTTCCGTATAACTTTAGCCTTTATACTAAAACGAGCTAATATTGAATTTATATGTTTTGCCTTAGAACTTTGAGTAAAATTGCGTCTGTATACGTCTTGTCCTACTGTAAAAATTCTGTTCCGTGTCCGTAAGTTGTAAAGTCGTGAATTCTTCTCATATGCTTTCTGCATATAACCTTGAATTTTGTCCCGTATTAGCACAAACTCATCCTGCCTTTCAATTTTTGAATCCACATCTTCCATAAAATTCAGTCTACGTAACAAGTCATAGTCTTTTCCATGTGCTATCATTGTCTGGCCAAAAACAACCTTGTAAGGACTACTGCCTATTGTTTGGTGAATACTATTCCGTAAGGAACAGTTTATGCTAGGTATATATCTGTCCCACTCGCGTTGGTCATCTCTTACATAGGCTCTTAATGCCTCGTTTATACAACGATTGACGCGTTCACTGGCATTCGCTTGTGGACTATAAACCGCACTCAAAATATGTTCAACTCCTTGCGTCTTTAAAAATTCCTCGAATTCTTTACTTTTAAATTATGAACCATTGTCTGTTACCATGGTTTCAGGTACTCCAAAACATGAAAATATTTCTGTCCTTAAATAATCAATTATGTGTCTTGAAATAAATTTTTTCATTGGTCTTAAGAACGTGAATTTTGAAAAATGGTCAAGAATAACTAATATTCCTATATGTCCGGATTTAGTTCTTGGTAATGGTCCAATTAAATCAACATATAGACGTTGAAATGGTCTTTGAGTTATAGTCATGTGTCCTAATGGTGGTTTTAAATTATATGTGGGCGCTTTAGAAGTCTTACACAATTCACAGTTATGTATATAGCGTTTAACATCTACCACTAGTTTTGGCCAGTAAAAGTGCCTCCTTATTCGTTCCAATGTCTTAGCGATACCTCCATGTGAAGAATTTGGGATGTCATGAGCCGAATAAATTACATTCTGTCGAAGTTCCAAAGGTACGAAAAGTTTCCAGGAATCAGATGTATCTCCCACACCTGAAGAAAATTCAGTCCGTTTATAAATAAAATTGTCGATTATTTTGGAATCAGGAAGTCCTGAGTTCATCAAGTTCTCTTTTAGTGCAGAATACTCATTACTAATAAATGCCTCCGAATTTAAATCTATAGAGGGTAATGGCCCTATATCAATAGCCTCAACAAACTTTTCGCCTTCGAATGCACGTGAGAGAGTATCGGGAACAACATTTTCTTTCCCACTTCTGTGTTCAATCGAGAAGTTATAACCTTGTAATTTTAAAGACCACCTAGCCAAACGTCCAGACAAATCTCTTTGCCCCATTAGCCATTTCAGGCTCGCATGGTCAGTGACCACCTTAAATTCTTGGCCCTCTATATATTGTCTAAACTTTCTAATTGCCATTACAACTGCCAAACATTCTAACTCTGTTATTGTATAGTTCCGTTGAGCTTTATTAGGTTTCTGAGACATATAAGCAATCGGCCTTTCTATTTCGTCGTTATCCTTTTGTGATAAAACTGCTCCAGCACCAAAAGTGCTGGCATCGCATTGCAAAATAAAGGGTTTTCCGTAATCCTAATGTACCAGTACAGGTGCAGTTGTCAATCTGTGCTTGAGGTTTTCAAAAGCCGCTTGAGCTTCATTTGTCCATCTAAAAATATTCTTCTTAGACAACAGTTCGGTCAGTGGATAGGTTAAAGTTGAATAGTCCTGTATAAATCGTATGTACCAACCAGTGATTCCAAAAAAACGTCCTAAATGTCTTATAGATTTCGGTACTGGAAAGTCCTGAATAGCGTTTACCTTGTCTTTGTCTACTTGTAATGTCCCATTTTCTACAACATATCCTAAATAAAATGTGCGTCACTATAAAGTGTAATACCCATTTTTCTTAATAACTTTTTTCACCTTTAATCAAAATTATTTTTCTTAATCACAATATCTTTGAAAAATGTGTCAGATTTTAAAATGTATCAGTTTGTCAAATTTGACTTGTTAGTTAGTTCACAATGGATAAAGTGCATACAAAAATTATTCAAATAATTCAAAAAAAAACCATATTGGAGTTATACAAAAGTTGCTAGGGAAGTCCACGTGACCAGGCAATGTGTTTCCAGAGTGGTCAAAAAGTTCAACAAAGACCTAAAAATTGAAAGAAAGCCTGGAACAGGTAAAGCAAAACTGGTAACGAACGACGCGAAAGCCAAAAAGGTTGAGAAGCTTTTGCTGGCTCTTCCAAAAATTTCTGGTCTCGAAGTGGCCCGGCGCGTGCAATGTTCGGAAAGTTTTGTGCGCCGAGTTAAAGCTAAAGCTGGCCTTAAAACATTTAAAGTCCAAAAAGTTCCGGATAGAAATGCTAAGAAGAATATTGAAGCAAAAAAAGAGCAAAACTCCTCAAAAAAGAATTTTTTCAAAAGTTCGAATGTTGTGTAATGGATGATGAAACTTACGTTTTTGCAGACTATGCGCAGCTTCCTGGCCAAGAGTTTTATGTAGCGGATAGTAGAGGCAATGTTTCTGAAGAGTTCCAAACTAAAAAACTATCAAAATTTCCCAAAAAGTTCCTAGTTTGGCAGGCTATTTGTAGCTGCGGCAACAGAAGTGCATCGTTTGTTACATTGGGATCAATAAACTCAGATATTTATATCAAAGAGTGTCTTCAAAAGAGGTTGCTCCCATATCTAAGACAGCACAACATATCAACATTCTTCTGGCCAGATTTGGAAACATGTCAATACAGTAAAAGCGCAATAGACTGGTATAATAAAAATAATGTTATTTTTGTTCCAAAAGAGGCTAACCCACCAAACTGCCCAGAGCTGCGGCCTATTGAAAGATATTGGGCTCTGGTCAAAAGACAACTAAAGAAGAGTACATCTGTTCCCAAAACAATTACTAGTTTTCGATATAAATGGACAGCTGGTACCAAAAAAATCACCGAAAACACTATAACATTGCTTATGGATGGCATAATGAATAAAATAAAAAATTTTATAAAATTAAATTAATTTTTAAATAAAATAATACAGAATATAAATCTGTAATAAAAATGCAAAATAAAACTGTTGTATTTTTAACTCTAGCTTACTCCAGTCAGTTTTTATTTGACTTTTGATGTGTTACAGTTTATAGTGACGCACATCTTATTTCACTTTGTTCAAGGCAAAGCTGCTTTACTGACATTAATGGTCAGTCCTGCCTTTCGCAGTTCTACTGCAACTTCCATCAGATGTGTAAGATGTTCCTCAAAGTTTTTCGAAACAATTAAAAGGTCGTCTAGATTTCGAGATAAAATCGCACACAAGTCACTTTCTGATAAGGGTTTTCTAAGCCTGTCTAATAAAGTAGTAAGGTGTGCGTCACTATAAACTGTAACACATCAAAAGTCAAATAAAAACTGACTGGAGTAAGCTAGAGTTAAAAATAAAACAGTTTTATTTTGCATTTTTATTACAGATTTATATTCTGTATTATTTTATTAAAAAATTAATTTAATTTTATAAAAGTTTTTATTTTATTCATTATGCCATCCATAAGCAATGTTATAGTGTTTTCGGTGATTTTTTTGGTACCAGCTGTCCATTTATATCGAAAACTAGTAATGGTTTTGGGAACAGATGTACTCTTCGTTAGTTCTCTTTTGACCAGAGCCCAATATCTTTCAATAGGCCGCAGCTCTGGGCAGTTTGGTGGGTTAGCCTCTTTTGGAACAAAAATAACATTATTTTTATTATACCAGTCTATTGCGCTTTTACTGTAGTGACATGTTGCCAAATCTGGCCAGAAGAATGTTGATATGTTGTGCTGTCTTAGAAATGGGAGCAACCTCTTTTGAAGACACTCTTTGATATAAATATCTGAGTTTATTGATCCCAATGTAACAAACGATGCACTTCTGTTGCCGCAGCTACAAATAGCCTGCCAAACTAGGAACTTTTTGGGAAATTTTGATAGTTTTTTAGTTCGGAACTTTTCAGAAACATTGCCTCTACTATCCGCTACATAAAACTCTTGGCCAGGAAGCTGCGCAAAGTCTGCAAAAACGTAAGTTTCATCATCCATTACACAACATTCGAACTTTTGAAAAAATTCTTTTTTGAGGAGTTTTGCTCTTTTTTTTGCTTCAATATTCTTCTTAGCATTTCTATCCGGAACTTTTTGGACTTTAAATGTTTTAAGGCCAGCTTTAGCTTTAACTCGGCGCACAAAACTTTCCGAACATTGAACACACCGGGCCACTTCGCGACCAGAAATGTTTGGAAGAGCCAGCAAAAGCTTCTCAACCTTTTTGGCTTTCGCGTCGTTCGTTACCAGTTTTGCTTTACCTGTTCCAGGCTTTCTTTCAATTTTTAGGTCTTTGTTGAACTTTTTGACCACTCTGGAAACACATTGCCTGGTCACGTGGACTTCCCTAGCAACTTTTGTATAACTCCAATATGGTTTTTTTGAATTATTTGAATAATTTTTGTATGCACTTGTCTTTGATTATCCATTGTGAACTAACAACTAACAAGTCAAATTTGACAAACTGATACATTTTAAAATCTGACACATTTTTCAAAGATATTGTGATTAAGAAAAATAATTTTGATTAAAGGTGAAAAAAGTTATTAAGAAAAATGGGTGTTACACTTTATAGTGACGCACACCTTAATTGAATTGTAAAAATCATCAAAAGATTCGTTTGTTCGTTGCTTACGCCTGTGAACGTCTTCCATTACATCATGGTCATTATAGTCCCTTTTATATTGTTCTCGTAACGCTCGTGTTAACGAAAACCAGTCCTGTTCATTATCGAAACGGTGATAACGCCAATACCAGTCTAAAGCCTTACCGTCAAATAAGCTATGTGCATGTTTACACAATAATTCAAAATTTCCATTCAAGTTATTTGTTGTCAAGACATTTATCCTATAAACAAATTCATCCACTGTCATTTGGTCTTCACTTCCAGAAAACTTTACTTTCCAATTTCTCATAACATTTGATACTTTCTCTCCTACAAAGGTATCTTGAAAGGATGTCGTTGAAGAAGAATTAGGATTCTCATTATTTGCAGAATTTGAATTAGAAGGTATGTTAGGATTATTATTAATGTTTAAGTTTTGTACTATACTGCTAACTTCATTCGATATTAAATCCACCATTTCGTTTCGCAATGCAGTCATTGATTCATTCACTATATGTCTTAATTGAGCTTCATTAAAATTACTATATTTACCTCTGTTATTAGATCTACTAGGTTTACTACCTGATCGCGTCTGAGTCTGATTTCTAGTAGAACTCGGTGCTTCGGCATCGACTGTGAAACTACAATTTATAGGTTCTTCGATATTAAGTAAATTTTCCTTACTTCTTGTAATATATTATTCCACTACTTGGTTAAGGTATAATCCGGCAGATAAGTAAAAAAAAATAAGTTCCAACTCCACGTAAAAAAATTTAATTAAACTAAAAAAATAATTCTCGTAATGATACCACTATTAAGCATTAAACACATAGACAACAGCAAGCAGCATGACAGCAAGCAGCAAATGCAGCCGACAATATTTGCTGCCATGATATCAACTACATAAATATTTCGAAGGCAGCAACAGCAAAACAATAAAAAATAAATAAAATAATGAACATGTGTTTGTTGTTGAAATAAATATTTCAGTGATACCACTTTCAAGTGTACAAAATCGCAAAAATAAAATCGCTTGTTTGAAATGTACATATGTGTATATATTTTTTTTATTTTAATTTTTTTATATATTATTAGTACTAAAAAACTTTGCAAAACTCATTAACAAAATATATTTTTCGCTAATTTTACACATACTCTTTTAAAAAACTTAAAATTTTGCTCTAATCTCAAATTATTTGGCAATGGGTGTAAAACTCTTTGAAAATATTGATTTTTGCATCGTCGTTGATGTTGCCCGTTGAATTTTGAAATGCTGTGTATTTCTCAATAGGTACGGCTGCATATTTGAAAATAAATCACATGTTCACAAAGATATTTCGGTGCATCACATATTTGCATATTTTTTATAAGACAAAACGTGTTTAGTTCTTTGTTTTACAATCAGCGACTTCATCGCATTTCCCATCATACTAAACAAGCATTTTGAACAACAATGCATATTGAAAAACTTAAAATTTTGCTCTAATCTCAAATTATTTGGCAATGGGTGTAAAACCCTTTGAAAATATTGATTTTTGCATCGTCGTTGATGTTGCCCGTTGAATTTTGAAATGCTGTGTATTTCTCAATAGGTACGGCTGCATATTTGAAAATAAATCACATGTTCACAAAGATATTTCGGTGCATCACATATTTGCATATTTTTTATAAGACAAAACGTGTTTAGTTCTTTGTTTTACAATCAGCGACTTCATCGCATTTCCCATCATACTAAACAAGCATTTTGAACAACAATGCATATTGATCTTTGTGGATCACCAAACATAACTTTAAAATCTTAAATTTGATTAAATAAATACCGACTTGTAATGTGAAAAGTTTTTAATTGTTTATATCTTTACTAATAAATAAATTTTTTTTTCTTTGTAATAAAAAATATTTTTTAGGTCGTTTTTCATTTAAAATTTTATATTGTATTAGCATTACTAATCAGTTTTTGCTGCCTCAAAAAATAGAAATTATTCTAAGTTGGGCAGCAGCAGCAGAGGTTTTTGTCTAGGGTTTTGCTGTGCTGCCTTTAAAATAATCATTTTCATATGAACGTGTGTATTCTAATTTTGACAACTTGCTGCCTGCTGCTTGCTGTCGCCTATGTGTTTAATGCTTAAAGCATACAAAAAAAATCAAAACAAGTTTATTTCTTATATATATAGTACCAAAACAAACGATATTTCACTATTCACTGAGTCTTTACAAGAGTAGGTAAACAATATAAACCATTTACAAAAATCTCATTAAAAGGACTCAATAAATAAAATTTTGAGTAAATAAAAATGAAAATAATATAATCAAACTAAATTGAACCACTTCAAATAAAATAGAAACGTATGTCAATTCTTGCAAGTAATATTCCATCTCTTATACAGAATAAAAAAAATCTCAACAAGAACTTGACAAAACTAATTCAGAACAATTGATAACCGGTCTAGACAAAATCTAAAACTCCGTATATACCAATAAAATCTAGTTATAATAAGAAAATTAGCCAAATAATTTCATGTTTGTCGACTCACGAAACAAAAAGTTATATTTTGCGAGACTCTCAGCATTAAGTAATTAATATTATATTTAGCATAAGCTTAAAACAAAATCGTTTTCGCTGATTGCCCCACGTTGGGCGCCATTTTAAATATATGTAACGAACCGACCCTAAAGTCTCTACTTATTTAGAGGTGTGCTACCTTCAGTTCCGGCCGTGCTCAGGGATAATTGGGGATGGATCTTACCTCATAATAAATGGGCTTAGATTCGAGACATAAAATTTCATAATTGGTAGATTATCCACGATCGACATACACAACACGTTAAAAAAAAATAAAATTCATAATTTGTTCCCTGTGAAGTTAGAAGCTTATAAAAAGAGAGTTGAAGATGTAACCAACTCCATTACATTCTAAACCCACCCACCACGCTAACTTGTGAATGTTTTCTTAACCCAAATAGAACTGCCTCTCGAATTAATACCCTATCCTTTCGTGGAATATAAAGAAATTTAATTTAACATTTTAACAATTTATTTTAAACATAACGAATTCTTTACAATCAAAGAACATTAACATTTTTAATTAAAAGGTAATAAAATCAATGGAAAATTGTAAGTTAGTTGTTGCGCAAGAGAAGAAAATATTCAATATGTTGATAAAAAAAAATTACATTAATATTTATATACATATATACATTATATAAAGAATCAACAATTATATATTATTTTATTTTAAAGCAAATCGGTAATGCAGATTTAATTTATTATATTCATACGATATCGTATTATTTATTTTATTTTTTACTCACCAAGTTTATACTTCTCAACGGTGACATAAGACCTTGTGTCTACGTGGTGTTATGAGTTTAATTGTGGTTTAGCAAAAATTTACAAAAAAAAAAAATTCTTTCATTTAAACAAAACCAATTCCTTTAAGATTCACAAATTAATTAAAGAAAATTAATGTAAATGCTCAACATATTAATATTATTAACAGTATAAAATTAAAAAAAAAATTAAGAATAATAGCACTAAAATATGCCTCAAATCGTTATCAAGTTAAAGAGTAATAACCATATTTTGGATTTAATAAATTGCACAAATTGAGGTTTCTGGTTAGTATAGTATAGTAAGTTTAGTATAAGAATAATATATTTTACAAATATAAAAATATTCAAATTTTGGTACTTCTGTTTTTAAATTTATTAATTTTAATTAATTATTTAAATTATTTTTCTTTTTTATTATTATTATATCTTGTAATTATTTTGCAAACTTCATTTTCTTTTTCTTCTTTTTTTCTATTTATGCTAATTTGCCCAACCAAAAATAATAATATGATAAGAAATAGTACTTATCTTTTGCAGCAGTCGTGCATTATCTCCAAAATCTGCGTAATATAACGTATAGTATAAATTATCGCATGTCTTCCAATTATATTAATCTTTTAGTTTCTTGAAATTATCCCTTATCGCGAAATTCTCCTTCAACTGATGTCCCAAACACCAAATATATATATATATATATAGGGTGGGTCAATTTGTTCGGGACCGAAAAACATGACAAAGCGTATAGCAAGGTCGTAATCTACGAGAAATTCTAAGAACTTTTCCCAAAGAAACCATGGTTCTAAAATCAAAATCGAGCTTCCGGTCTTTTACGAGAAAATTTGGTGTACAGGTAATCCGAAAATAATGCTATTTTTTTTGGTAGTATTCATTGCAAATCATTGCAATTGATGAATGGTTGACCTGGAACGCTGGAAGAATGCTTATTTTAAAGGAAATTTTCTCAGCTTTCTATATCTGTGCTCATTAATAGAAAATTATTTACCTAAATAATGGTTTTGGTGGTTTATGTCCATCAAGTTAATTCATTTTTTTGTTTACTTTGTTTTTAATTTTTTTTTAACTATTTAATTTAAAAAAATATACGAAAAATATTAATGTCATCTATTTTATGTTAAAATGTAATTAAAAAAAAGAATTGTAAAAAAAATTAAATTAAATAATTCGTATGTAGTTGAATAAAAAAATAAATAAACAAAACCTGGGGGTCCAGGGCGTACATTGTACGCCGTACAACGACATATCCACTATACCACAACACCACTTATTAACCTATGAGCTTAATACCAGTTTGGTAACATTAGTTTTTTGTTTTTAGTAAATATTCTTACTAGTTATTTTTATTTATTCTGGAAATAGTACATATTCCGTTATTTTTTTTAAGTCATGCATTTTAATGGTTATTTATTTTTTTGATTGATTTCTGCAGTTGAAATTGTGGGTTCAAGCAACAAGTGCATTTGAAATTAGTGTTATTTTAACTTTTAATATCAGTGTTTTTTTTTTGAAAATTTAAATAAAGTTTGTGTTAAGCATGGAGTCGTCAGCAATGTCTATTGGTTCTTCAGCCATGTCCATTGGATCTTTGGAGGAGGTGGATTTTTTAACTGTTTTAAATTCCGAATCAAGATTAGGTCACATGCCACATTACAATTATAGTGCTTTTGGTTTGGCAAGTGAATTTTCTGAGCTTAACTTACCTACTATGCACGATGTTTTGAAATACTATTTTTTTTTTGAGCGGTTGTTGTAAAGCTGAAAACAAAATGTTTTCATATGTACGTTTTACACCGAAAGTTGCAGAGAGATTGATTGTTTTATGGAAGAAATTGAATATTGCAATTATTAGTGAGAAAAGTGTTGTGAAAAAGCTTAAATCCTTGCTTAATAGGTACGCTAAGGCAACCAGAAATAAACCAACATCTGAAAGTTACAAAGCATTTTTGAATACAATAGACAACTTATTTTATATCGGAAAATGCCAGTGCGATTTAAAAATACACTATTGTTCATGTGGATTGATTCCAGAGCAATTAAAGGAGTTTATGCTAGATCAACACACTAATAGGAAACATACCATTCCTGAACCTGTTGTAGAAATGTCTGAGTTGCTAACAACAAATCCATCAGCTAATCATGAAACGACATACAAGCCCGACTCGTCAGAAATGGATATTGACTATAGAATCGAATTTCAAGCAAATGAAATCCCTTTAAAACGAGGTCCATACTCGGAAAGGTACACTACTCTGAATTTTGCAATGGCTTGCGATAGGTTCGGCATTTCTGACAGAGTAGCTTCGGTCTTAGCAACAGCTCTTTTCAGAGATATTGAGTTTAAGGACAAAGTGGGGGAATTCATTGTTATGGATAAAGCCAAAGTCGCTCGTGAAAAAAAGAAGTGCAGAGCATTTGTTCGTCCACAACAGTTCAAAGACTCTGATATCATAGCGTTTTCCTTCGATGGCAGAAAGAATAATTCCTTAGCAAGGGTTAATGTTGGAGGCAAGTATCATACAAACCTAGTCAAAGAGCCACATATAGTCATTGTTCAGGAGCCAGAAACAAAATTGTTAGGTCACATCAAAGTTAATGCTGAAAACGCTGAGACCAAGCAGAAGCAAATTTATGACTTCTTTGTGGAAAGGAACTCATCCCTTTCTAATTTGATCGAGATTTGCTGCGATGGTGAAGTCACTAATACTGGAAGTCAAATTGGAATACTTCGAAGGTTCGAGACGATGTTAAATAGACCATTACATTGGTTTGTCTGTTTGCTACATTTTAATGAGTTACCATTTCGACATTTGTTCTCCGCGCTAGAGCAATCAACCACAAGCGGGCCTAGAACTTCCAGTGGTATTTTGACTAAGCTGATAGAAACTTGCGAGCAGCAAAAGGTAGGCAAATATATATTTTAGCTAGACTTTTATAAAATCGTTGTATAAATTTCAATTTATTTGAAAAAAAAATAAAAAATTGTCATAGGTTGTTACTGATTTTCAACCAATTTCTTTGGGAAGCATGCCACCACCATTAGAAACTGAAGTTAAACAGACACTTTCGACGGACGTAAAGTATTTATATCGCATAGCTAATGCAGTTGCAAGTGGTTTCTGTCCTGAAGATTTAGCCAACATAAAGCCGGGACCAATAGTCCACTCTCGATGGTTAACAAAAGCCAGCAGAATTTTGCGATTATCACCCCTATTCTGACTTACGATTCGAATCGAAATTATCTCCGTTTGGCAAGTTTGGTATTCTGAGTTTCGATTCCGTTCTGTTTCTTTCGATTGTATGTATTCTGCATGTCGATCGTAGTTACGTTTTTCTAAGTTGTATTTTTAGTGACGGAGTTTTTTCGATTTTGTTTTTAAAATAAAAAATTGTTTAATTTAAAAAATGTAAGTATTGAATGTTAAAAATGTTTAATTTTTTTTTTTTTTTTTTTTGTGCTAATATATAAAAATTTATTTTGTCAGGTCAAAAACAACGACGCCCGAGCTTATGCTTGCGGCTACCATAAGAAACCCAAGGCCACAACATGGTTAAGCGGAAATGAAGATTTTAGGGAGCAGCGCCGAGATTCTGGCTGAAATGTTTCTAATACATATTTAAACGCGTCTTTGTTTAAACGATAGTTCTTTTTGAACCTTTAAAAGTTAAAGCAATACTTAAAAAATTAAGTAAAAATAATTTCATTAAATATAACTTCTTACAACTTGTCACTCATTTCAAATGGATTGCAATTGTCCCTCAGTTTCCGTTTTTCAAGACTTGCCTCTGTGTTCTTAACCGTTGTCCTCCTCTTCCACTATCAAAGCCACTGCTATGAATTCCATTTCTCCTTGAAATTATAAAAAGCACTTCCACTTGATACAATGATTTATTATAAATAAAGATATATGTAAGTACACAAGTCTTTTATATTTTATTTTTATTGGTTAAACACTAAGTAAATCTTTTGCGTTTTTTATTCTTGATAACCGCACAAATGTTTTGTTTTTATTTTAAATTTGACTTTTGTTTATTAAAATAGTAACAAACTTGCTTATTTCTTTGGTTCTATTCCACATTCCGAAGTGAAACAATTGATTTTGTAAACATTGTTGTCTTCTTCTTGTTCTTTCGATTCAGTTTTTGTGTGGAATACCAATTTTCGATCGTACGTAACTGAATGCGGAGACGTAATCGAAAGTCAGAATAGGGGTGTATATGTAACAACTAAATCACCATCGGAAAACCTGAAAATACTAACAGAATTTATTATGAGAGTTTATGTTTGTGTTATGTTCCAATGTACTTTAATGTGAAATTCTATAGCTCAGTCATCTACGGGAGTGCACTTTTATTTAAGTTTATACGGTCGACGCAATATTTACGGCCAAGTCATAGAGAAATTATTAATAAGGTTGTGCAAAACAATGGATACTTTGCTCACCCGGAAAATGTTTTATTGACAATGTTTTTCGACGACAGAAAATCCGTGCGTGAGAGATGCATTAAGAAAATTTTGCATCTTCGTAACACTCTTTGGGATCCGTCAACACTTAGAGCTTACGAAAAACCTAAAATAAATTTTGATTGCTCAGACTATGTTGATATGATTGACTTAGATGACGATAGTATTTTGTCTGAGCCCCCATTTACTACAAATATCCCCTACGAACATTTATTGGAATACATTGAATTCGATGACCCACCGCTTTCTGATCTAGGAATACCGTCACATATTCAGGGAACTGAGCGATTTGTACAGTTGCTTACCAATGTTTCTCGGCATGCAATAGAAAGTAATCGCGATGATATTTTGGCAGCTACTATTAAAAGCCGCAAAAGAATACCACGAATGGATAGCAAAAATGATCTTGAATGTAAATTGCCGCTATAGGTCGAAGCTAAAATTAGTTAGTTTGGCCACTATTTTTTTAATATTTTATTTAGTTTGATAATTTTTAAATAAAAAGTTAATTAATTGTTTAAAGCAATGAGAGAATTTTAATAACAATATAAGAAAAAAAAATTGAATCTTTTTTGTTTTATTCACAATTATTTTTTTTAATAGCATTTTAACATAAAATCGATGAAAATAATATTTTTCGTATATTTTTTTAAATTAAATTAAAAAAAAAATTAAAAAAAGCAAACAAAAATAAAAAAGTGAGTTTTAATAAAAAATCGATATTTTTTTTAAATTTTCAGTTTTGACTTAGGCTTTGTTAAATAAATTTTCTTTTAAGCAATTTTAAATTCAATTACTTTTTTTAATTCAATTTTTAATACCAATTTAGTTAAATAATTTTTTTTTTAGTTTTAGGTAGACAAGTCGTAACAGTTTTAGGTTTTTTAACAGTTTGACTATTATTATTTTGACATAAACCTCCAAAACCATTATTTAGTTAATAATTTTCTATTAATGAGCACAGATATAGAAAGCTGAGAAAATTTCCTTTAAAATAAGCCCTCTTCCAGGTCAACCATTCATCAATTGCAATGAATTGCAATGAATATTTCCAAAAAAATAGCATTATTTTCGGATGACCTGTACACCAAATTTTCTCGTAAAAAACCGGAAGCTCGATTTTGATTTTAGAACCATGGTTTCTTTGGAAAAAGTTCTTAGAATTTCTCGTAGATTACGATTTTGCTATACGCTTAGTAGGCAAAAAAATTGACCCACCCTAATATATACTTATAAGTATATATTTTCTGTTATAAATTTTACGTCCTTTCAATTCAAAAGAATTTTTCGAATCCCCCAAAAAAAATAAAATTTTCTTTTTTTCATTTTCTATTTTTTCTAAGCATACATAATTTTTCTATTTTTTTTTTTTATAATCTAAAGTAAAAACTACTTTCACAATAGCGAACAAAATAAGAGCAGGACCTCACAAAACAGGTGCAAATATTAATAAATGCTATGATATCTAGAATAATAAAAAACACAAAAAATACTTGCTTAAATGTCTCACAATATCAAGGACTTCCTCCTAACCACTTGACGCTACCGACCCAGGAAACACAAAAGTGGGTGTCTTGCCCCTGTTACAAAAGATAAATCGTGGCTAATAATAAAATCAAAAAGAGACTCACCCCGTTCGTTGGTTTCGCTGCTTCCCAAATGGTATGTCTGGCATTTGCGTCGCAGCCGAAGAGAATGTTCTCCTTTCTGGGTAAAAGAGACCCCGCCAGCCGCTGCACTTCATCAGGAGGCGCTGCACAGTCGTGGACGATGTAAGCGGAAACCGGGAAAAAAACAAAGGCTTCCTGAAGGTTCCACTCTAACAGCCGCTACGTCGGGAGAGCTGAAATTAGACAATAAGACGCATTAATAGTTCTCCTAACGAGAACACAGCCCTTAGGCTTACCTGCATGTTGAACGTAGAATAGGTTATAGGATCCATCCTGTAGACCCATAACTTTAGACTGCCAGATCCATGGTTTTTGAATCAGGAAGATATCGATGTCTTACACACGGAGGACGACACGCAGGTTATCTGAAGCTAATTTTGTGTGCCTTAGATGGATCTGAGCCACCTTCATTGTCACAACTAAAAATCAATCCCATTTAGGATTGTCTAGCGGACTCCTAGTCTCCGTCCGTCCCAGTTAGACGGAGACCCTCGAGGAGGCGTCCAATATCACCCTCAACCTCATCCAGGTGATCGTCCGGCTCTGCCGAAGCGGGAAATAATTTGACTTTGGCCAACCTGAGGCCAAACCGCATTTTATATTTCCGACTTTCGAGCGTCGCAAGGGACTCGTCGGAAATCAGCAATAATGCTGTTGAACTGTTACCCTGAGGTTCCTCAATCTTGATGACAGACCAGTCATTAATGGGAACCTCCGGGTTTTGGGAGCGAAGAATTCTGACGATCTTCGAGCCGTCCAATTTTATTTTGTCAAACTTCCGTTTCATTCTTAGCTATCTTGGCCAGAATGAATTGGGCTCTCTGATAACGCGCACTGAGCAGTTAACCGGAGGATTTCCTGTTCCTCCTTTTCTTGTTGAGTTTCCGAGGGGTGCTTTGGCAGGCACTCTTCGATGTGCTGGCTCGGATGATCATTTCCTGGCCCGAGGCCAGCAGATCATCCTCAGAGAGCGTACTCAGCACACTCTCTGAATTTGTATTTGTCAGTTTGTTTATATTTTTTCTATTGTCCATGAATAGGTCCCACGAGTAAGCACGGAAAAAAATAAGTACATACTTTAAAAACGGTGATTATGTAAAAGAGAATATAAATTTTTGGAAGTAAAAAGTTTAATAAGAACTTAACGAATGTTTTTTAAGTAAAGTCAAAGCGTAGGAAAATATTTATTTATATTAAACGGGGCGTAGTTTTAAAAATATAAGTCTGTATAAAGTTAACTCTATAATAAAATGATTGTGTATTTAAAACCCATGCTCCAACAAAATTATTAAAAAAAGTATGTGAATTTATTAAATTTTTATATTTATTACATATTTTTAATATATTTATTTTAAACATCTAAAATGAAACATTACAAATGAATGACGTGTAAACTAAAGAAGCAGGTACTACTTCTAAATCTTTTCAATTCTTTCTTTTTTTCATTGGGCATAAAAACTTTTGAAAAATCCATCCAACACTTATTTGGGTTCAATAAGGGCAGTTTCCAAATCTTTCATTCTTGGATAATTTACCTCGCGTGCATCCAACTTCGATTGAGCCCACATAATCAATTTTAACAAGAACATAATTTTAGGTGTAGAATCGGTACTGTGTTCACATTTAAGAATTGCAGCGTTCAATTCACTTGCAATCTTGTTGTGAGAGAAATAAATAATTAAAATTAAAAAATTTCTATATAAAACTAAAAGCAAATATGAATACCTTTTGTCTATGTGATTGTTCAAGAAGATATGAAAATGGACTCTCTTGTGGTTTTTCAAAGGCTAAAAGTGCTAATGTTCTTTCTAGTTCGTTTAAAACCTCAGGAATATTTTCACCTGCTTCTGATAATTTGTTTTGGGCGAAGGATAAAGCATCTTCAATATTCCCAACTCTAAAATTAAAAAAAACAATTATTTTCTTTTAACATAATTATAAAATAAAAATCAACAAATGTTACAGGTTTTCTTGAAATGATAATCGATTAAACTAGACTATTGTTTTACATTATCAAACACAAGAATTATGGTTATATCGTTTGCATTTATGGTGACAATTTATATATAAGAAACACTGGGGACAAATTACAACATTTGTATTGAACAGAATATGTATCTAAATTGTTTTAAAATTGTATGCAGTTTCACTCGATATCAATGCTGTAATTTGCCTCCTGGTTTGCAAAGAATGACAAAAATGAATGGATTAAACATGCATTAAAATGTTATAAAAATACAACCGAGTATGTAAATGATTAAAAATAAATAAATTAATATTTTGTAAAGCAATTGTGATGTACATATGTTGACGCCTATAAATTTGATAATGACGAAATAGAGGTATATGAACCTGCAAAGACTAGCGGTTTAGACATAAATTCGCTGCTGGCTGCCATAATGGAAGTAAAAGAAACAACAAAGGCAAATATGGAAATATTTAGAGCTCAAAATTAAGCATTATTGGCATAGGTAAAAGAAACATCTAGAGCTCAAAACTAAGCATAGCTGGCTCAAGTTGAAGAACGACCTAGAACTCAAAGCCAAGCATTATTGGCAGGGGGAAAAAACATGTAGAGCCCAAAACCAAACATAGCTGGCCGAAGTTAAAGCAACAAACGAGAAATTAGTGGAAATTTCTGAAATATTCAATGCCAACAAGCTGGACCAGTACGTGTTTTTGTAGTGTTTACTACCAAAATAAAAACCCCTTGCTTTGATGGTAACAAGCCACTTTCGGTTTCAAACTTCAATTTGAAACTGTTGCGAACAAAAATGGATGGGACAACGAAGAGAAGGCGCTACAACTAATATTGGCCGTAAAGGGTGCAGCCGCAGAAGTCCGGGGAACAATTCCAGCGAGCTCCAGAAATAATTACGAAGACCTAATGGTGGCATTGCAGCGTAAGTTCGGTAATAAGATCGTTTTAAAACAGAAGCGTTCGTCAATGGCATATGTAACTCTGACTTAAAGCTCGCGGTATGCAACACCAAAAGAGCACCTTCGCTGAAACAGTAGCATTTGCATTGCTCCTGCGCCGAGTGAATCACCAGCAACCACCACAAAAGTCCCCGTTAAAACAAAAAATAGATAAAATGGGACTAATTAAATACCTATGCCCGTATTCATAAAAACTATTTTAGGTTTATTGAGAACTTATTTGACAAATTTCTATGCAATACTTGTCAAATAAACCCTCAATAAACCTAAAATAGTTTTTATGAATACGGGCAATAGACTTTATAATTGAATTTATATGAAAGACAATTTTTCAAACGCTTAAGACCTAATGTATCAACATTGAAAGCAAATATTTATAATGTTATAATTAAACCACATTTCGATTTTTTTAAGACTACTGTTGCGAAAAAATCATTGTAAAATTTAATCCTTTAAATATCTGATTTTCTTTTCTATTAAATATATATTAATATGCAAACATATTGATATTAATACATACTTTTATATTTATTTTATCAACTTCATAATACGATGTCTTCAAGGCCAAATTATGTATTACAAAGTTAAATTTAATTTGTAATTTAATTAATATGATCATTATTCATATTTACTTTATTTTTTGCGTCTTATATTGAGTACATAATTTTGGTAAAGGCAATTATAGTAACAATAGAACAAAAGAGTCAAGCACTAAGTATGTTCGCATATTTTTCTTGAAGTTTGTTCCTTTTTAAATTTGTAAAATAAAATTACTTCTGCGACGAGAGTTGAAAGTATTAAACAAATCATTTTAAAGCCCTATTTTAACTAAAGTGTTTTGTTTTGAAAGTAAAATAGTGAGACGTAACTTGGAGTTGTGAATATTGTAAAGGAGCATAATCCCTTGTCGGTAGTGTAACACACACGACTACATCCATTACGTTACGAAGCTGTCATAAAGAGTAGGTATAGCACCACCACAATCAGCCATGCCATCAACAACCGAAGTCCAAGGATTAAAACAAGTTTGTATTACTACGCCTTCATCAATCGTAGGTACGGTTCAGCAAGCATCTTCATCAGAGTGTTTAAGGAATATTTTACCACCTAAGGTGTAGATAGACCGCCTACTCGTGGGGCACGCTGGATAACGCTAAATGGTCTATAATTCTCTCTGGCACGACCCTCGCTCTGTCCATGGACTCTCTTGATTTACTACTCTTATCTCGTTGCCTTGGTCTGGCGGTTGTAGTCTTCTGGACCTAGTAGCAACGGGGTGAAAGTCGGCGTGAACGGCTCCACTCTAGGGCTGCAGCTGTCTCCGTCCCGTTAAAACCTTGGCAGGCCTCTAAGTACGTTCCTTGTCCGTTGCCGTTGAGTTGGCAGTGTAGATTCGGTTGAGACTGACTCCCGATTAGCACTGGTCTGGCTCTGAGCACCTCAGCCCATGAAGGTAGGTGCCAACCCTCGCATGGCCTCCCTGCTTCATAGATAACCATGGGACTACCAAAGGTGACTACACACACGGGCAAGGATAACGGCTTAGAGTGGGGACCAACAAGACTAATGTTTAACAATAAAAACTCAAAATCTTCGCCCACTAAAGCTGGTGAACGAAAGAAACTCTGCTACTGCAGCTCGCGCGCCTAGTACGGTGACTTGCTTACCGTCCACATAGGCGGCTGCTAATAAGACACAGCGCACGTCGACTGACGCAAAGACACTGATTAACAGATCGGAAACGTCAGTCCCAGGTACCAAACCTTCTTCTGGTACAGATCTCCTAAAGGGCGGAAACGCCTATATAAGCACTAGCACTAGGGCGTACAGAACGCGGAGATTCGCTGCACGTATCGTCTCCAGATTAGATGCCAAAGATCCTGCTCTCCTGTCGGAGGAGGAAAATGGCAGATTGACGTGGGCAAGAGGTCACGTCGGCCGCGGTGAAGTTGCAGAGATCCGACGAGCAAACTGCTCGAGCTCCTCTGCAGTCGTTCAAGCGGCCTAAAACTCTCCCACCCAAGCCCAGACCATCTAAGCCTCTTAGTGAGGTTGTAAAGGAGAGTCTGACCTGGTCAGTGATTGACGACAGTCATCCGGAGGGCACCATCACTCCCGCTAAGTGGAAGTTGGTGGCACTCCTCAAAGTTTTTTTTAGACATGATTTCGTCTAACCCCGGCCCTTCACCCAGTTGCCGTGATGCAGGGCGGTTCCAAGGGCATATCAAAGTAATAGCAAAGAATATAAATCATATAGAATGCGCATCTCAGCACTTATCCAAATATTTTGTAAAAATTTTTTAAGACGCGGGAAGGAAGGGCAAAAGGCAAAACAAAAGAAAAGAGCGTAACAAAACAAGAGAAACCAAAGAGAAACTAATGTGTGTTTTATTTCTTTTGCATTGTTGTTTAGTTTTTTCGTTCAGCGACAGTGCATACAGTGACGAAACTCCAACAAATATAACAAGAACATCACACAGCAAGATAGCCACAACAAAATTTTTGCACACACAACATCACAGTGTATAAGACGATAGCCACAACAAAATTTTTACTTCGTGTTTTTTTTTTTTTGCTTAAGTACAGAAACGGTTTCATGCTAACAACAATATTCACATACAATACAATTTATGTGTTTGTGTTTCTTATTCATTGTGACCTGTTTTCGTTTTTTAAATTTTAAAACTTAGAGAATAATGTTGTTGGTTCAAATATTTTTGTGTAATAAAGAATACAGTGCTCCGATACGACTATATAAGCTAGTGTAGGGCAAAGCATATTTAATTTGTAGTTGCGCGAAGGAAAATACATTAATCTACATCGAATATATGGCGCCCTATTTAATATCGTAATAAGAGTGTAGTTAGAAATATACAGTGGTCAAAAAAAGTATTCGACATCTAGAAAAATTTTATCTGTTTTTCAATAAAAAACATTAGATTTTGTTTAGTGTCAAAATTGACATAAAATTTAATTTATTAAGAAACAAAGAAATTAATTCAGTAATAAAAGTGAGATCTTAACAACTACTAATACAAAACAAACTAATATTTACAACTTAAGCTAAAAAACAGAAACAAAAAAGTATTCGACATTTCAAAAATTATTTTAAAATTAAACTCTTATTGTTATTTTAGTAACGAGTTGCTCTTCCTTTGCGTCGTATAACCTCTTTTAAACGTTCAGGCATAGACCTTACCAATCCCATTATGTATTCTGGATCAATTTTGTACCATTCGTACTGTAGGATTTCTTTCATCTGATTTTTATTTGAAAACTCGCGAGATCTAACTTTTTTCTCTAGATGACCCCAAAGATGTTCAATTGGGTTAAGATCTGGAGATTGTGGCGGTGTTTTTATCACTTCCGGGCAGTTGTAAAAGAGCCATAGTTTTGTATTCATTGCAGAATGTTTTGGATCATTATCTTGATAAAACTTAAATTTGCCTGCAAGTCCCAATTTTTCCGCGCTAGGGCGCAAATTTTCCTTCAAAAGGTCAATATATTTCAAATGATCCATAACTCCATCAATAAATGACAAATTACCAACTCCTGATGCCGCCATACATCCTCAGACCATAACACCACACCTCCACCGTGTTTAACCGTTGGCACCATATTTCTCTCCTCAAACTCTGTATTCGCTTTTCGATATACTAGCACCCTAGCATCATATCCAAAAAGATTATATTTGCTATCATCAGCAAAAACTACATTCATCCAGAACTCTACTGGCTTATTTGCATACTTTTTGGCAAATTCTAATCGCATATTTCGATTCTTCTTTGAGGTGTGGGGCTTTTTCCTAGCTGATCGTGCTCGAAATTGGTATTTTTTTAAAACATTTCTTATTGTCTGGGGAGTAACTGCAATGCCTGCATATTCCTGGGTAGTTTTGGCCAAGGTGGATGCATTAATTCGTGGATTTTTCTTGACCACGTACAATTAGTCGCTCATGTGCCTCTGTAAGTTTCCGTGGACGACCACTCCTGGGCTTATTTTCAACTGCTTTTTCTTCTTTGTATTTTTTTAATATATGTATAATGGACAGTAGTTCTTGGTCTTCCAACGATCTCTGAAATAGAGTTTTCAGATTTGCCTAATTCGAAATGATGAATTATTAACTTTTTTAATTCAATAGAAGTTTCTCCTCCTTTGCGTCCCATCTTTGTAAATACGTGAAATTAAATAAAAATAATACTTGAAAAAAGCTACGAACTAAACTCCTAACGGTATTAACAACAACAACAATACGCATTTTCAACATATTAATGCAAAGGCAGCAAAAAAATTAGTGATGTCGAATACTTTTTTGTTTTGCAATCTTAGCGCTTTTTCTAAAAAGAGCACAATTATCTAACATCGTGAAATATTATTAATTTTTGTAACTTTTAATAAGAAAATACATCCTCTGCAATAAAAAATTACACCTAAATACTTAAAATTCTTTTCCTTATACAGGGTGTTTTTTTAGAGGTATAGAACTTCGAATTGAAATAAAACACAAGAAAATCGTTTTAATGTCCATCAATTTGGCTTTATTGGAAGGATAATTTTATGCCATTAATGTTTAAATATGATTTCGGGCATGTGGCCGCCGCGGCTAGCTCGAATAAAGCCAATTCTACAGGTCCAATTTTCAACCACTTTTTCGAGCATATGGGGCCGTATGTTGGCAATAACGCCACGAATGTTGGCTTCCAAGTCCCCTAACGTTTCTGGTTTGTTGGCGTAGACGAGCGACTTCACATATCCCCAAAGAAAATAATCCAATGGTGTCAAATCACACGATCTTGGTGGCCAATTGACAGGTCCATTCCGCGAAATTATGCGCTCATCGAATGTTTCCTTCAATAAATCGATTGTGACGTGCGCTGTGTGGCATGTAGCGCCGTCTTGTTGGAACCACAACTCATCCACATTCATGCCATCCAATTCGGGAACAAAATAGTCGGTTATCATGGCTCTATACCGGTCTCCATTAACGGTAACTGACTCTCCAGCATTATTTCGGAAGAAGTATGGCCCAATGACTCCACCAGCCCATAGAGCACACCAAACAGTCAGTTTTTGTGGATGTAATGGCGTCTCAAGGGTCTCATGTGGATTCTCTTCACTCCAAATGCGGCAATTTTGCTTGTTGACGTAGCCATTCAACCAAAAATGAGCCTCATCACTGAACAAAATTTTGCGATGAAAATCAGCATCGAGATCAATCTCATTTTCGGCCCATACACCAAAATCACGACGCATTGCATGGTCTCGCGGCTTTAATTCTTGCACAAGCTGGATCTTATAAGGTCGCAAGCCAAGATCTTTGCGCAAAATCTTCCATAAAGTTGATGGACAAATCTCCAATTGCTATGCACGGTGGCGAATCGATTCATTCGGGTTCTCTTCAACACTTTGCGCACTGTTCGACGTCTCTGCGGATGCGTATTATCACATAGAGTAAACGTAGTGCGAAAACGATCCATGGTTAACCGAATTAATTGCTCTGATGGACGATTATGTCGACCATAAAATGGACGGAGCTTGCGGTAAACTTCGCGAACTGAACCATTATTTTCGAAATAAATTTGCACGATATGCAAGCGAAACTAAATATTAATCACTTGACAGCTGACAGTTAAAAAAGTGATGCCAACTTAAAGTTCTATACCTTAATAAAAAACACCCTTTACAACACATTAAATGATTTGTAAACATAAGATTTGTTGTCGAATACTTTTTTTGACCACTGTATGTTCTTATTATTATTTATTTAAGCTCAACAATTAATTTTATATTTATTTGAAATAAGAGGTTAACTAAACCAAAGAATTCCAAAAATATTAAAAAAAACAAGTATATATTCATTAATGACAAATTTTCGAATGATAAATTGATGATTTTTCAATTATAAGAAAGTTGAAAAAAATTTTATTTTTATTTTTAATTTACATATACATATATATATATATATATATATATATGTATGAATTATATATACATATGTATGTACATATATATGGGCAATTTCAAAAATTATCGACATTTTGATATTTTTTTTTCCAAATTTTTTTTTTGGATGACACGAATGACACTTTGGTCACGTGAAGGGTGCTATTTTAGCATACCAAAACAGTTCGCGTTAATCATTTATTGCAAACGGCGCCAAAGGTATGGAGGTTTTAAGTTAAAATTTCTTTAAAAAAAATTTAAAGTTAAATTTATTGGTTTATTTTAATAAATGTTGTATGGATGCATGAAACTCATTTCAAATTCATCAGTGCAGTCCAAATTCATCAATGCACTGATAAAATACATAAAAAATATCAATTATAGTTAAAATTCCTTAACATTAAAAAACGCGAATTTTTGCAAAAAATATGAATGTTTCACCGATTGTTATAATATGTGTTTATATAACGCATAACTAATTTACAGAAAAACAATGTTTTAACTTGCAAATTTAAAAAATAAAAAAAAAATTATATAAGAATTATTTTTGAGGTTAGGATTTTTTTTTTTATCTGTAAAATTTAAAATCATGAAAATTCTCTAATGCCTATTCGGTTTTATTATCAAGCTTAAAAAAACCTTTCATTTGGTGTCAATCGCGGCGGAATCTATACATAACTGCAGATGTCACAAAGCAAAATGTGTTTAAAGAAAAATGCCGCTGTACCCGCTAAATATGGACCGAATTCAATATTTATATATGATCTTTAGTTCACCGCCGCACTTCATTTCCAATACTTTACATTGATTTTAAACAACTGATTAATTAAAAAAACACGCGAAACAAAATCATGAAATTTCGCAAAAGTTTAATTTTCTTTAAAAATTTTTGCGTTTCAAAATATTTTAACGCCTTCTTGACGTTGAGGTGCCATTTATTAAGAAGTTTAGATCACGCAATACATAAACCAGTTTTAAATATGATTGCAAATGTCAGGCCCGAAAAACTGTAATTTTTGACAAATTTACGCCAACTCTATAAAAGTTTGAGGTCATCGTTCTCAGCAACTAGCAGCCTGACATCGACGTGATATGGCGCAAATTTTAGCAAATTACACCATCTATTAAATACTCTAAATTTTTTTATGTTAAAAATAAATAATAAATAAATAATAATCAAGAATGTGTGTGAAGATAAATTCGAATTTGAAAAGCAAAGACATAAACCATCTTTCTTTAGCTAACACATTTTTTGCGTTAACAGAGCTCTGTTAATAGTTTAACAGCGATTATGTACGGGTATTTCAGGACTTATTAGGTATTTAATGGACACACATTCCAATTTTAGGAAGAAAAAGTACTCCCATATGGAAGCTATATTGTTCACTTTGTATCTCATAACAAAAAAATTCATATTTATTTAGTTTTAGGTTAAAAAAAAGCCGAAACAAATTCTTTAAAAAAAAACCAAATAAGTGGAGAAGATCAGTGGCCATTATGGAAAAATACGAAAATGCAGGTATACCACACTATATGGGGATGACAGTCCAAGGGGTCCCTAATGGAGCAGTATTAGTGGTATTCCTGAAATAATTTTGGGATTTGAGAAAATTTAATTTGAAAAATTCAATTTTTTTGCAAAATGACTGGAGAAGATCAGTGGCCATTATGGAAAAATACGAAAATGCAGGTATATCACACTATATGGACATGACAGTCCAAGGGGTCCCTAATGGAGCAGTATTAGTGGTATTCCTGAAATAATTTTGGGATTTGAGAAAATTTAATTTAAAAAATTCAATTTTTTTGCAAAATGACTGGAGAAGATCAGTGGCCATTATGGAAAAATACGAAAATGCAGGTATATCACACTATATGAGGATGACAGTCCAAGGGGTCCCTAATGGAGGAGTATTAGTGGTATTCCTGAAATAATTTTGAGATTTGAGAAAATTTAATTTGAAGAATTCAATTTTTTTGCAAAATGACTGGAGAAGATCAGTGGCCATTATGGAAAAATACGAAAATGCAGGTATATCACACTATATGGGGATGACAGTCTAAGGGGTTCCTAATGGAGCAGTATTAGTGGTATTCCTGAAATAATTTTGGGATTTGAGAAAATTTAATTTGAAAAATTCAATTTTTTTGCAAAATGACTGGAGAAGATCAGTGGCCATTATGGAAAAATACGAAAATGCAGGTATATCACACTATATGGGGATGACAGTCCAAGGGGTCCCTAATGGAGCAGTATTTGTGGTATTCCTGAAATAATTTTGGGATTTGAGAAAATTTAATTTAAAAAATTCAATTTTTTCAATTTTTGTAAAATGACTGGAGAAGATCAATGGTCATTTTGGAAAAATACGAAAATGCAGGTATATCACACTATATGGGGATGACAGTCCAAGGGATCCCTAATGGAGGAGTATTAGTGGTATTCCTGAAATAATTTTGGGATTTGAGAAAATTTAATTTGAAAAATTCAATTTTTTTGCAAAATGACTGGAGAAGATCAGTGGCCATTATGGAAAAATACGAAAATGCAGGTATATCACACTATAAGGGGATGGCAGTCCAAGGGATCCCTAATGGAGCAGTATTAGTGGTATTCCTGAAATAATTTTGGGATTTGAGAAAATTTAATTTGAAAAATTCAATTTTTTTGCAAAATGACTGGAGAAGATCAGTGGCCATTATGGCAAAATACGAAAATGCAGGTATATCACACTATATGGAGATGACAGTCCAAGGGGTCCCTAATGGAGCAGTATTAGTGGTATTCCTGAAATAATTTTGGGATTTGAGAAAATTTAATTTGAAAAATTCAATTTTTTTGCAAAATGACTGGAGAAGATCAGTGGCCATTATGAAAAAATACGAAAATGCAGGTACATCACACTATATGGGGATGACAGTCCAAGGGGTCCCTAATGGAGCAGTATTAGTGGTATTCCTGAAATAATTTTGGAATTTGAGAAAATTTAATTTGAAAAATTCAATTTTTTTCCATAATGGCCACTGATCTTCTCCAGTCATTTTGCAAAAAAATTGAATTTTTCAAATTAAATTAATTAATTAAAATTATTTCAGGAATACCACTAATACTGCTCCATTAGGAACCCCTTAGACTGTCATCCCCATATAGTGTGATATACCTGCATTTTCGTATTTTTCCAAAATGACCATTGATCTTCTCCAGTCATTTTACAAAAACTGAAAAATTGAATTTTTTAAATTAAATTTTCTGAAATCCCAAAATTATTTCAGGAATACCACTAATACTGCTCCATTAGGGACCCCTTGGACTCTCATCCCTATATAGTGTGATATACCTGCATTTTCGTATTTTTCCAAAATGACCATTGATCTTCTCCAGTCATTTTACAAAAATTGAAAAAATTGAATTTTTCAAATTAAATTTTCTGAAATCCCAAAATTATTTCAGGAATACCACTAATACTGCTCCATTAGGGACCCCTTGGACTGTCATCCCCATATAGTGTGATATACCTGCATTTTCGTATTTTTCCAAAATGACCATTGATCTTCTCCAGTCATTTTACAAAAACTGAAAAAATTGAATTTTTTAAATTAAATTTTCTGAAATCCCAAAATTATTTCAGGAATACCACTAATACTGCTCCATTAGGGACCCCTTGGACTCTCATCCCTATATAGTGTGATATACCTGCATTTTCGTATTTTTCCAAAATGACCATTGATCTTCTCCAGTCATTTTACAAAAATTGAAAAAATTGAATTTTCTAAATTAAATTTTCTCAAATCCCAAAATTATTTCAGGAATACCACTAATACTGCTCCATTAGGGACCCCTTGGACTGTCATCCCCATATAGTGTGATATACCTGCATTTTCGTATTTTTCCAAAATGACCATTGATCTTCTCCAGTCATTTTACAAAAATTGAAAAAATTTAATTTTTTAAATTAAATTTTCTCAAATCCCAAAATTATTTCAGGAATACCACTAATACTGCTCCATTAGGGACCCCTTAGACTGTCATCCCCATATAGTGTGATATACCTGCATTTTCGTATTTTTCCATAATGGCCACTGATCTTCTCCAGTCATTTTGCAAAAAAGTTGAATTTTTCAAATTAAATTTTCTCAAATCCCAAAATTATTTCAGGAATACCACTAATACTGCTCCATTAGGGATCCCTTGGACTGCCATCCCCTTATAGTGTGATATACCTGCATTTTCGTATTTTTCCATAATGGCCACTGATCTTCTCCAGTCATTTTGCAAAAAAATTGAATTTTTCAAATTAAATTTTCTCAAATCCCAAAATTATTTCAGGAATACCACTAATACTGCTCCATTAGGGACCCCTTGGACTGTCATCCCCATATAGTGTGATATACCTTCATTTTCGTATTTTTCCATAATGGCCACTGATCTTCTCCAGTCATTTTGCAAAAAAATTGAATTTTTCAAATTAAATTTTCTCATATCCCAAAATTATTTCAGGAATACCACTGATACTGCTCCATTAGGGACCCCTTGGACTGTCATCCCCATATAGTGTGGTATACCTGCATTTTCGTATTTTTCCATAATGGCCACTGATCTTCTCCAGTCATTTTGCAAAAAAGTTGAATTTTTCAAATTAAATTTTCTCAAATCCCAAAATTATTTCAGGAATACCACTAATACTGCTCCATTAGGGATCCCTTGGACTGCCATCCCCTTATAGTGTGATATACCTGCATTTTCGTATTTTTCCATAATGGCCACTGATCTTCTCCAGTCATTTTGCAAAAAAATTGAATTTTTCAAATTAAATTTTCTCAAATCCCAAAATTATTTCAGGAATACCACTAATACTGCTCCATTAGGGACCCCTTGGACTGTCATCCCCATATAGTGTGATATACCTGCATTTTCGTATTTTCCCAAAATTACCATTGATCTTCTCCAGTCATTTTACAAAAATTGAAAAAATTGAATTTTTTAAATTAAATTTTCTCAAATCCCAAAATTATTTCAGGAATACCACTAATACTGCTCCATTAGGGACCCCTTGGACTCTCATCCCCATATAGTGTGATATACCTGCATTTTCGTATTTTTCCATAATGGCCACTGATCTTCTCCAGTCATTTTGCAAAAAAATTGAATTTTTCAAATTAAATTTTCTCATATCCCAAAATTATTTCAGGAATACCACTAATACTGCTCCATTAGGGACCCCTTGGACTCTCATCCCCATATAGTGTGATATACCTGCATTTTCGTATTTTTCCATAATGGCCACTGATCTTCTCCAGTCATTTTGCAAAAAAAATAGAATTTTTCAAATTAAATTTTCTCATATCCCAAAATTATTTCAGGAATACCACTAATACTGCTCCATTAGGGACCCCTTGGACTGTCATCCCCATATAGTGTGGTATACCTGCATTTTCGTATTTTTCCATAATGGCCACTGATCTTCTCCACTTATTTGGTTTTTTTTTGAAAGAATTTGTTTCGGCTTTTTTTTAACCTAAAACTAAATAAATATGAATTTTTTTTTATGAGATACAAAGTGAACAATATAGCTTCCATATGGGAGTACCTTTTCTTCCTAAAATTGGAATGTGTGTCCATTAAATGCCTAATAAGTCCTGAAATACCCGTACATAATCGCTGTTAAACTATTAACAGAGCTCTGTTAAATGTGTTAGCTAAAGAAAGATGGTTTATGTCTTTGCTTTTCAAATTCGAATTTATCTTCACACACATTAATCAAGATTAAAATTATTTCTTACTTTATACTTCAAAGCATCAAAAAGTATATTTTGAGAATTTTCATCTCCATAAAAAGGCTAATAAAGTTACTTTTTTAAAAAATTATTTATTGGATAAAATATCTATTTTTGGAACTTCCTTTTTCTGTAGTCCAAGAGCAATGTTTTCGAAGGAGCACTAATAATAGAAAATCCAATACCTCTATTCTGTGTTGAGCACAAGTGTTGGCAAATCACTCTGGGGTCATTCGTTTACATGACTCAATAATAAAAGATTTTATACCAATTTTTTAAGGTTCAGATTTAAAGACATTATGAAATATAAAAAAATTTGCTTGCATCCATTTTGCTATCATTCTAAGTATCTGCTAAAAAAAACCGTTTCTTGAAATAAGCGATCCAAAAGATTTTTGCCTTTATGATTTCCCACACTTAATTAAATCTTTGCGGAATAGGTGGCTAAAATGTGACATAAAAACACCGGATGGAACGGCAAGCTTTCAGATAATTAGGGAATTGCAATGGAAGCAAATGCGAAAACAAAAATGTGCCCAAAATTAACACGGCAACATATTTTTCCTAACACTTTTGAAAAATGCTGCTATTAAAACAACGTCTGAAACCACAAAATTTAAGACATGTTCCGCAGAATTGGCATAATCAACAGCTCAGTTTGTGGAAAAAATTGCCAAATTTTTGATTGTCTTAATAGTGGCTCCCTTTATCGAGATAATTGCTACAGATCTGCAATTCAGATTAACAATGAAGTATATAAATATATTCAGTTCTTTTTAGAATATTTAAAAAAGGT
This sequence comes from Metopia argyrocephala, assembly GCA_963576795.1. NCBI lineage: Eukaryota > Metazoa > Arthropoda > Insecta > Diptera > Sarcophagidae > Metopia > Metopia argyrocephala. The sequence goes on along the minus strand of OY756208.1, from coordinate 105,032,333 downwards.
GGAGTTTGTAGATCAAAACAAGCGTATTTTCTTTTCAAATAAAATGAAACTCACCCTAAATTCAATTCTTATGTTAACAAATGAAATTTTAAGGGAAGGTGGTGATTTATATTTCTTAATGACAAAGTCCCTCAATCAAGACAAATTAGAAAACACTTTTTCTGTATTACGGCAAAAAAGTGGCAACATTAACAACCCTTCCGTAGCCGAATTCAATAACAATTTGGCAAAATTAATGGTAACTAAAATAATTCAGTCAAGTTCGTCCAGCAATTGTCTGCATTTACAAGACGAGATAACGCAAGTTGATGCGTTATGTTATGTATTGAACATAAACAACCAAGTTACAATAAAATTGACGACGTTGATTTCGACAGCGATATATACTTATGTAGATTATTTTTTGGAAGATGTTTTTCATAATTCTGGAGCTATAAATTTCGAACTTTTGTCGATGAGATACTTTGTTGGATACATAGTATTTAAAGTCATTCCAAAATTACAGTGCGAAAAGTGTAGTGCGGAATTGAGAAAGATTGATGAAGTTCTAACAGCACCAAGCGAGCTTTTCATATATTATAAAAATTATCAATCGCTAACAGATTTTGGAAATTTAGCTGCCCCATCAGATAAACTAATGGATGCAAGCAAAAAACACATTTTAATGTTTCATAATGTCTTTAAATCTGAACCGCAAAAAATTGGTATAAAATCTTTTATTATTGAGTAATGTAAACGAGTGGTTTGCCGACACTTGTTCTCAACACAGAATAGAGGTATTGAATTTTCTATTATTGGTACTCCTTCGAAAACATTGAATTTAGATATTTTATTATAATCTTTAAAAAGAGTAGCTTTATTAGCCTTTTTATGGAGATGAAAATCCTCAAAATATACATACTTTTTGATGCTTTGAAGTATAAAATAAGAAATAATTTTAATCTTGATTATTATTTATTTATTATTTATTTTTAACATAAAAAATTTAAGTGTCTTTTCTTTTAAAAATGTATATATACGTACATATATATAATTCATACATACAAATATAAATTAAAAATAAAAGTAGAATTTTCTTATAATTGAAAAATCATCAATTTATCATTCGAAAATTTGTCATTAATGAATATATATGTAGTTGTTTTTTTTTAATATTTTTGGAATTACATCCATTACATACATTTAGTTATCCTCTTATTTCAAGTAAATATAAAATTAATTGTTGAGCTTAAATAAATAATAATAAAAAAATATATTTCTAACTACACTTTTATTACGATAATAAATAGGGCGCCATATATTCGATGTAGATTAATGTATTTTCCTTCGCGCAACTACAAATTAAATATGCTTTACCCTACACTAGCTTATATAGGTCTTATCGGAGCACTGTATTCTTTATTACACAAAAATATTTGAACCAATAACATTATTCTCTAAGTTTTAAAATTTAAAAAACGAAAACAGCTCACAATGAATAAGAAACACAAACACATGAACAGAAACACAAACAAATTGTATTGTATGTGAATATTGTTGTTAGCATGAAACCGTTTCTGTACTTAAGCAAAAAAAAAAAAAACACAAAGTAAGAGAGTAACAATTCTTTTTGCGGGTTCAAACATTACGACCCGCCATAAGAAATTTTACTTGTACGTGATGCACATTCTATATGATTTATATTCTTTGGTAATAGCCTGTGCAGATATCCGCTCAATGGAGCTGTAAAATAGCGCTATTAGCAAGTTTGGAGAGGTGTGGCCGGGGCTAGGCACGAGGCCACTCCTCTGGACAAGATCCCTCAACGACCTCGATCAAGGGCTCGTATTCCAGCAGAGCCCTCTAACCCCGAGGAAATACTTCAGATCCTGAAGTATAGCAGTACCGATCTACCCACCGATAACTGGAGGGTAGCTAAAGTTGGTGAGGCTAGGGGTAATTTGCGCGACGCCATTATCATACTGAATGAGAAGTCGCTTCAATTAATCAACGCCCGAGAAGGCTTAATCAATTACGGATTTGGGGCTATAATACTAAATGTGTATAAGGCTGATGCCGAGATGGCCGGGCTTCTCCCAGGTGGGTTGCCGACCCCGCAGGTTTAGCCTAGTAGCTCTAGGGTAACCGCCTTAGATGAAGACGTGGGTAGCAAACCCTCTCAGAGCTCCAAATTGAGCTATGTTTCCAATTCCGAGTTGGTTGGGGACATGTTCAACGGATTGGAGATTAATGCGGGTGTTGTTTCTCCTTTATCGGAGAATAAATGAGGTCATCCCTAATGATGAGGGTCATCCTGATAAATCTTCATAAATCCAAAACCGCGTCTGCGGACTTGCTCCTACTTCTTGCGAAGGAAGACTGGGAGCTCGTGCTAGTCCAGGAACCTTGGACCGTTGATGGGAAGGTTTGTGGACTCAACGCCGTCGCTTACAGAACGGTGTACATTCAGGACACAGGTAGGCCTAGGGCTTGCGTTTTGGTTAAATCCCCAATTGATACTTTTCTACTTCACAGGTTCAGCGAAAAGGACACCGTGGCCATGGTGGTTACCTTGGGCAACTCATCCCTATGGACAGTGTCCTCGTACTTCGCCCATAACTACGGGCCTAATCCCCCGCAACAACCCGTTGGTCAGCTGGTTGCAGAGGCGAATAGACAAGGTATCCCGGCTTTGATTGGCTGCGACGCCAACGCACATCATGTGGTGTTGGGCAGCTCGGACACCAATGAAAGAGGTGAGTGCCTTTTTTACTTCATTTTGATGCATAATATTAGTATTGCCAATCGCGGTGATGAACTAACTTTCTTGACTTTGACTAGAAGAGAGGTTCTTGATATCACCCTAGTTAGTGATCATTTCTCTGATAGGGTCTTGGACTGGCATGTATTTGGCAAATGCTCCTTCTCGGATCACAGATACATTGTCTTCTCTCTTGACCTAGCTGTCTCCCCCTGCAGGTAGATTCTTTGTGTTAATAGCAGGCGTACGGACTGGTCTCTCTTTAGGAATAAGCTTCGGTTTTTTAGAACCGAATATAAATATTCCATACAAATGTTTGTTTATATCCGCTTATATAAGCGGTTAATTTTAAAAGTGTTTAAAAATTAAGCACATACAAAATTGCTGCCAAGATGGATTTTTTTATCTTGACGTTATCTTTTTAAAATTCTATGACATTTCATAAGTAAAAAACAATAAACGTTGTAAATATGGCTGAGGTGAAGGAATGTAATTATTTTTATATTGTTTGAATTGTTTTAAAAAAAATAATTACATATATTTTTTTTTTATTAAAATTGCAAAATCCTGAATCACGGGATTTTTTTTTTAAATCAACCCCGTTCGTTATACCTAATGTACACACATAGGAACATACGAAAAATTAACTAGAAGTGATATGTAGTCAATTGGCAACAGGGTTAAGGGTTAAATCGATTACAATGCCTTCAAAATAAATTTAAGAAAAATCCAACCTTATTTTGCCAATATTTGTGGTCTTCAACCCCAATAAACCAGATAAAGTCAGACTTGTTTGGGACGCAGCAGCAAAGTAATACTGTGTCATTAAATGACTTCAACATGCCTGGTCCAGATCTTCTAAAGTCATAGATGGAAATCCTCCTAAACCCTTAATTGCATTGTGATGGAAATTTTTATTATAAATTTTTTTGAAGAAAAAGAAAAGAAATGTGCAAAAACTTTAGTGTAAATTAGTAGCTGCTATATCGGCATTAGATTATACCCATTGGACTGTAGTTTCAGATATTTATAATAAAATATTTTTCCATAATATTTTGAATGAATTTTATCAGTGGTTTATTTTAGAAAAATAAAAAAAAGTCATGCAATGAAGGTTGGTACAGTAATCCCTCGAACTGCGCAGTTTTGGACTTGCGCGTTTTTATTTTTACCACCAAAATTTCGCATTGCGCGGCAAAAGTTTCGCAACAGCGCGTTTTTTTTTTTTGCGTACATATTACATATTTCGTGCAAAATATGATATGATATGATATGATATGATATGATATGATATGATATGATATGATATGATATGATATATGATATGATATGATATGATATGATATGATATGATATGATATGATATGATATGATATGATATGATATGATATGATATGATATGATATGATATGATATGATATGATTGATATGATATGATATGATATGATATGATATGATATGATATGATATGATATGATATGATATGATATGATATGATATGATATGATATGATATGATATGATATGATATGATATGATATGATATGATATGATATGATATGATATGATATGATATGATATGATATGATATGATATGATATGATATGATATGATATGATATGATATGATATGATATGATATGATATATGATATGATATGATATGATATGATATGATATGATATGATATGATATGATATGATATGATATGATATGATATATGATATGATATGATATGACATGATATGATATGATATGATATATGACAGGGATGAGCAACACGCGGCCCGCGGGCCGCTTGCGGCTCTTTCAACCTATTTATGCGGCCCGCCAAACAAATATTGCTGCTTCTCAAAAATACACATAATATATAGACACATTAATCAACGAATTTCAATTACGAAGAAACTGAGAAGAGAGCAGTTTCCATGAAAATGTTTTACTAACCATTAATTATCGATGGTAAATCAGTGATGTCCACTACTACATAAACACACTTGCGCTTGTGTATGAAGCAGAGAAAAGACTCTGCTTACTTCTACCAGAAATGGGAATGTTCGAATTACTTTCTGTTTATAACTTCATAAATATTTCTTCACAATTCTGAGGTAAAGTACGTAATCGATTGTCCGATAGACATGTGACCGATCTATTAAGAATAAAGGGAGTACCGAGGTCACATAAATTTGGAGGAAATAATGAATAATTATTTCAGTTAAATAAAAATGATACAAAAAATATGCACTATCCAACCCTGCACTATGTTGGAGAGAAGCTAAAATATTAAAAGAGCAAGAGTAACAACATTTGTTTTTATTCTGTACGTGTTTGACTTCGACGCAAGCAGAATTTGTTTTCCTATCACGCGTGATAGGGAAAGAGAATTGTGGACATCACTGATGTAAATACAGTTCCCGAAGACTTTCAAAGGGAAGTGATGGACATGCAGAATAATACTGATGTAAAAAATGTATTTCTCTCAGTAAACATCGAGAATGTTTATAAATCCGACCACCGACCAATTACCACCGATCAAGACTGAGTAATGCACGATTAGAAACTTGTGTATGTGTACCTACCTCATCAATTCCGGCTGATATTGATCAGGTTGTATCGAAAAAACAGTGCCAAATTTCTCATTAAAAATTTCAAGCAAATACTTTTTTTTTTTTTGGCATTAAATTTTATATTTTTTTATTCTAATTATTATTATAAATAGAGGTTTGTAAATTATTAGTATTTATGTGCGGCCCGCCAAAAAATTTTAAAATTTATAAGTGGCCCGTTGATTAAAAAGGTTGCTCACCCCTGATATATGATATGATATGACATGATATGATATGATATGATATGATATGATATGATATGATATGATATGATATGATATGATATGATATGATATGATATGATATGATATGATATGATATGATATGATATGATATGATATGATATGATATGATATGATATGATATGATATGATATGATATATGATATGATATGATATGATGTGATGTGATATGATATGATATGATATGATATATGATATGATATGATATGATATGATATGATATGATATGATATGATATGATATGATATGATATGATATGATATGATATGATATGATATGATATGATATGACATGATATGATATGATATGATATGATATGATATGATATGATATGATATGATATGATATGATATGATATGATATGATATGATATGATATGATATGATATGATATGATATGATATGATATGATATGATATGATATGATATGATATGATATGATATGATATGATATGATATGATATGATATGATATGATATGATATGATATGATATGATATGATATGATATGATATGATATGATATGATATGATATGATATGATATGATATGATATGATATGATATGATATGATATGATATGATATGATATGATATGATATGATATGATATGATATGATATGATATGATATGATATGATATGATATGATATATGATATGATATGATATGATATGATATGATATGATATGATATGATATGATATGATATGATATGATATGATATGATATGATATGATATGATATGATATGATATGATATGATATGATATGATATGATATGATATGATATGATATGATATGATATGATATGATATGATATGATATGATATGATATGATATGATATGATATGATATGATATGATATGATATGATATGATATGATATGATATGATATGATATGATATGATATGATATGATATGATATGATATGATATGATATGATATGATATGATATGATATGATATGATATGATATGATATGATATGATATGATATGATATGATATGATATGATATGATATGATATGATATGATATGATATGATATGATATGATATGATATGATATGATATGATATGATATGATATGATATGATATGATATGATATGATATGATATGATATGATATGATATGATATGAAAATCTTTTTGTTGAAGAAATAATAACATATTTTGCAGATAATAATAATGATGAAAATGACGACAGTGAAGATGTAGAAATTGTTGAAAAAACAAATTTAGTAGCAAAGCACTGGCAGAATTTTTGAAGTGTTGCAATCAACTTGATGAAGAAGTCCTAGTCCCTGATTTAGAGCGTGCTTTAAAATTCCGTAGACGTTTGACGGAAGCTTTATTTATTTATTTATTTATTTTCTTAATAAAGTCTACAAACTAATTTTACACAGACTGTACGAAATTTTAAATTAATTTAAAAGTGCTATTGCAATTAAATATAAAGAAAATTTATCTGTTGAGAAAAACTATTATATTGCGTTTGATAGAATTTAAATTTAAGGAGAAATCAATGAATTGATAAAGTTCGTTAAAGTTTAAACATATTCTTCTTAATGGATCAGCATTGGCATAATTGGTACGAAAGTATTTAATAGCTAGTGGATGAAAGTATCGTGTTGGCCTAATTAGTACATTAAAATATATATTACTCAAAAGGAATTCAGAGTAGACTTCACCATTAATAATATTAACCAAAAAGGAAACGTTTAACATGGTTCTTCTGCTTTTAAGTGTATGTAGCTTTATAAGAGCTAATCTATGTTGATAAGACGGTAAATTTAATATAGGATTCCAACGTAGATTTCGCAGACAAAATAGAAGAAACTGTTTCTGTATAGATTCGATGTGGTCGATGTGAATATTGTAAACAGGATCCCAGACAACAGAACCATTTTCAAGTATAGGCCTTACAAGCGAAGTGTATAGGATTTTAGTAACGTACGGATCTGTAAATTCTTTACTCCATCTCTTAACGAAGGTAAGAACTCCTCTGGCTTTATTAACAATCAGATTTATATGTGGAATAAAACAAAGTTTGGCGTCAAGCATAATTCCCAGATCATGGAAAGAATTGACTAATTCCAAGGGTTGTCCATTCATAAGAAATGTATTTGGGATATAGGTGTTTCGATAAAATCTCATATGCTTGCATTTGCCTGAATTTAGTTCCATTAGATTAACAGTGCACCACACGTAGAAATTGTTGATATCCTGTTGTAGATGTAAGTGATGGTAGGTATTATTGTATGTATAAAAAAGTTTAACATCATCAGCAAACATTAAAATACTGCAATGTTCCAAGGCAGATGGTAAATCATTTATAAATAAGGAAAAGAGGATCGGTCCGAGATGACTCCCTTGTGGAACTCCAGAAAGAACTTTAATGGGTTTGGAAATGCAGTTTTGAAAAAGCACATTTTGTTTTCTATCCAACAGATAAGAGTGAATCCAATTTAAGCTGTTTGGAGAAAAGCCCAGCATATACAACTTATGACAAAGTAGGTTATGGTTGACTTTATCAAAAGCCTTACTAAAATCTGTATATATAGCATCAGTTTGTTGGTTATTTACAAATCCATTGTTAATTAGGGTGGTAAAATGTAATAAATTAGTAATGGTTGAGCGTCCTTTTCTGAAACCATGTTGGTGACGTGATAATAAATGTGATAAGTTATGGCTTAGAAACTTTGTAATAAGCTTTTCCAAAACCATGGGAAAAGAGTTTAGTTTCGCACTACCCCTGTAGTTTTTAACATCGGACTTAGAACCAGATTTGAAAAACGGAATGATAAAAGAGGACTTCCACTGACTTGGAAAATATCCACGTCCTATTGATAAATTAAATATTCGAGATAATGGTTTGGATAAGCTTAACGCACAGTGCTTTAAAATACAGTTTGGAATACCATCAGGTCCGTGATTGGTGATTGGCTTTAGTTTCCTTTATTCGGAAGCGATTTCGGCGTAATTGATTGACGGAAAGTTAATTACTGAGTTTGAATTGATATTATAGGGATAGGGTGTATTGCAATATATAGAATCTGAGTAAGTTGTAGAGAAATACTCTACAAACATATTGGCTATTAGAGTATAGTCGTCAGATTCATTATCATTGAATTTCATGACAGGTGGAAAATTACGTGATTTTCTTTTAGAGTTTACAAAACTAAAAAATGATTTCGGATTGTTCTTAAAGTTGGATTTCATATTATTAATATAATTGGTATATAGTATTGTGTTTAATCGATTGTAATTAGCTCGGCAAATAGAGTAGTTTGCATAGTTGGTTGTTGTATTGAACTTTTTATATTTTTTAAAAAGTTTATTTTTCTTATTTTTTAATACAGAGAGTTGTTTAGTGTTCCAAGGGGGGCCCGAGGACTTATAAATAAAACGTTTCAGTACACACATATCCATTACATAAAAAATTTGATTATAAAAAGTATCAAGCATCAGTTCAATATTTGCGGGACTGCCATCATCTATAGATAATATTTTGTTCCAGTCAACTCTATTGAAATGCAAATTCATCATATCGTAATTGGCGCGTTTAAAGTCGTAAGTTTTCCCATTAATGGAAGCACAACGCGAAGCAGGAAGAAAATAAGAGCAATTTATTTCAAGAGTAGGATGATATGAATCTTCAGGTTCAGTAACTGGATAAGATCTCTTTGTAGAACATTCAGAAGGCTCGTTCACGAATATTAAATCTAGAAGTTTATTGTTAATATTATGCACCATATTTATTTGAAAGAGACATAAATCCATAATTTTGTTTATGAAATCATTAGAGTTTAATGGGACCAAAAATGGAGAATCAGGTGATAAATTCCATGAAACAGCAGGTAGATTAAAATCTCCAAAAACAAAAATACAGTCATTAGGGTTGGCAGATTGTGTCATATGATTAATAGATTGAAAATGATTTTCATATATAGCATTGTCAGAGCCAGGTGGAATATAGGAACAACTGACATATAAATTTTTCTTTAAAAGTTTGATTTTAATTGCAATTAGCTCAATATCGTCTCCAGAAAAAAGTAATTCAGAAGGCAAATGATTTGCTACTGCAATAAGCACGCCACCACCTATGCGATTATTACCTCTATCTCTCCTGTATATATTAAATTCGTTACACAGAATTTCCGAGTTAAAAACATTTTCTCTTAGCCAAGTTTCAGTGAAAATAAGAAGATGGTAGTTAAAACTAAAACTTTTCGTAAATAAGTCTGTTATCTTTGTATTTAAGCCCCGAACATTTTGATAAATAATGTTAAGGCTGATATTAGAAGACAAATTTAGTTTTTTGGAAAGGAACTATTTTTAGGTGGGAGACGAACGACATTGGATGAGCCTGGGCTGTTCTTTGTAATGAACTCTCGAACAAACGTATTGGGAGGCCAGAATGAGGGATCGAGAATCCTGTCATAAATATCGAAAGGAACAGTCAACTTGAATGATGTTACATTTATAGGCTCAGTGTAAGTAAATTTTTTTATGTAGATATCTGAAATATTTTTAATTTTAGAATTAATATATTTGTGGATATCATCATTAGTTGTATCGAATGCAAATCGAGATATAAATATTGACTTGCGAGGTGGTATTATTTTAAGATGATGTTGAAAAGATGGGTTATTTTCAGTAGATATTTCTGGCGTTGAAAAAAGATCGATTTGATTAACATTAGATGGAGATGTATTTTGGCTGCTATTAGATACAACGATATTAGCTGCATTTTGTAAGTTAGGCGTAGAATTAATCGAAGAGTTATTGGCGGTGTTTGGATTTACAGAACTAGCAGGAATCGTTAGTAATTTATTATTTTTTTTTTCTTCTTTTTTGGGGAGATGTTGTCTTCAGCATTTATAAAATTATCCAAGCTTGAGAACTTGGAGAATAATTCTCTGAACTTGGCCAATTTACCGTGTAAAGAAGAAAATTCTTTGCTAAGATCATCAAAATCCTCTTTATAGCTCTTAAGGAATTTATAAAAGTCAACCTTGATTTTTTTACAACCATTACAAGTCCAATGGAGAGACTTTGCAGGATCGGTAAGAGCGTCCGCATCACGTGCCTTCAGTGCCGTACATTTTAAATGAAAATTGCCTAAGCACAACCAACACGATACCATACGATCGTTACTTGCTGCAGTGCAATTTGAGTTTAAGCAATCCATAATAGAATACAATATGGTAAAATAAAAATATAACAAAAAATGCAAATATAATAAAATACAGAAGTAATAATATACAAATGTAAGAAAATACAAATATATTTGTGAAAAAAAAAAATTTTTTTTTTTTTATATTAATTTAAATAAAAATGTTTGCTGGGTATTTTGTTCAAAGATGATGATGAATCAAAAAGTAGATGGCGCCACAATCAGTTAGCAAATACACAAACCAATAAGTAATGGCAATAGAATTATGACCACAGGGATGTTTACAGCCAAACATATGATTACAACAGCTGTTCTAAAATTCTCACTAAACACCACCAACTGTAGGAACCGTAAAATTGTTTTTGTAGTTTGTTGATGTTGTTTAAATATATTTTGTTTGAATTATTTACTAACGGTTTAGGTTAATGTTGTTGTTATATTGTGTTTATTTATTTTTATGTTCTTTGTTTCTACATATATTTTTACAGAAATTTGTTTTGTCTGTCTTATTAAATTTTTTGTTGTTGTAAACAATTGTTTCTCTTATATATCTTATTTCTCCAAATTATGAGTTGTTGTTTTTCAATTCACTGTTTGGTTATTAAATGTTAAATATATTTGAAACTTGTTGGTTTGTTTATTAGAAAATTGAAAATTATTTTATGTTAAGTTATATAAAATTGCTTGATCAAAGACAGAATTGAACAGAGCGACAAAGAAAAGCACGTCCGACCTCAACGACTTTCTATTGATGACTTCGCCGTATAAAGAACTTTACAGTTCAAGAGATACTATTAAGCAATCACTATTAACAAGTTTGTTTACGAAACCATTGGAGGAAAATAGAACAAATTCATCAGAAGATGAAAATTAACTTATTTGAAGATTTTTTTTAATTACATATTTACATTTTAATTATGTACATACTATGTACAATGAAAACGAAAAAGAGATAGTCGATACAAGTATCACTATCTCGTCAATTGTACCAGCAATCAAGGACAAAGTTCCTAGATTGGGTGACATTGGTGTCTGTGGTACGCTATATGGTGACGATGAGTCGTCACTCTTATTAAGCAGCGATGAGTCTGCGAATAGCAATAGGTGCTTGACGGAGATCCCTGTCAGTCAAAAATCTGGCTGTACAGAAATTAATGCTGCGGTAAGCAACTTGACACTAGACACTGGCAAGTTTGTGAAGCTTGCGTCCTTCGAGAGACGTCGCTTCGAAAGGGCCCGGAAAGACGGAAAGACAAGGGAAGAGGCACTGGAAATAGCCAGAGAAGCCCTCCTTGCTAGAAAGAAAGAGAAGCCGTCAGAGACCAGGGAGATTTGCAAGCGCCAACGGTCAGAGGACAGTCCACAGGGGGCTGTGCCAAAGAAGGCCAAGCCCGCGCAAAATGCGGAGCAGAAGATGGCGTCCAATATGGTAGCTGGAAGCGTACGCATTGGCCTGCTACCCCGGGATATCAATAATTCCCCCCTAGAGTCTGGACAAATGGCCCAGATACAGGAGGCGATTATTGATATATCCATAGAACAGAAGAACAGTGGAACGAGGCCACAGTTCCTGAATTGCCAGTTTAAGACTGGATGGCTGCTGTTCACTTGTTTTAACGAAGCGACTGCTGAGTGGCTGAGGATGAATTGCAGTAAAATCTAGGGGAAATGTAAAATTGGGTTGAAGGTGGTGAAAGAGGAAGAGTTCCCAAGACCGCACATCATCCATGGTTACTTCCCTCAGAGCGTCGATGTGGGCACGGAAAAGATTCTGGAGACTATTGAGACTCAGAACGCAGATTTACCCACGTCAACTTGGCGAGTACTGCAAAAGACGACGGAGAATAACCTCGTCCATCTCGTCATGGCAATAGGGGACTCTGCCCTTAATCGGCTTCGAGCCATTGAGGGTAAAGTCTTCTATAGATTTGGAGTCGTCCATCTGTTATTTTCACGAGGTGAAAAGTCTGTGAAGACGACAAAACCGAAGGCGTCAGATGTGACCCAGAAAACACCAGCTGAAGATACTCGGTTGAGTGCTGAAAGACCGTGCTGTTCAAAAGACGCGGTCGTTCAGCCAAGGAAGAGCCCACCGAAAACTGAAGCAGGAAAGAGTAGATCTGTGGGAGGTACGAAGAAGTCCCCAGGCTACTCACGTAAGGCTGAGGCAACCAAGCTTACCGGTATTTTGCGGCAAGCGAGGAAGAAAGTTGCATCGGCGGCGCTTTCCAAAAAGCGCATATGATGAGGATGCCCTTAAAATAATCCAGGCAAATCTGCACAGGGCTAAATGTGCGTCGGCCATTCTTAGCCGCAGATTTGCCACTGAGGATATCAGCCTGGGGCTCGTACAAGAGCCCTGGGCTTTTAATGGGGGAGTCAGAGGACTTCAAAATAAGGCGTGTAAGTTGGTGTACGCGGCTGGGGAAAGGCCCCGGGCCGTTATTTTGATAAATTCTAAAATCACCTTCTTTCCCATTACAGAGTTCATCACTAGGGACCTGGTGGCTGTTAACGTCAAACTAAGCACTGATGTTGGTATAAGGGAGGTGATATGCGCCTCTGCTTGTTTCCCAGGGGATTTGGAATGTATACCACCCTTGGAGGTTCAAAACTTCATCAGGTTCTGCCGAGAGAAGGGTCACCATTTTATTATTGGCTGTGATGCGAATGCACACCATGAGGTGTGGGGCAGCACGGATAACAACGATAGGGGTGAGTACCTTCTTAACTTTCTTATTAGTAATAATGTGGCTGTTGCCAATAGAGGCAGCAGACCCACTTTCATTAATGCCATAAGGTCGGAAGTATTGGATATTACTTTGTGTGATACACTCACGTCTGGTCTTGTGAGGGACTGGCATGTATCGGACGAGGTATCCTTGTCCGACCATATGCATATTAGGTTTGACCTGGCTAGTTCTGCTAGGCTCAATGATAGGCCAACAATTTCTAGGAGGGTAAATTGGACCCTATTCAGGGAAAGACTGGCAAGAGAGGTTGACCTGCTGCCAGATTCTGTATGGTCACTGGACGAACTGGATCTGGCGGCAGACCAATTACAGTCGACAATAAGGTCCTCACTGGACAGCAGTGTGCGTCATAGTGACCATACGGCTGCGCGTAAAGTGCCATGGTGGAACGACACTCTGGCAAAGATGAGGAAGACAGTGAGGAGAAACTTCAATAGGGCCAAGCGCACGGGCGAGTGGCATGTCTATAGGGCCAGTCTCACAGAGTACAATAGGGAGATTAGAAGATCCAAAAGGGAGACGTGGAGGGCTTTTTGCCAGTCCGTTGAGGAGCTGCCGGCTTTGGCCCGGCTTCAAGTCTCTCACTGTGGATCACTCTAACGGCATAGGGTCCCTGAGTACGGGTACCGGAGGGTACACTCAGTCTAGGAGGCAGACCTTGGATCTCTTGATCGGAACGCACTTCCCCGGTTCCCAAGAGGTGACTCCTGTACGGGGGTGCTGGGATAGTCTCACACCTGTTCGTATTACCAGGAGAATCAGAGGTCTTGCGGGTAGGATATTCACTCCAGACAGGGTCTTGTGGGCTATTGGCTCATTTAAACCCTATAAGGCTCCAGGTAGGGATGGGATTTTTCCAGCTCTCCTGCAGAGGAGCTCTGACATAATAGTGTCGAAACTTTTTGTAATTTTCAAGGCCAGCTGCGGTTTTGGTTACATACCACGAGCTTGGCGGGAGGTTACGGTTATCTTTATACCAAAGGCAGGTAGGCCTAGTGACCTTCCAAAATCATATAGACCTATTAGCCTCTCATCCTTTCTTCTGAAGACTATGGAGAGGCTGATAGATGTTTATATAAGGGAGACGTATCTTGTGGAACGTCCCCTGCATCCAAATCAATTCGCTTATGTGAAGGGCGGATCGACTGAGGGTGCAATATTATCTCTCCTTAAAAGTATTGAGAAAGCTTATTCCGACAGAGAAGTTGCTCTTTGTGCCTTCTTGGATATCCAGGGTGCTTTTGACAATACGGGCTTCGACTCCATTACCGATTCGCTGAGGTGGAAAGGCGTGGAGGAGCCAATTATAGCCTGGATTGGGTCCATGCTTAGGGGCAGAGTTATCAGCGCGTCCCTTGATGGAGAGGAATTGACCGTGTTGGCGTTAAACGGATGCCCTCAGGGTGGAGTCCTTTCTCCATTGCTATGGACGATTGTAGTTGATGACTTACTCGCCACATTGTCTCAAAGGGGAATCGGTGTGATTGGTTACGCTGATGACCTTGTTTTGACAGTTAGTGGAAAATTTGAGAGCACATTATGTGAACTTATGGCTGATGCTCTAAGGAAAGTGTCAGACTGGTGTTCTCAGGAAGGACTCTCAGTGAATCCTTCGAAAACTGTAATTGTACCTTTTACGAAGAGATATAAGCTGACGTGCGACTGTATCTCTTTTAGGGGTACTGCTATTATGTTCTCTAAGGAGGTTAAATATCTAGGTGTCATTCTGGATAGAAGGCTTACTTGGAATTCGCACGTTCGTGCTGTCCAGACTAAGGCGACAAAGGCACTTTGGGCATGTCGCTCTTCTTTCGGCAAGACTTGGGGTCTATCGCCAAGGATGACACTGTGGATTTATACCGCCATCGTTCGGCCCATAATCACTTATGCGGCAATAGTTTGGTGGAAAAAGACTGAAGAGTCTACCACCATGAGGAAACTGGGCAAGATACAGCGGCTTGCCTGCCTTGGAGTAACCGGGGCAATGAGAACTTGTCCAACAGTGGCTTTAGAGGCCCTGATTGGATTAACACCACTTCATATTTATGTGATGAGGGTGGCCGCGTGTTCGGCGGCAAAAATGCTCGTAAGAGCACCTCGAAATGAGTCGAGGAACCTGGCCATTCTGCACAAGATAGTCAGGAATCCAATTTCGGTCTTGGATGCCATGCCTTCGGAACTGTGCTTTGGCAAGAGATTCAAGGTTGAGGTACCAGACCGGGAACGTTGGTCTACTGGGCATTTGACTCGAAGTGAGTTCGATCTAAACTGGTACACCGATGGTTCCAAAATGCACAGTGGAGTAGGAGCTGGGGTCTATGGACCCAATCGAAACCTGTCAATTCCACTAGGGAAGTCACTGAGTGTTTTCCAGGCTGAAATCCTAGCCATAACCGTATGCGCTGAGATTAACCTGGATATTGGGCTCAGGGGCAAGACAATTAATATATTCTCGGACAGTCAGGCTGCCTTAAAGGCGCTTGACTCTCATCGTGTGACATCTAGGCTTGTCAAATATTGCTACGACACGTTGCAAAGACTATCGCTTAGAAACAGGGTGCAGCTGTTCTGGGTACCTGGACACTGTGGCATAAGCGGGAACGAGGAAGCGGATGCATTGGCTAGGGAGGGGTCTGCGACGTCTTATATTGGTCCGGAGCCCTGCTGTGCGGCACCGCTTTTTACTATTCTCAAATTAATTAGTGAATGGGAGGTTGGCAAGTGTTTGGAACACTGGAACGCCCAGTCGGGTCTGAGGCATGCCAAGGCTGCGATCCGTCCGCGATTTGGGGGTAAGTCGGATGTTCTAAGGCATAGAAGACCGGACCTGAAGATCCTTACGGACTTCCTTACGGGTCACTGTAGTGTGAGAGCGCATCTTATGAGGATGGCGATCACAGACGTAGATACTTGTAGACTTTGCTCACGAGCATCGGAAACAGCGGAGCACATATTGTGTGAGTGTGTGGCTCTTGATAGATTCAGATGGATGTGTCTAGGGAGACATATGGTCTCGTTGGCGGACATATCCACCACTCGGACTTCGGACCTGCTTGCATTCATTAAGAGGGCAGTAGGTCTGTTGAACAGACAATAGACCTAAGGGGACACAATAGATCTTATTGGTCGCAGTGTTCTGCATTAGTGCTGGGTCTGAACTAATTAATAATAAATAATAATGTACAATGAACTGATTTTAAGATTTTATTTGTTTATGCCCGTATTCATAAGAACTATTCTAGGTTTATTGAGGGATTATTTGACAAGTATAGCATAGAAATTTGTCAAATAAGTCCTCAATAAACCTAAAATAGTTTTTATGAATACGGGCATTAATTTTTAAGAATTAATAATTCTAATTCTGGTTTTTCGACCTTTATTATTTAATGTAAAGAATTACTCAAGCTTAAGGTCTTTTTTTAAATAAAATCGTTTATTTATTTATCGATATTTCGCTACTCCTGCGTGTAACGTCTTCAGGAAATATTTATTTTTAAATTATTTTCAAATTTCAAATACAGAAAATATGTACATGTAAATTCAAAAAATTTTTTTGTCAAACGAAAAAAAAATTTTTTTTTAAATCAAAAAACATTCTACCCAACAAACAATAATAACAACGATAAAATAAATAATATAAAAATTTTATAAAATCATGAAATAAAGTAATATTAGTGTAAATGTGTAACAAATTAATTTAAAATATTAAATGAAATATTAAATAGTAAATCAAAGTAACAAAAAATTAACAATTAAGAATTAATTTATAATTTTTACCTTTTTTGTTTATGTTAACCCATTTACCGCCAAAATAAAACGAGAAGAGATAATTAACAAAAAAGTTTATTTTTTAGTTAATTTTATATAAAATTAATGCAAATTAACGAAAAAAATTTTAAAAGTGATAAGTAGGCTGAGTGGGATGGGTGTACTCAATTGAGTACAGCGGCGGCTTACAGGTGGAAATCCTCAAAACATCTTTTTTCAATGCATAAAGTTTTTGAACATTTTTTGCATTGCCAGCGAACACTTGCATGACATAAAACACATCTTAGCTGTTTTCGTAGTTTTTGGGGGTAGTGACCTATACCATTTTGAGGTAACCCCAGTATCAATGAAGATGAAGGTCGAGCTTTTGTTTGCACGTTTTGGCGTAAATAATACCTTGCAATGGAACGTCTAAATAAATGTTGGTCCATGTTATCGCTGTGACTCATAACATGTAATCTCCAAGCATTTGAAATGGCCATATCTATAATATAGGTAAGCAAAACTCACCACCATTTCTTACCATGAATAGCTATTCCATAAAATGAAATAGACTGGTCTAATTCATCTACTCCCCCTAGATGTTTATTGTAAGACTGAAATACTTTTGGAATACTGACATCAATTTTTTGCCGTTGTGTAGCAGACCAACGTTTGACAACTCCTAAAGGCTCAATTGTATCATAATTTGTTGCCATTGTACATACACTATTTGCCTTCCATTTTACCAAAAGAACTTCATTTTGTTCTTAATATGGGGCTCGCTCTTCTTTTTTCATTTCTTTAGAACTTTTTAATGAAATTTTTTTAGTTCTGTTTTCTTTAATTGTTCCATTAAATCCTTTTTCCTTGAGTTCCACCATGAGATTATAACTAGTAAAAAAGTTATTGAAAAATATTTCGTGCGATGCTGGGTCAGTCTCCATTTTGGTAATCAACTTTTTAACTACTCTAGATCCTAAAGGATCAGTAGAATTTTCCTCTGATTTTCCACAATAAAAATCGAAAGTACTTATAACAATATCCGATGGAACTGGCTGCTAGCTAACAAGCCAACAAGTATGTTATTTCTGTAACAGTGTTGCCACAATTTTTATATGAATTCTGCCGCTGTACTCAATTGAGTACAGTTGAAATTGAAATTGTGTAAATTTGTAAAATTAGCTAGCAGGTCATTTGTTGTTTGCTTAGTTTATGAAGAGAAATGTTCGCTTTCAGGTAAATAAAGCAGAAAAGATATCAGGGATATTGTGAAAACTGAAAAACGGCAAAATTTGTACTCATCTCGCCACACAAACTTTTTGTAAATTTAACAGTACATTTTGGAGAGTAGATGTGTAATCTAGAAAATCTTCTTTATTTTTTTAAAGGGTTGTAGCCTTCTTTTAACATAGAAATGCAAAAAATTCACAAAAATTTTAAAGCTTTTAAAATATATGCCTATGTTTAGCTGTACTCAATTGAGTACAAAGGCGCCAAATGGGTTAATATTGAATGGTCTTTTTTTTAGTTATCTACTTGGTTTAAATTTAAAGTTTTCATGATAATTTTAGGGTTTGGAACGTATCCCCCTAATTTCATACAAAATAGGGTTCACAATGCGCGATTTCGGATTGCGCGCTTATTTTCACAACGTATCTACCGCGCAGTTCGAGGGATTACTGTAACTTCTGTGACGAGAGTTGAAAGTTTTAAACAAATAATTTTAAAGCGCTTCTTGCGTACTTCTAAGGATAATAATATAATTCTATTATACAACATAGATATTAAAGGTGGAAATAAATAACAAGCGTTTGCTGCTAAGCGCGTTTAAAACTTTAACACATTTAATGCTTTTAAAATGACAAGTTACATACCACACTTTACAGGCGCCACTTAAATATGTATACATATATATTGTATGTGTATTATTATTAAGTTTAAATGAATTTTTTCACAAAAATTTTATATTTTTTTTTAAACAAAATGTTTTTCTCACAGGCCAATCATAAAACCACAACTAATTCTTTTATATTTTTCAAACAGTCTTCTTTTTTCTACATAAAAACGTAAACACGTTTTTTTCTATGTACAGTTACGAGCAGATAAATAGGTTCACATCAAAATGATAAATCAATTTTGTTTGACTATAGTTTACATTACAGCAATAAAAAAGGAAAAGTCGCTAATTACTAAAGCAAATACCCACTTTTAATACTGCATCACAATAATTAAATTATTATGTAAAAAATTGCCCAAAATTAAAAAAAAAATTACCGTATAAAATCAAAGAGCAAATAAATAGGTTCACTTTGAAAAATTTGTTAGTTTAAAATGTTAAACGCCAAAATTATAAAAATTATTGTATAAAACTTTAGATTCAGCCTTTTAATAGAGCTTATTAAAGCAAATACCTCTAAAAATTTAAAAAATGGGACGTTCTAAACATTGTAGTGAAGAGAAAAAAAAGATTATAAAGGATCTACACAGCCGAAGTTATAGCCAACGGAAAATTGCTGAAATTCTTGGGAGATCGCAGAATATGATAAGAAATGCATTGCAGCCTCCAAAACAAAAACTTAAAAGAGGTCAACAGCTAAAAACCTCGAAAAGAGACGATGATCGCATTAAGATGTTGTCAACTCGTAATCCTTTTATGTCCGCAGTTCAGCTAAAAATGAGTTAAAGCTTCCCGTATCAGAGTGGACCATTAGACGTCGTTTAAGAGAAAAAAATTTATTCGGAAGATCGGCCCAGAAGGTTCCAATGCTTAATAACAGACAAAGAAAAAAGCGCATTGAGTTTGCAAAAGTACATGCTGAATGGGCCGGCCCGGAAGGTATAAAAAAATGGAGAAACATACTATGGTCTGATGAATCCAAGATAAACTTAGTCGGACCTGATGGAAGAACATGGGTAAGGCGTCCAAAAAATAAAGCATATGATCCAAAGTACACCACGAGACAATAAAGCATGGCGGCGGCAACATAATGATATGGGGTTGTTTTTCCTGGTACGGTGTTGGGCCAATATTCTGGATCAAGGAAAATATGGACAAATATCTTAATCTGCATATTCTTAAAGAAGTAATGCTTCCGTATGCCGAGTAGGAAATGCCTTTAAAGTATGAATTCCAGCAAGACAATGACCCCAAGCATACTTCTAAGATCGTAAAAGAATGGTTCCAAAAGAAAAATTAAAAGTTAATGGAGTGGCCTTCACAATCGCCGGATTTAAATCCCATTGAGAATCTTTGGACAAAATTGCACCACTCAAGGCTAAAAATAAAGAAGATTTGTGGACAAAAGTGAAGGAAGCTTGGTACTCAATTCCATTAGAGACTTGTCAGTCACTTGTCGAATCAATGCCCCGGAGATGTTCGGCGGTGATTCAAAATAAGGGATTTTCAACAAAATATTAGAAATTTTCTTGCAATTGCACTTTTTTTGTATAAAAATGTCATTCTCTTTTCAATGAACCTATTTATTTGCTCGACAGGCATCAATTAATATATTAAATATATCAATTTTTCTCATTTTTTTTAATTATAATTAAATACATTTTATGTGATAATTTATGTTTAATGTAATAAATATCGCTTTATTGTATATTACCGCTGTTTAAGTTATTTGAAGGCGAATTTATCAAAAAATGTGATGTGAACCTATTTATCTGCTCGTAACTGTATGTATTAGTGATTTCATTTTTTTTTTTTTCATTCATCCAGCTGTCAACGCTTGTAAAAGTTAAAAGTTGGTCAACTTTCTCGCGTTAGCAGCGTTGCATACTTTGCTTGTAACTTGCTTTATGAAAATACACTATTTCAACTTTTTTTGACATAAGCTTGCAACGTATTGTGCTCAGAACGCTTGCTATGTACTTCCACCTTAATCCTACAGTACATGCATAATTGGCAGCGTTGTCAACTTTGCAATTTCAAAACGCACCAAAATGGAGAAAAAATCGCGCCATTTAAAAAAAAAACGCACCAAGTTCAGAATTTTTTTATTTAGAATGTTTAGTATATTAGTTTTGCAGGGGTTTTAAAATATAAAAATAATAACAAGAATAAAAAACTAAACAAATTTTTTCATTTCATACATTCTATACAAAATATTTTAAAAATAATATTAATGTTTAATGGTAATGTTCAGTATTTCGTCGTCCCGAAGTTATCTTGACGTAACTCCAAAAAATATTTTTTTGGGAAATTGAATTTAAAGTTTTATCAGTTTATAGAAAAAAATTTAGTCGAAAAAGGTGACTCAAAATTTTTATCAGATGTAGTGCTAATAATTCTTTATCGAATAGTACAAAAAAATCTTAACTCATGGAGAAAATTTTTTAAGTTTTAAACATTTTTAACTCCAAACAAAGAATAACATTTTGCCGTATAAGCCACTTTTTGGGAACATTTTCTTTATTTTTGGCACATACGTCAAAATAACACCGATAGAAATTTTGGATTGTTTTTTGTCTGATATTATCTTGACATACTAAAGTAAGCAAAATTCTTACTTTTAGTATTTATTACTACAGTACTAAATAAATAAATTACGATTATTAACAAAGCACTTTTAATCCGCCTAAAGGAATTTCATCCATCTTTTATTATAAAAGAAAGCTTTCAGTGTTTAATATAACAGCAACAGTACGAGTATGTACTCAGAATCCTAACGAAAAAAATGTTACTTACTGCGCCATTTGGAACGAAGCACAGAATGGTCGCTCTGGTAATGATATCGATAGTTCTATAATAAAAGTGTTGGAAAATATATTGAAGGATTTTAATCATATTGAGAGTATCATTCTTTGGCACGACTCTTGTGTGCCAAAAAATAAAAATAAAATATTTTTGTCTGCTAGTTTTGGCATTTTATATAAAAATAATAATCTAAAAACAATTACTCAAAAATTTTCAGAGCCGGGACATTCCCAAATTCAAGAAATTGACTCTGTACACAGTGCAATAGATCGATTTCTAAAATTAAAAGAAATTCACAGTCCTTTAGATTTAATAATAAAATTAAAAAATTACCACTCCAAAAAGTTTAAATTGAATATTATTGAAATGTTACCTACAGATTTCAAAATTTATTCAGTTATTGCGCATTAACAAAATTTTCATTTACTAAAATTAAAGCAATTAAGTATAATAAATTTAGTTTATTTTCTTTATCCTATAAAGCATCTGTAAGTAAAGATGAATTTCAGTCATCAAATTTAAAAAAACAAGCGAGAAAAGGAGTTTTTTCAAAATCAGATGAAATGTTTGAAAAGGAACTCAGTATATGTCCAAAAATAAATATTTCTGAATATAAAAAATGATATTAAAAGCCTTTTCCCATATTTTCTATACAATGATGTTCAGTTTTATTCAAAACTATTTACATAAGTTATAACATATTTTAAGATACTGATTCTAGAATTATCTATGGTGTATTTAAAAAACATACTTTTGATTCATAAAAGTTATATGAAATAAATTTTGAATTAAAATTTATTTTATATACATATCTGTGGACATTTGACAAAACGTCTTCTTTCAAAATCAACAACATTTCAGTAGAGCAAAAAAACAGTTAAAAAGGCTAATACAAGTTATTGCTTAGAAAATTAAAGAAATTTTGAACTTGGATATTATACACAAATACTTAACGAACATTATGCGACCTTTTTTCCCCCTCTAGAAGCAATAGTTTTTTTTTAAACGACAAAAAATTAATTTAAGACTTTTTGTAAAATAGCTTTTAAAGAAAAAAATTAGCTTCCACCATACAAGTCGTTTTGTCAAAATATTTTTGATTAAATTTGAAAATTATCTTAATTGCATGAGTCAAGACAAGTTGTTTTGTTAAAATGGAATATGGAAAAAAGGTTGAAAAAGTTGATCTGGGAAATATATTTCGGTTTTATTTAAAAAAAAAATACTTCTATTTTTCCCTACAATATGCAAATAATTAAAAAATAATAATAAAAATTAAATAAAATTTTCTATAGACATTCAATTTTTAAAATTATTCTTAATTCTCTGAAAGAAGTCGCTTTTTCAAATTGAAATTGGGGGAAAGTCTGAAAGAGGTCGTTTAGTCAACTGCATATCTTGCCTTCCAAAGGTCGTAGAAATACGGGGATTAGAGCAAAAGAAGGACAAGGAAATTCTATATTTACTATAAAAATCTTGGAAAATTGTCTTATTTCGAGAGAAGACGTTCTTTTAAAATTCCACAGATATGTATGTACCTCTAAAAAATGAAAATTAATTTTTTATTAATTTAGTCCTTTAATTTTAATGTAACAGCAATAAAGTGAAGTTAAAGAAATCTATTCTTTATGATTTCTTATTACGTTTTATCTTTTTTTCTTATGAAAAATCTTTTAAATATATTCATTTATGTACGTACGTCAAGATAACGCAAAATTTTTTTATTTGAAAAATTCCATACATTTTTTGCCGTATATCCACGAAAGTGGCGCGTACGTCATTATAACATAAAATTTTTTTACCAAACGTGGATATACGGCAAAATGGCCTTTAAATATCTCCGAAAATTTAAGAGATAAAGTCCTAGTGATTGAACACATCGAAAGATCTAATAATTTAAGCCTCAAAAATGGTCGTAACTCATTTTTTTTGATTTTGTGATATACGTCCAGATAACTTCGGGACGACGATATAACGAATTTCCATATAGCGAATATTTCCTTATAACGAAGCATTTTTGCGACCGTAACTTCAAGATTGATGCGTTTTTAATCTCCATATAACGAATTAGGTAAAACCGAACGGACGCACACAAAAAAGAAATCGATGTTGCTTTGTGTTATTGTTGCTCTGTGTGTAAAGTGTTTTGCTTTCATAATGCACAAACAGAGTCTGATGCTTTGAATCGTTTATTTACCATAAAATTAAAAGTAGGGGAACCACCGAACTATGCAAGTGACAACTGGAATCATTACCATCTCTCACATTTCTTGCAGTCGCTATCCATTTGCCTTTGAATTGAAGAAGAAAAGTGGAAAAATGTACTTCAAACCAAAATAACTACTACAAATAAAAAATGTTAAAAGGAACAATATTGTTTTTCTTTTCCATATAGCGAATTTTCTTTATAGCGAAGTAAATATCCAGTCCCTTGGAATTCGTTGTAGAGTTTCGACTGTATATATATAATACTAGTTGACCGGCAAACGTTGTTTTGCCAAATAAATTTGCTCTAGAAAACATATTTTTATATTTGATAATCTTCACCGAACTCCAAAAGTCAACCTTGATATGAGCAATCAATCTCTGCGTTACTAATAATTTTAATAAATGATTATCCGCCATTTTCTGTACTTCAGCTTGATAGTTGGCTATAGGGAGAAATATTTCTGTATTGCCCCCTCTGGGTACCTCTACATTTAGGGGTATCATATATGCATATATTGTAGTTTAAAATTTCTTCAACTTTGGTACGTTATTTATGTGAGGCATAAATTTTCCCTTGGGGCGGGTCACCTTAGCATTTAGAGGTATGAAAAATAGATGTTGACCGATTCTCAGACCTACCCTATATGCACACAAAATTTCATGAAAATTGGTAGAGCCGTTTCGGAGGAGTTTGGCAACAAACACCGCGACACGAGAATTTTATATATTAGAAAGATATACAGTACGAGCTCGATTTTCGCAACTTGAAAAAATCTGGCCTGTTGCAATAACCGAAAAAGTTGCAATTATCGACTACTTTTTATTGTACCTGAAAATACTCTTTTTAACAAAAAGAAACAAATTGTTTGTAAAAAATAATTTTTTTATTAAAAAAAAACAAAAAACTAACTGTTAAAAAATAGTCTTCTTGTTGAAACATTGGCGTAGCGAGCAATTTTTTGTTTTAAAAAGTGAAATTATAAAAATATGTTAGCCTACGCATCTGTGTAAACATACATATGCTGCAAAACAGAAAACTGATGCGTTTGTATTTGTGTTTTAAAACGTGTTTGGGACAGCACTAACGTGGGAGAAATGCTATTGAAATGGGATTCTTTGATTAAATATGATTACTTTTATAAAACTACGTTCCTGAACAAGAAATACAAACAGAAATCATTGTAAATATATTAAAAAAAATAGTGTTGCACTTCTTGAGACTCATTTTTGAAAATCGTTGCACTTATAAATACTGTAATGTAAAAAATTTGCTTGTTGCGCTAATCGGGGTGTTGCGTTAATCGGGGGTTGCGAAAATCGAGCTCGCACTGTATTTATGAATACGGGCATTAATATATAATTAAAAAAAATTACCAAAAAAATACTTCACATGTTTGTACCTAGGTTTGCATTCATTTGTATAAGATGATACTCCTACATTTTTGTATAATAATTTTATAAATTCGTTATACAACTTTTTTTTTTTTTTTTGGTAAAAATGTTGCACTGTTGATTGAAATGACTTGAAACAGGTGTATTTTATTGTGCAATTTTTCTCACACTGAATAAAAAAGTTGTTGAATTTGCTTTGGTGCCACCAAAAATTAAAAAACCCACCGAAATTAAAAAAAAGCGCACCACGCACCAGCTAAGGAATTTATCGCAGAAAAATATAAAAAAAAACACCAAAAATGGTGCGAAACGCACCAAGTTGACAACGCTGATAATTGGCTCTTTGGGCTTTCTAAGTATTGATATTAAATGAATGATATTAATGAATATGAAGTGTTTTGAATGTTTATTTTTATTTAGAATACTTCTAAATAATTACATATGTATAAAAAAAAGGTCTGTTCCATGAACAGGCTGTAATATGGCATTTATAAAATTACATCCTAATTAACATATGTATATTACTTATGAATATAGCAATTCACAATTTTCGGAGACCGTTTTTTTTATTAACTTACCTTATGAGTTCAATTAACTGTAGTTGTTGGAGATGAAAAAATAAATAACGATCGTTATCTAATAGTTCAGGGTGCAATTGGTTTACTAAATGTGTTGCTTCCTGTATGCGTCCATTTTGAACAGCTTCACGAATGAGAATACGATCATCTAATGAGCTTAATTCAATGCTGGGCTCTAGTCCAGCTTCAATTTGAAACTTTTCAGCAGCTTCTTTGAACCCCTCTAATATAAAATTTTAAAAATTTTCATACCAGTCATTCTTAATCCCAATATATAAAATGAATTGCTTTTAGGGATAAGCTTGTTCCTATGGCCATTTGATTCGTACTTAAACCAAATCATTAGGAGTCTTTTCCCATTTCATTTTATTTCTTTGGAATTAAGCATGAATATTATATATATTTTAAATGCGTATGTATATTTAAAAAATATTTAAGTATCCCTGAAATATTTAAAAAATACGAACCTGTTACTAAATAATTCATAATAAGACGATTCATATCGGCTTGTTTGAATGGAAACTGTTCTAAACGCATCATCCACTCTTCTTTCGAAATCCCATCACTCTTCTCGTTTAAGCTCATTTTTTTATTTTTCCTTATTTTGCCAATTTTGAAGCCGTTTTCAAACAACGAAAATATGTAAAATTTTAGTTTAGTACAATTGAGTTTTTTCTTTCGTTAGGCTTTGTAATCCAATAATTTATGATTACAAAATATAATTTGTTAACTTTTCCAAAAGGAAATTTTTTCTCGAAAACAAAAGTACAATGTACAAAGAGAAATAACAAAAACCTGCTTCTTCATAAATTTAAACATTCTCTAGGTCGTGATGACACCATATGGCAAATTATTTAACCTTTAACTACTGAGGCCGTTTTAATTTTTACCATCTTAGATTTTTTAATTTATTTTCTTCGGTTGAGCTCTGTTGAGTCCATGTTTTGTTATACTAAAGGTGGAAATACATAAAAAGCCTTAGCTGCTGAGCGCGTTTTAAACTTTAAGACTTTTAATGCTTTAAAATGGCAAGTTACATACCATACTTTACAGGCGCCACTTAAATATGTATTATTATTAAGTTTAATGAATTTTTTCCAAACATTTTATATTTTTTTTAAATAAAATGTTTTTCTCACAAGCCAATCATAAAACCACAACTATTTTTTTTATATTTTTCAACAAGTCTTCTTTTTTCTACATAAAAACGTAAACACGTTTTTTATATGTATTAGCATGGTACAATCATTGACAAGGTAAAACTGTCAAAAAAAACAACACTGTGTATTTATGACCTTTTACGTAAAAAAATGCAACACAGCGGTCAAGGAAAAAACAAAGCAAAACAAACAATACAAAAATAAAACACATGGAAAAGGTTAAAAAACACTAGCATATTATTTATTTTAATATGAAATATCAATTATTTATTAAAAAAATATTTATATGCCTTTAAAATTAAAACAGGCTTAAAACAAATAAGAGAACGTCAAAATAAATACGTCTGCCAAGATAGCAACGAAAAAATAGTAACGAAAACGTGAAAACGAAAAAAAAAACGCTTTTTTTCCAAAAATTAATATTTTTTTTTAAACAGCACATAACACCAGATTCTAGAATTATCCACCAAATTCTATTCATGGAGCAATTAAGGACATGGTGGAGGTTCTAAAATATGCTTTATTCATAAAATTGTATAAACTGTTTTGGAAAAAATTATTCGTAAAAGAACAAATTTTTTAGAGAAAAAATCGGATATGTTGGGGCTTATTGACATCTTTTGGAGGAGCTTTCTAGCATGTGACATATATGGTTAGAAACTGGAAAGTGTCCAGATTCTAAAGCCATTAACACCAATAAAATCCTACGAGCCATTTTTAAGAAAATTGATTTTAAAAAAATCACTTTTTTAGAAAAAGTCTGTAAATGACGAATGTTTAAGGGTCAATTTAAATTTTTTGGAGGAGCTTTCTAATAAGTGTCATATATCGATACAAACTGGAAAGTGTCCGAATTCCAAAACATTTTCACTAAGTAAAATCGCACGAGCCATTTTTAAGAAAATTGAGTTTTAAAAAAATCATTTTTTAGAAAAAAGTAAAAAAAATGTAACGGTTGGTGCCTAATATTTTTTTCCTAGAGGAGCTTTCTAGCAAGTGACATATATGGAAAGAAGCTCGAGAGTGTCCAGATTCCAAAACATTTTACCCGAATGAAATCGTACGAGCCATTTTTGAGAAAATTGTGTTTAAAAAAAATAATTTTTTCAAAAATGGTCAAAAATGTCTAATGTGTAGGGGTTAATTTCTTTTTCCTGGGGGAGCTTTCTAGCAAGTGGCATATATAGATAGAAACTGGAGAGTGTCCAGAGTGTCACATATTTCAATGATGGCGACACTGTCACAAATAGGCATCACTACAGAGTTGTATAAAACACTATTGTAACAAACGCTTAATTTTTGCGTTTTTGTTTCTTAAAAATGGCTTATATGATTTTACTCGGATGAAATCCCTTGGAATCTGGACACTGTCTACTTTCCATCCATACTTACTTGAAAGTTTCCAAAAAAACAAAAAAAAAGTAATTTTACTTGGTCTTAACCTATTGAATATTTTCTACTTCTCTTTTGTTTCTTTTTGGCGTTTTCGTTGCTAACTAAAACGCCATTTTCATAGAATAATTTGGCGTTTTCGCTGCTATTTATTTATTTTTTAAAACCAATTTTCTCAAAAATGGCTCGTACGATTTCATTCGGATAAAATGTTTTGGAATCTGGACACTCTCCAGTTTCTATCTATATATGCCAATTGCTAGAAAGCTCCCCCAGGAAAAAGAAATTAACCCCTACACATTAGACATTTTTGACCATTTTTGAAAAAATGATTTTTTTTAAACACAATTTTCTCAAAAATGGCTAGTACGATTTCATTCGGGTAAAATGTTTTGGAATCTGTACACTCTCGAGCTTCTTTCCATATATGTCACTTGCTAGAAAGCTCCTCCAGGAAAAAAATATTAGGCACCAACCGTTACATTTTTTTTACTTTTTTCTTAAAAATGATTTTTTTTAAAACTCAATTTTCTTAAAAATGGCTCGTGCGATTTTACTTAGTGAAAATGTTTTGGAATTCGGACACTTTCCAGTTTGTATCGATATATGACACTTATTAGAAAGCTCCTCCAAAAAATTTAAATTGACCCTTAAATATTCGTCATTTACAGACTTTTTCTAAAAAAGTGATTTTTTTAAAATCAATTTTCTTAAAAATGGCTCGTAGGATTTTATTGGTGTTAATGGCTTTAGAATCTGGACACTTTCCAGTTTCTAACCATATATGTCACATGCTAGACAGCTCCTCCAAAAGATGTCAATAAGCCCCAACATATCCGATTTTTTCTCTAAAAAATTTGTTCTTTTACGAATAATTTTTTCCAAAACAGTTTATACAATTTTATGAATAAAGCATATTTTAGAACCTCCACCATGTCCTTAATTGCTCCATGAATAGAATTTGGTGGATAATTCTAGAATTTGGTGTTATGTGCTGTTTAAAAATATATTAATTTTTGGAAAAAAAACGGTTTTTTTTTTCGTTTTCGCGTTTTCGTTGCTATTTTTTCGTTGCTATCTTGGCAGACGTAAAATAAATTATATGAAATATTACTATTAGTGAATTTAAATGGAAGACAGACATAAAATATAGGTATATGTGTTTTGTTTTTGATTAGTTTATTAAATTATAAAAACTTATATCACTTATATCACTGTTCTTAAATCAATTTTACACTTAATATATAAAATATATAAATATTTCTAACTTATTTCTATTTTTGATTTATATTTTAAATTGTAAAAACTTAAAAAATCACTTATCGCAATCACTTTATTCAGAATCACTTTTAGCAAGAAAAGATTTAACGTTCGTTTTAAATCAACATTCAAATAAGAAGAATGACAGAAATAAAGCAAACGAAAAACTTTGACACATAGGAACAAAACATATGATTTTGTTTTGGTAAACTGAGTTTACCTTGTCAATGATTGTACCATGTGTATTAGTGATTTCATTTTTTTTCATTCATCCAGCTGTCAACGTTTGTAAAAGTTAAATTTTGGGCAACTTTCTCGCGTTAGCAGTGTTGCATACTTTGCTTGTAACTTGCTTCATGAAAATGCACTGTTTTAACTTTTTTTGACATAATCTTACAACGCATGGCGCTCAGAACGCTTGTTATGTACTTCCACCTTAACGCTGATGACACACGTTCAATGTTTTCTTTCAATTTTTTTACACACACTTCTTGTAAAAATTTATAGAAATTGAAAGCTGTGACGTAGGCTGCATTCCATTTGATAGCAATTTTATTATTCAAAATGCAACACAAAGCAAAATAACTATGGCAGTCGTACAAAAAGAAAAAAGAAGAAGAAGAAGAAAAAATAACATGGCGAATTGATAGTAAATTGAAACACTCGCATGAAAAGCAAATTTGATATACAGTTCGTTTCAATGTCTAAAAGTGTCAGTGTATTAGTAAAAAAGTTTGAATGTATTGAAAATTGAAAGCCAGAAATTGAAAGTGTAACCCCCAAGTAAGGCCCAGTTTTTAACTTCATATTTAAATGGACTTTAAAATTAACGCTGATGACACACGTTCAATGTTTTCTTTCAATTTTTTCACACACACTTCTTGTCAAAATTTGTAGAAATCGAAAGCTGTGACGTAGGCTGCATTCAATTTGATAGCAATTTTATTATTCAAAATGCAACACAAAACAAAATAACTATGGCAGTCGTACAAAAAGAAAAAAAAGAAGAAGAATAAAAATAACATGGCGAATTGATAGTAAATTGAAACACTCCTATGAAAAGCAAATTTGATATCCAGTTCATTTCAATGTCCAAAAGTGTCAGTGTATTAGTAAAAAAGTTTGAATGTATTGAAAATTGAAAGCCAGAAATTGAAAGTGTAACCCCCAAGTAAATGCCATTTAAATGCAACTTTGAGTTTTTCAGCGCAAAGTTAAATGAAACTTAACCCTTATCGGTCGTAAGTCACCTCTGACGTGACAACAGTACTTTTCTGCAACGGTCGTATGGCACGTGTGAAGTGACAAGGCGAATTATGTCGAAACATACTGTCTATTGATGAGATTTGTTTTTAAAATGCATTCATTTCTTCAATTTACCGTTACCATTTGAAAATACGTATTTACCGTTACTTTCAATTTACCGTTACCGTTTGAGCATAAGAATCTTTTCAGTTTTTCGTTATCAGCAGAGCATTTAACTTGTGCAATAAACTTTCAATTCTTTTTTTTCATATTTGTTAAAAATAACTACAACCTGGTGAGAATCAAGCGTGTGAAAAGTCGCGTCCGATAAGGGTTAAATGCCATTTAAATGACCAACCTTGTCTTATGCTGCAAATTTTTAAGTTTAAACTAGCTTCGAGGTGAATAAAAATTTCAGCTAAAGCTAGTACTTTAGGCTAAGTAGCAAGCACTAGTTTTTCCAGCGTTTGCATAAAAAGAGTGTGAATAAAGCCTAGTGAATGCTTAAAATAACTAGTTTATGCTTTGGTTTTTTTAAGTATCTGATTAAGGTGCTTGAAATTTATTTTTTTCTGTAATTTTGGTTAAATAAATATGCCCATGTGTATTTATTCAATTTATAAATGATTATATATCCAGAAATATTAATATTAAATATTTAAAAAAATTAAAAAAAACCTTGTTTAAAAAAGTTTTGTTGAACGAAAACATATGACATTATACGACGTTGCCACTATGGTTTTTTTGTAATTTACCGCGTAGATTCCTTTTGCGGGTATTTATAAAATAAATTTAAATTTATCAATTAAATTTATCAATTAAATTTAAATTTATAACACCTTAATTATTTCGCAGTTTATAGTACAAATGCTACATACGTTTATTAAAAATACTGAAGAAAAAATTTAGATCATACTTTATATCGTCAATGGAATTAAAAAACGCTGTAACTGACAAAAAATCGAAAATACGTTTTTTGTATCATTTTTATCAGAAAAAAATACCCGTCGATTGGTCCCGTTCCCAGATTTCTACGATGAAAATAAATTCACTTACGCCGTCTGTGAAATGAAAAATACCAGTATATTTGTTCTACTTTCATACAGGTTTTTTGGCTCTGGTGAACATTTAAAGTTTTGTCAGTTACAGCGTTCTTTAATTCCATCGACGATATGTACTTTTCTTTTTTTTTGCCAGCAAACAGAACCACTCACAGCCACTGTGAACATTTTAAGTGTTTTTAAGCACTTAATTCCATTTTTTACGGAAATTTTGATGCTTCTCATCAACAAATTAAAGATGATAAATACCTGAAAATGCATAAATAGAATGTATTTAGCCTCCGAAATTTGAAAATTAACCTTAAGTATTGAACGAACCTCGTATGTATACGTCACGCTTCTAAAAAAAACATAAATTAATTTTATTTTCGAAATTTTTTATTTTTAACCCTAGGAGGTATGAGGGTTTTATGTCGCTAAATGGCATAACCAGGTCTGTGCAGACCTGCATGGGATTTGTATGGAAATGTGCGTTTAAATGCATATTATGGTAGGAAAGCTACAAAATGAACACTAAAATCTCATTTTTATACATCTTAGCTATCTATTAAGGGTATTTTATTAATAATATGTATACAAAGGAATTTATACACGGCATTTTACGCTGAAGTACCTGGCATTTGAGAGTTGTTGGCATACCGGATTTTTTCAATGCATGCAATGAAAATATGTTTTTGATCAACTTAAAACACAGCAAGCACGATGGTCTTTTGGCAGAGGATGCGACATGGATTGGACGGTCATCTATGGCGGCATTTATTTTGCATTTTGTGGTTTTCCTAGCATAAAATGCATTTAAACACACTTTTAACACATCTGTCTATGCATTTCTATACATATCCCACAGACCTGGTTATGCCGTTTATGACAAAATATTTGTAAACTTGGATTAACCTGAACCCAGACCCCCAATCGCCCTGATTTTTTGCTCATTGTGTTTGGAGATAGTTGCTCCAGGAAGTCATGGAAGGATTTGTCTGTAACATGAAAAACAAAAAAATTAGGCACACTTTTATATGCCAAAAGTCTGCACAGACCTTGTTATACCTCCTAGGGTTAAATTACTGCAGAAGTATATAACCTCTTAAGGTATTTGTTTTATTAATTTTAAAATGTAACACTAAAACTAATCTTTTCCAGAAATAAAAAATTAAGAGTTTAAAAATAACTTCATTTACTTTTACAGTACTGCAGCACGCCTGATTAATTATAAAATAAAACGAGTTATTTTATAGTGATATAAATTTGTATTTCATATGTTCAAATTTCAAAAACATTGGGCTATAGTCATAGTCAAACAAAAAAGTCGGTTTTATTTAAAAACAGTTTTAAGTTAGTAAAATGTTTTTTTTTTGGTTTGTAACTATAGTCAAAATAAAAGTATATTTTAAATCAAACCGGCTTTTAATGGGTGCCAACTCAAATATAGAAATCGTTCTCATACATTTTGTTACAAAATACAAAAAAAAATTAAAATGGAAACCCAAAAAAAAAATTTATTTTAAATTGTTGAATTTTTAAATAAAAAAAAATGGAAAAGGTAAGATATATTTACAGCCTGTTTCTAGAACACGAATGGTATTTGACATTCATCTTTTTATATGTGAAACAACAACAAAAACACTCAAATTTGTTAGTGTTAGTTACTTTCCAATAGGTGGGATCATGGAGATCAGCTAATAAAACTACTTTAAAGTACAATGCCTGCGAGCTTATTAGATGCAGTCTCTTATATTTTTTGTTGGTGTTTTTTATCGCGTTTTTAAGTTAAATCGAAATATTTTGTTTTCTAAAAAAATTTTGACGTCATCAAATTGGGCATTTCTTCCCAAAAACCGCAATGTTGTTAAAACTTGGAAACTTTTATGGGAATGGGTAATCTATTTGTACGTTGTTTCCTTATCAAATCCATGGTGAAATTACTTACTTTTGTTTTTTCAGCTCTTTAATGTCAAAAGCAGGTATGGTGAGTTAAAAAAGCACATGTCACAAGTGTGTGTGTGTATTGTTAACAACATATATGTCTCTACACCAAAACAAAAAACACGAATATGACCAAAAAAAACCCAGCTGGGTTGACAACACCACCTTGTAAGTAATTCCACCATGAACTATCTCTACCAATTCTGTCATATCATTCAAAAGAAAATATATGACTCTTCTTCATATATGTACATACAGTTTGTAAAAAAATGTTTTCAATAACATTTTTTTTTTGGAATTTTTTTTATGTAACTTTTGTATTGTTTGTTGGCGACAGGTAGGCGTCAAAAATTCAAAAAATTTATGAATGCATTACAACAACAACGTCATGAAATAAAATTACTTAGAAAAATATGAATGCAGACGTTCGCGTGTGAAAAAAAATTTGCTTCTCGTTTATGTGAATGAAGAAAATAAAAAAATTTCTTCACTCATTCTTCATGTATGTACGCTTAAAAAAAATGAATGCACACGTCTCGTGTGATTTTAAGAAAATAAATTTGTGCTGCTCGTTCATGTACGTGAAGAAAAATAAAAATTTTTGAAAATGGCATTCTTGATAATATTCATAATTTTTGTTTTGGAGTATTCATAAATGAAAAAATCTGAACTTTGACCATGAGCCTTGTTATAAACGTCGTGTTCTTCACATTTTTTGCTCGCCTCATTGCCAAAAAATACGTCTTCATTTATAACAATTTTCGAAGTGTAAAAGGGGTCTACATAATAATAAATTTGCCTTCACTGTTGCCAAACTTTCTTACAGTAAACATACCCTTATATGATAATAGTCAAAAACACTAAACATTGTTTTTCTTTTTATGTCCGGCATTTATCTTTTAAAGAAAATAAATATTGTTACAAGTTATAAGAATTTTGTATAATTGTATGAAAATAGTCAATTATTTTTATAAATAACTATACTAAGAAATTTTTTCTGTAGATACTAAAAATGTCAAAAAGTGGTTCAGGGTAAGAGGTATTTACCATCACTTTAGTTGATAAAATTTTTTAATTTTGTATAAAATTGAATAGGCGTGATCGTGATTATGAGAGAGAACGAGAGAGGGATCGTGATAGGGATAGAAAACGTCGTTATTCTAGAAGTAGATCACGCACTCCAAAAGAGAGCCGTTTTGTTCGAAATGGTAATGGCAGTAAAAGGATGAGAGATGACCGAAAGCGTGAACGCAGTGAGCGCGATGCAAGAGATATTGACAGAAATAGACGTGATGAAAAACGTAGAAGGAGGTCTCCATCAAAACCAAGGGATTTTGAACGGGAAAAGTTGTAAGTATTTATAAATATGATTAATTGTTTTTGGATATTCTTAAAAATAAATTTGGTATTTTTAGCCGTCCATCGGAGCGTGACAGGGAGCGTGAACGAGAAAAAGAAAGAGATAGAGAACGTGAAAGAGATCGTGATAAGGACAGAGAACGTGAGCGTGAAAGGGAAAAAGAAGTAGAACAAGCGCGAAACACAACGTGTACTCCTCCAATTGTTATTAAAGCTGATTCAAGTAGTTCATCATCTGAAGAAGAAGAATTGGACAAGGAAGAGGAGCAACGTCGCTTAGAACTTGAAATGATTAAGCGTAGGGAACGTATAGAACGTTGGCGTGCCGAACGGAAACTAAAAGAATTGGAAGCAAATAAGAAAGATATGAAATCATTCATTCCACCTCCATCCACTACCGCATCAGTGAAAACATGGAATCTTGAGGATGATTCTGAAGAAGAGGACAACAACTATAGCATTGACTTAAGAAAAGAGCCTGACTCACCTCCTTCAAAATTTCATCGGATTAAGAAACCTAAAGAAGACGAAGATGACGAAAATGTTTACAGATTAAAGTCAAAGAGTATTGTAATTGCAGCAAAAGCAAAAATTGAGGCACTTAGAGAAGAAGAAGAAGCTAAAGGGGAGAAACAGAAAATACAAATTCAATTGCAACAGCAAAAGAATGAACAACAAGTGTTGGAGCAGAAGAAGATTAAAGAAATACTAGATTTAAGGGACAATGATAAAGAAGCTACGAGCTTAGATAATACTGAGATAAAGAAGTCAAATGATGAAAATGATGAAATAGATCCATTGGACGCTTATATGCAGGAAGTTGATAAGGAAGTTCGAAAGGTTAATCATATCATACCTCAACCTAAACAACAGCAGCAGGGTGTTGTTATACTAACAGGAGTTGCAAAGAAATCTTCAAAAGATAAGAATAAAGGAGAACTTATTGAACAAAATATGGATAGCTTGGAGTATTCTAGCGAGGAAGAATTGGAAGATATTAAGGATACAGCCGCAAGTTTGGCAAACAAACATCGTAAGGAGTTGGCAAAAATTGACCATTCCGGTGTTGATTATGCACCATTCCGAAAAAATTTTTACGTTGAAGTTCCAGAGTTAGCCCGTATGACCCAACAAGAGGTGGAAAAATATCGTATAGAATTAGAAGCAATACAAGTTAAAGGAAAAGGTTGTCCGAAGCCAATAAAGGTAGGTTGAGAATTAGTAAGCTTAAAATTGTTTCATTTTTATTGGTTAGGTTAAGAAGGGATTCATATGTAGATTATATCTGTCATATTATTTTTAATGCATTTGTTTTATTATTTTTAAACACAAATCAACTTTTTACAA
This sequence comes from Metopia argyrocephala, assembly GCA_963576795.1. Classification (NCBI taxonomy): domain Eukaryota; kingdom Metazoa; phylum Arthropoda; class Insecta; order Diptera; family Sarcophagidae; genus Metopia; species Metopia argyrocephala. Next base: position 104,995,448 of record OY756208.1, on the reverse strand, counting down.
TGGCTAGAATTTTTAATTAAATTGGAGTCTTTTTACTCCATTTTCTTATCATAAAAGACACTACTGATGGGAGCAAAATGTAACAACAGATGACTCGAGTCAATTATGATTCCTTTTTTCGAATCTTCTGTCACTCATGTATGTCACTGTCACTCATGTTTTCATCGAGAGAAAAATTTGCCACGTGTACTTTAACGCCCACTCTTTTCTATTTATCTAAAAATCGGAAAACAGTTGCACCGATTTAGCTAATTTCTTTTTCAGATATTAAATGCAATCCAATTTAAGTTTTTTAATTTAACAGTAGGGCTTTATCTATCTATCACTCTATCCTAGGAAAGCATATACATATGTACATACACATGTATTTTTTTTATTTATTTATTCAGTAGTATTTCCAATACTCTTAACAATTCATATAAAAATTTGAACATAATAAAAATATTTGAATGTAATATGAAATGTATGCTTTTGGGAATAAGCATGTCTCTATGGCCATTTCGTCTATGCTTAAGAGACTCGTCTCCCGACATGCTTATTCCCAAAAGCATAAATTTCATATTACATTGAATGTAATTGAAAATAAGGCAAAAAATCTTTTGTTTTTTAAAAAATATTTGAACATAATAAAAAATATAAAAATTAACTTTAAAGATTATTATATCTAATAAAATTAACAACATTTTTTCTAAATATATTTAAGTTTTCAATGCTTTTAATATTGTTTGGCATATTATTGTAAATACTTAGACCCTTATAAAATAAAGATTTCTGCAGTGCTGTAGTGCCCGCTTGGTTTATTCTGAAATTTGTAGCATTTCTTGAGCTGTAAGGTTGGACATCGGCAATGTACCTCAGTCGGTCAGTTAAATACTCCGGTGCTTCGCCCCTATTCATCTTCTGTATGAATAAAATTGTGTTTAATTGTAATCTTTGTTTTATGTTGAGCCATCTAATGTGTTTAGCATCATATTAACTTAAGTATGATTTATTTTGTAGCTTCTGCAATCTTGAAATTTGTTGTTCCGAACAGCACGTATATAAAATAGAACCGCATTCAAAATGAGGCTTTATAATCGTATTATATATTTTAATTGCCGTAATTATAGATACTTTATTTCTAAGTCTTATGAAGTAGCCTATTTTTTTTTACCAATTTTTCCGCATATGCTTGGCAGTTAATAATACCGTTTTGTAAGCCTGAATTATTACATTGAATATGCAGCTAAAACTACATGCCGGTTTATTGATTGATTGATTACCCTAATATTCTAAGTGCTCTTTTAATTTAAACTGTTATTGATAATGAAACCTAAGTATTGAATTTCATTAACTTTTTCTATCTTAACATTATTTATTACAAAAGATATATTCGTGTTTATATTTTGTAACGACACGTTTACGCTGGTTGCTGGGGTAGTTCAGCGGTGTCCAGTGGTTACATAAATAAGAACACAATTGGATTTTTTCCTTTCTTTCACAATCGTATTTAATTTTTTATTTAATAATATTTTCTTAATCTACTTAATTCTAATGCTATCCTAACAAAATACAAAATGACTAGGAACTACCTAACGAACGTTCGTTTCAAGGGTGGTTGACTTGGTGTCCTCACTATATCACCGATTCAATTTGGAGTTGCTAAGGATGGCACTATTAGCAACCCTACTCAAACCCTGGTGCCTTTCCTGTCCACGTCCGGTTGTCACACACGCAGCTGGGTAGGAAGGACTGCAATTAATATTGTTCGGGATGTACGCCACTAACAATATTAATCAAGTGCCAACGCACCAGCCCGTATATCCGTGATTCTAATACCACCAATATTGTTAAGGACGTACACCGTTAACAAGATTGCCTGGTATTAGTCCACTGAGGTCAAACAGTAGAAAAGTGAACAACAATCTATATTGTTAAGGATTGGAACCCATTAACAATATTGGCCACTCACTTTCCAAGAAGTAAAACGGAGTCAATAGTCGATCTCGTTAGGGATGGCCACCACTAACAATACCGATCACTCACTGTCCGGCAAATACAAATAAAATTATAAAAGCAACAATCACTATTGTTAGGGATGGACACCACTAACAATACTGATCGCTTACTGTCCAAAAAAAAACAACAAAGTCAAAATAACAACAATCACTATTGTTAAGGATGAACACCATTAACAATACTGATCGCGTATTATCAAAAAAAAAACAACAAAGTCAAAATAACAACAATCACTATTGTTAAGGATGGACACCATTAACAATACTGATCGCTTACTGTCCAAAAATAATAATCTATATTGTTAAGGATGAACACCATTAACAATATCGATCCTTACCATTCAACAGTCCGTCAACCACTAACTCTCTGTTATGTATTTTCTGCCTTTTATAGCCAGTCGTCGTGGTGTACATAATAACAATAATATGATACCAACGTACAACTCACCACGATGAGAGCACACAAACAAGCAACACTACGCAACAGAGAGTTAAAATAAAAATAAATGGTAAAATAAGAGAATGAGAATGGAATGTGACCACCGTTATGTTTAAAGAAAAAACATAAGAAATGTAGTTATTAATTCTAAATAATATTGTATTTATAATTCATAGTATTGGAAATAAAATTAAGTGCAATCAATTCAAAAATAAAAATAAAAATACAAAAAAGTAATACTGTATAAAACTAATGAAATAGATATGAAGACGGATTGTGGGGCCAAAAACAAGGCTTCCGACTTTTGCTCGTCACACTACCCCCTCCTCCAGATTAGTTTCTTCCATCAGCAGTTGTGACCCGCACGGTGCCGTTACGTAATATGGTCACGCGATATTTCATGCCATTGACTTCTCGTAGAAAACGAATGCGTTCGCCCTGATGCTTGGCTTTCTTCGTGGCAATTACATTTTGTAGCTCTATGGGTAACTGCTCGAATTCTAGCAATGCGTCCCTTGATGCGTTGATGTGCAAAGGTGGGGGTGATGGTACCGGAGATTCATTGATTCCCTGTTGCAGCTCTGTCGATAACTGATTGACCACTAACAATTCATCCGTTGCGCTGGTGGGCCAAGATGGGGGTGATGGTATCGGCGACTCGTTGGGTTGTGATAGAGGGACGTGCGTCACTCTGGTGGATGGGATCGGGTCGTCCTCCCCATTTTTCTGTGCTTCAGCGCTAGTATCTTGAAACTGCAGCCAACCCCTGCCCGGTGTTGTAGGTATGGCACGGTTTTGGCTTCTATTTCGGTATATGGGCGATACTGGCGTCGGCTCCACCACTCTGTAGACATTTTGTGGGGTGAATGAGCATTCTGGAAGAGTTAAGGGCGAAGCTGGCTTGGCTTTAGGTACTATGATTCGCGCTCGCCACAGTTTCTCTCGTAGCACTGCATGCCCAGGTACTGGAATTGTCTGTCCTCGATGTCCCAGGTACAGAATGCCTTTCGCCGCGGGGGTGTTGGTGGTCGAAAACTTTCGTTTTCCCAGTCTAGGGAGGAGAAAGAGCTTGGTGGAGATGGGTCCCTTGGGGTTTGTATGTCTATCGTTGAATCACTTGCTCCACAGAACGTTCGAGCAAATTCGAGGATGAGGGGATCTTCTAAATCTTCCAGGGAAATGGGGAGGTCATCTACGACAAAGCAGTCCTCATCAAAGAGAGGGGACATGGTTTCCGACGCTTCGCTTGCAGCCCTTTCTGGTACCTCCCTTGTGAACGTTAATGGTGGTGGGGGTGGGACGGTTTCTCCTTCCTCATCGACACCGTCTACGTGATCGGACCATATTTGTGAGGTGGCCGGTTCGTGGCAACATGTTTCATGGTGGCCCGTTTCATGCGAGTTAGGTCTGGAGGGTGTTGTGGTGGCCATCCGAAAGTAGTGGGCCCTAGTGGCTGTACTATTGTCGACTTCGGGACCATAGTTTTTCGGTGGGCCCTGATGTTTCGCTTTAGGTGCCCGTTGCCCTTTTTTTTTATTGGTGCGCCCTTTAGAGGTACTTGGTGGTTCGTCGCTCTCAAGAAAATTCGTATGCCTCCTTTTTTCTTGCTCCTGTTTCATATTTTGTCGGAATTTTTTCCGCGTTCTTTCAAATTTTTGTTCAGCCGTCTCCATCTGTTCGTCCCTCGTTCTTAGGATGTGTTTATGCGACCTATGAAGTGTGAGAGAAAAAAGTTGATTACTGGGGTGATATAACTTTAGTTCGCTTAAATGTGCTGTGCGCTTTTCTCTAGTCTCTACGTCCCTAATCTCTACAATAACTGGGGAGATAAATCCCACGACAATGTATGGACCCTTGTATTTAGGTGCCAATTTGGCGGCGAAATTATCGACGGCTTTTGATAACGGATGTTGGCGTACTAGCACGTTGTCACCTATTTCTGGTTTCCAGCTTCGACGCCGTAAATCATAGTGCCTTTTCTGTTTTTGTGATGCCTTTGCTAAGTTACGCCTTACAATTTTGAAGATTTCCTTGAGTTCGCTTGCTCGCTCCTCTGGACCCAGACAGCGTGCTCCCGAGCCTACAGTAACTTCATCGTAAAGTGCCTTTGGTAACCTAGGGCTCCTTCCCTGGGTCAAGAATGCAGGGGTGTATCCAGTCGATTCGGATTCGCTGGTATTTATTGCCAACATTATTTCTGGCAATGACTTGTCCCATTTATTATGACCTTCCCCTGAGAATTGTGCGATTATTGTTTTTATTGTTCGATTTACCCTCTCCGTAGGGTTTTCTTGTGGACTATATGGGGCTGTGAACTGTTGTTGTACTCCGATTTCTTTGAGATAATTTTTCAGGATATGTGACGTAAACTGGGCACCATTGTCAGAAATAAGGGTTTTTGGTACTCCGTACCTAGCGATTATTCACTCCCGTAGTGCCTTTACTATCCCTTCTCCGGTAGCTTTTCTTAAAGGGACAAGTTCTACCCATTTCGAGAAATTATCAAAGAGAACTAATAGCATCGTGTTTCCGTGTTTTGTTCGTGGCAGGGGTCCAATGAAATCAGCACAAATCAGCGACCATGGTTCATTCTGAATTCGCGTTAACATTTTTCCGGCGGGTTGTTGTTGCGAAACTTTATACTGTTGGCAAATGGTACACTGTCGTACGTATTGACCTACATCGCGGGCCATTCCGGGCCAGTAATAACGGCTTGAGACCTTATTAAGCGTCTTCCTAATGCCTAGGTGACCGCCAGTGGTGCTGTCGTGGGTCTCCGTCAATACCTGTTGACGTTGGTAAATGGGTACGCACAGTTTCCATGGGGTGGAATCTTCGTCATTAATTTCCCGTGCAAAATGGCGGTACAATAGGTTGTTGACGATGGCGTACTCAGAAAATTTTTCGGGATTTTTCCGTACTGCTTCCAGGATTCTTTCATACCATGAGCAAATATGAGATTGTCGCGCCTGCACCAGATTCACCTCCGCAATTGGCTGTCGGGAGAGAGCGTCTGCAACAACATTTTGTTTCCCCTTCCGATATCTGATATCAAATTGGTGTTGCTGTAATTCTAACGCCCAACGTGCTAGTCGTCCGGTTGGATTGTCAATTGAATTCAACCATTTGAGTGACAAATGATCCGTTATGACTTGGAACTTATATCCCTCAAGGTAGGGTCTCATTTTACGGATGCCCCATACGATGGCCAGACATTCTTTTTCCGTAGCCGAGTAATTTTTTTCGGCTCCGTTCAAATGTCTGCTGGCGTAGGCGATAACGCGTTCTTGGCCATCAATCTCCTGTGTCAGCACGGCTCCTAATCCACTATCACTCGCGTCTGTCTGAAGGGAAAAGGGTTTGGAAAAATCAGGGCAGGCCAATACCGGCGATTTCGTAAGATATTCTTTTAATGCCTCGAACGCCTCCTGTTGTTCAGGTCCCCATTTCCAATGCTTACCCTTTTTTAGAAGCTGTGTGAGTGGTTGGGAAATTTTTGAAAAATTTGGGACGAAGCGTCGATACCATGATGTGATTCCCAGGAAACGACGAACACCTTTTATATCCTGGGGCCTGGGAAGTTGTACGATGGCTGCGATCTTATCGGGGTCGGTCTTTATGCCTTCACTCGTAATGACATGGCCTAGATACCGAGTTTCTGATTTAAAAAACTCACACTTTTCTATATTGATCTTCAAGTTTGCTGCCCTTAGTCGCCGAAATACTTCCTTCAGATTGGTTATGTGTTCTTGAACAGTCTTGCCAATTACAATTATATCATCAAGGTATGCGAACGCGTGGGGTTCCATATCCGGTCCAATAACACTGTCCAGGGCCCTTTGGAAAGTAGCTGGGGCTGAGTGTAGACCAAACGGCATTACCCGCCACTGATACAGTCCCCGACCAGTAACTGCAAATGCAGTGTACGAGAGAAACTGGCGAGCGCGAATCATAGTACCTAAAGCCAAGCCAGCTTCGCCCTTAACTCTTCCAGAATGCTCATTCACCCCACAAAATGTCTACAGAGTGGTGGCGCCGACGCCAGTATCGCCCATATACCGAAATAGAAGCCAAAACCGTGCCATACCTACAACACCGGGCAGGGGTTGGCTGCAGTTTCAAGATACTAGCGCTGAAGCACAGAAAAATGGGGAGGACGACCCGATCCCATCCACCAGAGTGACGCACGTCCCTCTATCACAACCCAACGAGTCGCCGATACCATCACCCCCATCTTGGCCCACCAGCGCAACGGATGAATTGTTAGTGGTCAATCAGTTATCGACAGAGCTGCAACAGGGAATCAATGAATCTCCGGTACCATCACCCCCACCTTTGCACATCAACGCATCAAGGGACGCATTGCTAGAATTCGAGCAGTTACCCATAGAGCTACAAAATGTAATTGCCACGAAGAAAGCCAAGCATCAGGGCGAACGCATTCGTTTTCTACGAGAAGTCAATGGCATGAAATATCGCGTGACCATATTACGTAACGGCACCGTGCGGGTCACAACTGCTGATGGAAGAAACTAATCTGGAGGAGGGGGTAGTGTGACGAGCAAAAGTCGGAAGCCTTGTTTTTGGCCCCACAATCCGTCTTCATATCTATTTCATTAGTTTTATACAGTATTACTTTTTTGTATTTTTTTTTTTTTTTTTTTTTTTTTTTTGTGTGACAGCTCACTGCTGTCTATGGACAATAATGTCCCTGCTCGGGCGCCAATGTAACGACACGTTTACGCTGGTTGCTGGGGTAGTTCAGCGGTGTCCAGTGGTTACATAAATAAGAACACAATTGGATTTTTTCCTTTCTTTCACAATCGTATTTAATTTTTTATTTAATAATATTTTCTTAATCTAAAATAAAAATAAATGGTAAAATAAGAGAATGAGAATGGAATGTGACCACCGTTATGTTTAAAGAAAAAACATAAGAAATGTAGTTATTAATTCTAAATAATATTGTATTTATAATTCATAGTATTGGAAATAAAATTAAGTGCAATCAATTCAAAAATAAAAATAAAAATACAAAAAAGTAATACTGTATAAAACTAATGAAATAGATATGAAGACGGATTGTGGGGCCAAAAACAAGGCTTCCGACTTTTGCTCGTCACACTACCCCCTCCTCCAGATTAGTTTCTTCCATCAGCAGTTGTGACCCGCACGGTGCCGTTACGTAATATGGTCACGCGATATTTCATGCCATTGACTTCTCGTAGAAAACGAATGCGTTCGCCCTGATGCTTGGCTTTCTTCGTGGCAATTACATTTTGTAGCTCTATGGGTAACTGCTCGAATTCTAGCAATGGAATGTGACCACCGTTATGTTTAAAGAAAAAACATAAGAAATGTAGTTATTAATTCTAAATAATATTGTATTTATAATTCATAGTATTGGAAATAAAATTAAGTGCAATCAATTCAAAAATAAAAATAAAAATACAAAAAAGTAATACTGTATAAAACTAATGAAATAGATATGAAGACGGATTGTGGGGCCAAAAACAAGGCTTCCGACTTTTGCTCGTCACAATTTATTTCCATTATTTTTGTTTTGCTCTCATTTAATTTTAGCTTATTCATTTTTAACCATAAATTTACATTGTTCATATCTTTTTTAGTTTTGCATAAAATTTTTCTTGGGTTTCATCTTTTCAAAAGATAAGAGTGTCATCGGCGTATAATACAATTTCACTGTTTTCTAGCATGTCTTGCATATCGTTTATACAAATTAAGAATAGAAGGGCTCCTAATATTGAACCCTGTGGGACTCCGTACTCATTTATTAATTTACTTGATTTTATATTGTTCACTTTTGTTCTTTGTCGACGGTTTGTTAAATATGTTCGAAACCAGTTCAGCTCATTATTACGTATACCGTATTTAAAAAGTTTTTCTAAAAGCAGTTCTCTATCTACTGTCTCGAATACTCTTTTAAAACCTTATGCTGGCTACAGACAACGCAATCTGTTTCTGCAACACGTTTCACATTCAGGTTTCATGTTTTAACACAAACACTGAAACCATAAACGAAATCTCAGTTCTGTTATATTATATTATAAAGTGCTCCACTTTTTCACCTTGTAACTTTTTCTTTAATTCTCTTCTATATTATATTCGCATGTCCCTTATCCTGTTTTAAACTTTTTCAATGCTTGCGTTTATAGCATTTTCAGTTTAAATTAAACTTTTTTCAAAATAAAGGAAACCTTTTTCAAAATGAACGCAACCTTTTTCAAATTAAGCGAAACCTTTTTCAAATAAAACGAAACATTGTTCAAAATAAATGAAACTTTATTCAAATTCATTTAAACATTTTTCAAATTAAATTAAACCAGTTATAGAATTTAATAGAAAACAAAAGAAAAAATAAAACATAGTAAACATAAAATTTGTAGGTTTATCATATTTTTTTTTATTTGCAATTTTTTTTTAATCGATTACTGTAAATGACCTATTGTTGTTGGTGTGTGATAACGGTTGAATTAATTTCTTTACTTGATAATTGCCCATTCAAAGTCAAAAGTTGAAAATGTGTGATTCAGAAGAAACAGAAATTAGTGGAACAATAAGAAGTAGAGGAAAATATGCGAACATTTCAAAAAATGTGAAAAAAATGATTATAAAATTGTATGAGGAGGGGAATACCATCGCGGAGGTATCTCGCATAACGTCAGTAAATATAAATAGCACTAAAACTATTATTTCGCAATATAAAAAAAATTACTGCTAACTAGTGAAACTTCCTCGTGGAAAAAGTAGACAAAAAAATTAACTCCCCAAATCCTGGAAAAAATTGAGACGATTGTGGAGAGTGAGCCGGGAATAACTTTAAGAAATATTCGCAAAAAGGTATTTGAACAATTTTATATAACGCATGCATTGTCTACAATTTTCAACGGATTAATAGAACTCAAAATAACGTTGAAAATGGCTTCCATTGAAATGGACGTATGAATAGCGCATCGACTATTGAAAATCGTCAACAGTATGCCTCAGAATTTGCAACTTGGTCTCCTCAACAAAAAGAAAAGATGATTTTTATAGATGGGTACGGGCTTAACTTACATTTACGGCGTTCACAAGCACGTGCTAAGGTAGATGAAAGAGCTAGTGTTTTTGTGCCAACCGTAAGAGGAAGGAAAGTTACTTTAATTGATGCGATAAATAATGCTGGTGTAGTTTACCATAAAGTTTTTTCCCTTTCCACTGTAAATTCAGCCCGTTTCCAACTGTTTCTTAGAGAGCTCTTGGATAAAATTGAAAGCAGCCCAGAGTTACAAAATTCATTTTTAATTATGGATAATGCCAGATCCATAAAACCCAGGAAATTCGAAATATGGTGGATAATGCCAGATCCATAAAACCCAGGAAATTCGAAATATGGTGGATAATAGTGATTGTACGCTTAAATTTTTATCACCTTATTCTCCTATGTTGAACCCGATAGAGAAATCATTTTCTAAGATAAAACTCCACGCCCGATCATTATTAAGTGACATTACCACAGAACATAACATAGGAAGTGTAATTGAGAAAAGTGTCGCATAAATTAATCAAAATGATTGTGCGAACTATGTTATGGATATGATCATGTTAATTCCTAAAGCGGTCAGTGGACAAATTCTTCATTAATTTTAACAAGTATTATTATATATATAAAAATGAATATGATTAATATGTTTCATTTTTTTATTTTTTTTCTATTAAATTCTATGACTTGTTTAATTTAATTTGAAAAAGGTTGCGTTCATTTTGAAAAAGGTTTCATTTATTTTGAAAAAGGTTTAATTTAAACTGAAAATGATATATAACAATATTTTCATATTCAATTAATAAGTTTTCAAATGCTGCTGCTCTTATAATTTTATTTTTATATTTATTACTAGGGCAACTAAAAATATGCTCTATAAAATTAGTTTTAAGCGCCTAAAATATGCATTGAAAAAAACAGTTTTAAGCGTTAAAAATATGCTCTATAAAACTCATAATACAGAAATATGTTAATGTAAAATTACGGATATTTTTTTAAAAAAATTTGAAAACATGAAGAGTAACAATTAGCCGTCAACCAGATAAAATACATTTCCTTTATATTTACATAACGCTCATTTGCGAGATTTTCTGCATATTCTTATGAAAATTTAATTAATTTAAAAATAAACTTTTAATGTAAGTTTTTTTTATGTTATGCAATTATGGAAATTTTTTCCCAATAGGAACAACGTTGAAAAAATCGTAACTTTTAATTCAGAATTCATTATTATGCAATAAATGTACATATGTAAAATTTCTATGCTTTGTATTTAATTTGTTTTTTGCTTTGACGTTTTCATCAAATTGAGATTAACTATTGAGCAATAGTTTAAAAAGGAGCTTCACCAATGTTCCCAATGTTAGTTTTAAGCGTTTTCATGAGTACCGTTATTATTTCATAGATTACACTTAAGTAATGTGTCAGTATATGGTCATTATTTTGAAAAAGTAAAATTTGGTAATACACATAAATTCTTCTAACATATGTAAAAATTTGTAAAATATGCCATACAAATATGAAAAAATTTGAAAAATGCAAAAGAATGCATTTATGACGAAATATGCAAAAATATGCGGTAACAAATAGGGGTTAAACGTCGTAGGTTTTCCTGAAATAAAATAATATTTTGGTTGTTTTGTCAATAATATTCAGAAAAAAAAGATGATAATGCATATTTTTGGTTGCCCTATTTATCATTTTTCACATCCCATAATTCAGGTAAACTTTTGTATAAGTTAATAAAATTTACCCAGTGTTCATTTCTTTCGATTGTCATTTTGTTCTTTCTTAATTACATAGATGTTTACAGCTTGCGTGTTGTCAATGTACTAAACACATAAAATAATGAAACGGCGATACAAACAATGCAATCTGTTTCAATGCAACCAAAAAATATCAAAACATTTTGATGTTAATGAAACCTGGATTGCAACCCGAAGTGAAACACGAAACACGAATTCAGACGACGCAATCTGTAATGAAATGCAACAGATTTCAGAAACACATTGCGTTGTCTGTAGCCAGCTTTATATCTTTTATACTATTAATAAAGTATTATTGAAGTTTTCAGTAATTTCTGTACTTTACATACTATACTATACCATACATTCTTTATCACATTTTTGGGTTTTTATAACACTAGTTCTTTAATTTTTCTCCACATTTCTTTCTGTGTATGTGTATACGTTATTGTCCTGTTTACATAATTATTTTTCTTACTTTCAATCATAACTTTGTATTTATTAGACGGCTGCGCAAGACCATTTGAAAGTCAGACGACACTATTATACAATATTACGTATAACAAAATTTAGTTAAATTTTTTCATTTAAAACAAAAAATTTGTGGTTTTGTGTCTTAAGAGACAAGCTCTTGTATAATTTGAAAATTTTCAAGAGAATATTGTCATTTTCATTCTAAAACATATTCGGCCCTATTCCCGTTGGCGTTTTTATTTTAAAACGAAATAAAAACGACAACTTGGTATCACCGTTGTCGTTATCGACAATAATCGAAAAATGTCGGTATTCTCTATTTAAAAACGAAGATAGAAACGATAAAGAAACGCCTGTTTTTTGTCGCTTTCATTTTTAGTAGCGACATTAAAACGAGAGGTTTGAAAAATAGAAAACTAAAATTACAACGTTGCAACAATTTGAAATTTTAGTATCAGAAATTGAAAAAAAATCGTGATGGTTTTAAAAAAGGCATAAAACCCTTAAATTTTAATAGTTTTTGAAAGGAAGTGGCTGCAAAAATAAATCCATTTGGACCTCCATTCCGCGACGGAGATGGTTGGCACAAAATAAGTACAACTAAATTAACAACAAAATATTACTGAAAAATTTTAAAATATGTATATAATTGATTGGACGCCACTTTCTATACGGATGTTATTGCCCAAAACAGACCTACTTCCATCACTCCTATATGGATGTGAATTATTTGCATACTGTGACAGAATTGACTTACGTAAACTTACGGTAACTTATAATAACATTGCTCGATATATTTTCCGCAGAGGTCGCCATGACCGTATTATCTCTAGTTATTCGTTTCAGATTTTTAATATCAGTTTTGAAGATTTAATGAAATACAAGTGTCTGACCTTTCTGCACAAAATTATTGTTCCATAAAATCCTCCCTACATGTATAACAGAATTGTATTTGCAAGGTCAAATCGTGGAACAAAAATTATTGTGCCGAAATATAAGAGCCTTTTGTCTCAACGGCAATTCCATGCATATACTATAAGTCCTAATAACCTTCAGAAAACGCGCAATGCTACCACATTTAAAAAGGAGTTACTCAAATATTTTAATTATTTTTCTTAAATTCAACAACAAATCTAACACCATTTCATTTGATTTTTAATTAAAAAAAAACGAAATTATTTGGTAAACAAAACCATATAATATTACAGAATTTTTTTCTAGTGCTACCAAGTTTTTCTTTGGTTTTATTGTAGTTTTCGATAACTTTTTATCGTCGTCTTCGTTTTATTTCAGGAATACCATTTTAGAAACGAAGCGACATAAAAACGACAACCAAATAGAAACGACATTTAAAATAAGAACGCCAACGGGAATAGGGCCGATTATTGTTGTCAATATCGCGTTTAAATATTACTAATTTGGACTTAAAACCTTCAATAATATCGAACATTACATCGATTGATTTTCCGGGACCTTGCAATTTAATATTTATTTCATTTAAATGGTTGGAAATATCCGTTAAAAACATTAATTTCATTTCATCATTGTACTATTGTGTGTTGATTTAATATACTCATGAGCTTGATTAATGTGAATGCGAATAGAGGTTTTATATATTTTGCCATTTCTCCCATATAACGAGAAAATAAAATTATCTTGACAGATTGATCAAAGTATATACGTACAGTTACGAGCAGATAAATAGGTTCACATCAAAATGATAAATCAATTTTGTTTGACTATAGTTTACATTACAGCAATAAAAAAGGAAAAGTCGCTAATTACTAAAGCAAATACCCACTTTTAATACTGCATCACAATAATAAAATTATTATGTAAAAAATTGCCCAAAATTAAAAAAAAATTACCGTATAAAATCAAAGAGCAAAGAAATAGGTTCACTTTGAAAAATTTGTTAGTTTAAAATGTTAAACGCCAAAATTATAAAAATTATTGTAGACAACTTTAGATTCAGCCTTTTAATAGAGCTTATTAAAGCAAATACCTCTAAAAATTTAAAAAATGGGACGTTCTAAACATTGTAGTGAAGAGGAAAAAAAGATTATAAAGGATCTACACAGCCGAAGTTATAGCCAACGGAAAACTGCTGAAATTCTTGGGAGATCGCAGAATATGATAAGAAATGCATTGCAGCCTCCAAAATAAAAACTCAAAAGAGGTCAACAGCGAAAAACCTCGAAAAGAGGCGATGATCGCATTAAGATGTTGTCAACTCGTAATCCTTTTATGTTCGCAGTTCAGATGAAAAATGAGTTAAAGCTTCCCGTATCAGAGTGGACCATTAGACGTCGTTTAAGAGAAAAAAATTTATTCGGAAGATCGGCCCAGAAGGTTCCAATGCTTAATAACAGACAAAGAAAAAAGCGCATTGAGTTTGCAAAAGTACATGCTGAATGGGCCGGCCCGGAAGGTATAAAAAAATGGAGAAACATACTATGGTCTGATGAATCCAAGATAAACTTAGTCGGACCTGATGGAAGAACATGGGTAAGGCGTCCAAAAAATAAAGCATATGATCCAAAGTACACCACGAGACAATAAAGCATGGCGGCGGCAACATAATGATATGGGGTTGTTTTTCCTGGTACGGTGTTGGGCCAATATTCTGGATCAAGGAAAATATGGACAAATATCTTAATCTGCATATTCTTAAAGAAGTAATGCTTCCGTATGCCGACTAGGAAATGCCTTTGAAGTATGAATTCCAGCAAGACAATGACCCCAAGCATACTTCTAAGATCGTAAAAGAATGGTTCCAAAAGAAAAATTAAAAGTTAATGGAGTGGCCTTCACAATCGCCGAATTTAAATCCCATTGAGAATCTTTGGACAAAATTGCACCACTCAAGGCTAAAAATAAAGAAGATTTGTGGACAAAAGTGAAGGAAGCTTGGTACTCAATTCCATTAGAGACTTGTCAGTCACTTGTCGAATCAATGCCCCGGAGATGTTCGGCGGTGATTCAAAATAAGGGATTTTCAGCAAAATATTAGAAATTTTCTTGCAATTGCACTTTTTTTGTATAAAAATGTCATTCTCTTTTCAATGAACCTATTTATTTGCTCGACAGGCATCAATTAATATATTAAATATATCAATTTTTCTCATTTTTTTTTTTAATTATAATTACAGTGCACTCGGGAAAACGTCAACTAATTAAAACGGCGGGTGTTGACGTTTAACAAATTGTTGACGTTTATGACTGTAAACAATTTTAATAAAAAACATATTGATAGTGTGCTTTAAAACGGTTTTATTGACTATGAAATAAAACCAAACAAACAAATCCCAAGAAGAAACAAAAAAGGCTTTCAGCCTAACTAAAACTAAAAGAACACATTTTAAATGAGATCATATTTTTAATTTCACATACTTATGCATCTAAAAAAATCTGTTATGTACTTACAAAAACAAAAAAGCAACTGAACATAAGAAAGACTATACATGTGTAAATACAGACTACTGTACATACTTATAAGGGGAATCCCGAATTTCTGAATTAATTTCATAAAATAAATGTGTGTGTGCACAAATCTGTGTATTTTAACTGTTGCTAAATTCAAAATTTTCTTTTATTTAAAGTTGACGTTTTAGAGCTTTTTGGTTTGGTTGACGTTTTAGAGTAGACAATGTAAAAAATTAAGGGTTGACGTTTTGGGATGTTGACGTAAACGAGTGTTGACGTTTTCCCGAGTGCACTGTAAATACATTTTATGTGATTATTTATGTTTAATGTAATAAATATCGCTTTATTGTATATTACTGCTGTTTAAGTTATTTGAAGGCGAATTTATCAAAAAATGTGATGTGAACCTATTTATCTGCTCGTAACTGTATATTACATTATGTTGCAAAAAACCAAATTATTTCTATTAGAATTAGGACTTAAAAATCTTGTAAGATTTTTGCTGAAATTTGGTTACAAAAATTTAAGTTGTAGCAACATTGTTTTCCATTAACTACTAAAAAGAAATGCAGTTGTTACACTATGAAGAGTACAATATTTTTTTATTGTACAATATTTTTATCGTACTCTGAACCAACTGTATATTAAAATATTGTACAATGGCTTTTGTGTGCTGTTGTTTTTTGTTCTCTGTTTTTGCATTACTCTTATTTATATTTGCAACTACAATCAGTATTTGCTCATGAGAAAAATACAATACTGTACAATTTTAGCGTCTTGTGCTCACCTCTACTACATACGCAAATAATATAATTATATTTTAACGTTATGAATAAAGGCGCCAGAAATCTGGAAGTTTGTTTTTCAATATCAAAAATGCATTTGGGTTAGTCAGTACATATGTATGAAAATGAAAAATATTATACGTGCCAGCGAAAATTTATCTGCGTGCCACTTTGGGTACGCGTGCCATAGGTTCGCCATCCCTGGTATATACAATATTCATTTTCTCTTATTCTTCTACTCACGTTATATTATTACAGGCCTGTGCAAAAGAAAAAATGTAGTTGTGTTGGTGAGAAAATAAACATTACACTGCTGAACGTGTAAGTAGCAGTATCAGCAACTATATGAATTTTTTTTTAATTAAAATTTGTATGTAACATTTTATCTAAAAATGTAATTACTTTAAGAACAATTTATAAATACTATACTGCTATAAAGAATAAGAAGAACTTTTCATTTTTTTTAATTTTTAAATGTTTTTTCTTTTAAATTTATTAAAAAAAATTTATTAAGTAAAAATAATAAACATATCACTGAAAAACTTTTAAATTATATTTTTAAATGTTTTCTGATAAATAAGATATTGGTGATTACCAAACGTATTTATAATAATAAAATATTTGAGTGCATTGTTATTAATTTTCTTCTCACTGTAAACAATAAATCAGGGTACATCCATTACGCATGTTAACCATACATGGGCACACTGCATTATATTTTTAATGCAATATTTGAAGCAGTAAGCAGTAAAATTTTACTGCTTACTGAAAAAAATTGCAGTAACCAGTAAAATTTTACTGGTTACTGAAAAAAATTGCAGTAACCAGTAAATGTTTACTCATTACTGAAAAAAATTGCAATAACCAGTAAAATTTTACTCGTTACTGAAAAAATTGCAGTAACCAGTAAAATTTTAATCATTACTGCATTTTTTTCAGTAATCAGTAAAATTTTACTGCTTACTGCAATATTTTAGAAACGAATAAAAATCCACTAGCAAATGGAAACGATTTTGTTGTTGTTGTAAAAAAAATCTCTTTTATTACGGGATATATTTTGTTGTAACAGAAAAATGTTTAAATTTCAATGATTAATGCAATACACCTAATTCTGTTTTTACACGATAGATCGTTCCTCGAAAACTCGCGTAAAAGAAAATCACGTAAAAAATAAAGTACTCATAAAAAAGAGAGGATTGTTTCCACGTAATAATAAGTAATTTAAATTTGTGTTGCTTCATGCACTTATTTTTTTAAACAAAAAACAATAGAAAAGTGATTATTGAATAAAATATTAACAAAAAAAATTAGTTTATTTAAAAAACCAGAAGTCAATTTTTAATCAGTTTTGCTCTCTAACCATCGTTTTATTTTACGAAAAATTTCACTTTAATTGCTGGAAATATTTTCAAAATCATTTCCATTTGCTAGTGGATTTTTACTCGTTTCTAAAATATTGCAGTTAGCAGTAAAATTTTACTGACTACTGAAAAAAATGCAGTAATGATTAAAATTTTACTGGTTACTTATATTTTTTCAGTAACGAGTAAAATTTTACTGGTTACTGCAATTTTTTTCAGTAATGAGTAAACATTTACTGGTTACTGCAATTTTTTTCAGTAACGAGTAAAATTTTACTGGTTACTGCAATTTTTTTCAGTAAGCAGTAAATTTAAAATTTTTAATGCAGTATTTATTTAATGCAGTATGCCCATGTATGATGTTAACTCATCGCTGTTTCAGTGGCGCCTGAAAGCAAGAGCGTAAGAATACATATACAGTATGCGACAAAACATATGCACGAACTTGGGTATTATAAGATATGGCTTAGTAAATATAAGGAAAACATTTGAATTCAAAACTATTATATTATTTTTTAAATTTATAAGCTTAATAAACTAAAATAAGAGAAAAATAAAAGATTATCTCTATTAAACTCAAAAATATACAGTAATTTACTGAACAAAGTATTTTTTTTGTGCGACAAAACAAAAGCACGTCTTTAATTAATTCAATAACAATTCTTATTCAATTAATATTTAGTTGGATAACCCTCATTTCTCAGAACTGCTTTACATCTTCGTGCCATGGACTCGATTAAATTCAGTAAAATTTCCCCCAGAAATTTCATTCCATGCGATTTCCGTTTGGCGAAAAAGTTCATCCGTCTTTCTGCAAATATCACGATTTATTTTGCGATTTACAATATCCCATAGATTTTCTATGGGATTGAGATCAAGCGATTGCGCTGGCCATTTCAAAACGTCGACATTATTATTTAAAAGCCACTTCTTTACACATTTAGCTGTGTGTTTTGGATCGTTGTCATGTTGGCACCTCCATATAAGTGGTATTTCTTCCTCTGCATGTGGCAGCATTATATTTTCGAGGGTATCTTTATACACAAAACGATCCATCACACCGTTTATTCTGTGAATTGGGCCAATTCTATTACCAGAAAAGCATCCCCAGACTAAAACATTTTCTCCTCCATGTTTTACTGTACCGTTGGTATACCGAGGGTTAAGACGTTGCTCTTTTGGTCTGCGTACCAGCCTGAATCCATCGGAAGATTTTAAATTAAATTTGGATTCATCGGAGAAGAGTACGGTGTTCCATTGCATAACACTCCAATTCACATGTTCCCTTGCAAACGCTATTCTAGCTAGTCTGTTTTTATGTGAAATAAACGGCTTTTTTACGCTTCGGTATGATTTTAATCCACCTTCAACAGATCGTCTTTGAATAGATCTAATCGATATATCAAGGTTCAATTGGTTTGATACAGATCTAGCTGACATAAAGGGGTCCTTTTTTATTAAACGTAGTATAGCCTAGTCGTCTCGTTTGCTTGTTTTTCGGGGTCTACCACCCCTATGTATGGTTGACAATGAACCTGACAAGCGAAAACGGCTTAGTATACGCAAAATAACACAATAATGGATTCCAAATTTGTTTGCAATAGATGTCCCTGATTCCCCTTTATTATAATCATCAATTATCCTTTCTTTTATTTGCGCAGAATGTTCACTATTAGCCATTTTTTAAATTGAATATTGAAAAATATGACCGACGACTTTGACAAATAAAGAACAACTCTGAACACATAAAAATGCTTTCCATTTGTTCTTAAAATGTTGTAAAAAAGTGTTTTTGTAATTAACTGTTCTTGTTGTTGGAAATTTATTTGCAAATAATAAGAAATATTAATACCAACAATTTGGTGCTTTTGTTTTGTCGCATTCAAAACAGAGGTTTTTTTGAATTTTATAAAAAAAATTTTGATTTAAAAATGTTTATATGCTCTTTATGCCTGGTTTTAAGAAACAATCATTTTATCAATATAAAATAATAAAACTAATTTTAGTTCGAGTGATTTTTTTTTATGTTATGAGTATGCACAATAGTAAGTACAATCTCGTGCAATTGTTTTGTCGCATACTGTATAAGCAACAAAGAAAACAAAAACATTTTTCTGTTGTTCACAACATACCTATCGTCCCCTTAATAAAACAAAAGTGTATAATTTTTTGCCATTTCGAGATAATGGAGTTTAAAATTTTATTATTATTAGAGATGTGGGAAAACAATAATATTTCAGAAAATAATCGATGTTTTTAAGTTGTGGCCATTTAAATATTTAGTGGAATAATCAGGCTACTAGTTGATGATATTTCATTAATTTACAAGTGCTTTAATTACAAAGAAATGCGATTCAAAGTACCATGATGTCAGTTAAGCTATTTTATTTGTTTCACAATATGTATGAAAATTATTATCACTTTTTTATTTTGTACTATATAGACTATTGTATTTGAATCATTTACACCATTTATATTATAAAAAAATTGTGTATATCAATATATTTTATTTTGTTGTGAGATAATAAAAATAGTAAATAATAAAAAAAGGGTATAATTTGTATACACTATTTTTCTTTGAAATTATGTTCAGAGTAACAACTAATTAAAACACCATACCTGAACTTACACAATTATTAACGAACAATTTCAAACACTCAATTATAAGCCTATATTTCAATTGATCTTTTGGTTCACTTTGTGGAAGTAGAATTTCACTAAATTTTGACCACATTTAGAATCAATTATGTAGATTCCTATTATAAAATAACAAATTAATGGTATACATGTATACATTATTGTTTGAGGGGACGATATAATCCATAAGCAACAAAATAAACAAAAACAATTCTGTGTTGTTCACATCATATATACATACATACGCATAATGACGACATTACTCTCATTCTCCTACTCCCGTTATATTTTTATTATTATTATTTTATTTTAATTTTTTGTAACCATATTTCAACAAAAATGTAACCGAAATGGAATAAAAATAACCAAAATTAAATACGATGTTGCAAAATAGTTAACAAGTAATGAAATTATTATTTTGAATTTAAGTCGTTGAAATAAGGAGTGATTGTCTTTTGCTTCAAAGGAAAAAGTGTAATTTATAAAATTGTGGATAATGTAAGCTTTGTCTATGTCCACACTCGGCGAGGCGAGTCGGCAACTTTTGTAGTTTGTAGACGATTACGGTGAGGGGAATAAAAGAAGACAAATACTTGCCCATTCTCGGCGATTCTTTATATTCCCTCATTCGTTTTTTCTTTGTAGTTGATTATTTGACATTTCCTTTCATATTTTTTTTCGCTTTTTGGTGTACGCGTCTTTTTCATACAATCGCAGCGTTCGTTTTTCTTGTGTTTTTTCTTTTTAATAAGTGCAGCGTTGCCAGTTTATGTGTAATTACACAAAAATGGAAGAGAACACTTTTTCTTTAAATATTTTTAGACCAGTGGTCTTCACAAAGAGAGTCACACAAAAATACACTGAGAGATTAGATTGGTTTCTTCATTTGTGTTGTTTTTAACAACTTGAATGAAATTAGTGAAAATTTTCGTTTTAAATACCTTTAATTTTAAAATTTAAACTAATTTATTAAAATTATTCATAAAATAAATTGTTTGTAAATGCTATAAACAAATTGAAATGTAGTTAAAAGAAATATAAACACTAATAAGTTTATGTTGCTTATTATCATAACTTCTCAGTGTCTGACAAACAAATTTAGCTCTCTTGAAAACTAATAAAACATAAACACATACGCAATTTTTGTCTCACACACATGTTTTTGTAATAAATGTGGTTGTCGTTTAGCATGATGAAAACAAAGCGAATGGATTTCTTTTTATGAAAGATTTTTAACATTGCAATTTTTTTTATAATTAATTAAGTTTTTCATAGGAAAATAAAACAAAAACTGGTTTCCAGGAATTCTAAAAGTGATATCTGTTAATAAAGTACAATACATTTAATTTTAAACTAATACCTATAATAAGAATTAACGATACAGGTACTTTTGGTATATTTCAAGAAGCTGTTTGCCAAAATTTTTGTGGAATTAAGCAACCCTGGTTGTAATATTCACGAAGAGAGTAAGAAAAACTAAAAAAAATATCCGAACAATTTCGTTACCTGAGTAATACTGGTGAAGACCACTGTTTTAGACCATACATTTTCTATATAATTTTGTCTCACCATTACTTCAATTAAATTATTTATAATAAATTAATTCAATTATTCATGTTTTTAAGCAACCCATAATAATGGTCACCATACAATTACATTTCATAGAAATCAAACATTATTCAATACCAGAAACAATATGAACCTTATGATAGCAAGATGTCGGTTAGAAACTACGAAACAACGAATTGAATATATGGATAGTATGGAATTTAATAATCTCCCTCAAGATATTAAAAATATACAACGAATTTTAATTTTCAAGAAAAGGATAAGGAATATTTGCTTCAAGACTTAGAAACTCTTTTCATATGATTTACAGCAATCGTATACAATATCCTATAAATTAATAATTAAATTTTGTGTGTATATATTACTATTTTTTTACTTCTTTTATTTCTTTCCTTTCTTTTGTAAATTATATAAATATATAGAATAAAAATAAAATATTTGGGGGATTCAAATGGTCGTTTTAAAGTCATATATCATGAAACGAAAAAATATGATTGCTGTAAACAACCCGTCATAGTTTTGTATATTATTTTTAATTTTATTTTTTTATTTTTCAATTTATGACAAAATGGTAAACATTGGTTGAAAAGTCTTATTGTTTTATGACTTTTTTATTCAAAGACCAACAACAAATTTTTTAAACTATTTTAAAATTGTATGATATTATGACAATATGACTTGATAGGACCCCGTTTGAATACCCCAATTATATATTGTACATGTGTAATTCACGGCTGTAAATATTTTACCAGCTCGCCTCAATAATGACTAAGTGATGCTGAGACAATCTTAATTTGATATACCAATGATATAAAGGAATAAATAATAATAAAAAAAAAACAAAAAAATTCTTTACGCATTAATAGTAAAATATTTGAATATTTTCAAGGTGACTTTTTTAAAATTTATACCAATTTTAAAACAAAAATAAACATAACTTTAATAAAACATAATTTTAATTCTGGCAACATTGGTTAACAGTTAACAAAAAAAAACAACAAGAAATATATGCATGTCGCGACTACAAGGTTTTCTTCAGCGTTGTCAACTTTGAAATTTCCAAAGCGGAGAAAAAATCGCACCATTTAAATTTTAATTTTGCATAAAAAAGTATAATAATTTTGTATAAAAAGTATTACAATATTTTACAGTTCAGGGGTTTTAGAAAATAAAATATAAAGTAAAAAATTAAAAAAACTATCCAAATTCGTTCATTTGTTCTAGATAATATTTTTTGTAATATCAAAATTTTATACTATATATATATACATACTTATACAGTGTTGGAAAAAATAATAAGAACGACCGCTTTTATTAGAAATTTTTTATTATTCTTTCATAAATAAAAAAACTAATGTATAAACTTAAAGTTCTAAAGAGTTGGTTAAAAAATCATAGAAATAAAACTGCCTTCCTATAATCTAAAAAGAATAATTCTTAGTTTAAGAGAAGTAGCCTGGAAAAAATAATAAGAACGATATCATCATTCAAAATTAATAGCATTGTTTCGAACTGTTACCTTTCTATCTTTATACATTATACTAGTACTTAGTTGAAGCTCCATTATTCTTTATCACTTCTTCACATCTACGTTGGATACTTCCTACTAAATTGGCGCATACTTCCGGGGATATGGAATACCATTCCTCTTTGATTTTATCCCACAAATCATTCTTATTTTTGGATTTATAGTTTCCGATTTTCTTTTTTAGAACTCCCCAAAGGTGCTCTATCGGATTTAAATCCGGAGATTGTGAGGGCCAATCCATTACGTTAACTTTTTTCTGCTGAAACCAAGATTTTACAAGTTTTGAGGAATGTTTTGGATCATTATCCTGCATGAATTCCCATTTTAGTGGCATTTCCTCTTCAGCAAACGGCAGCATATGGTTTTCCAAGATATTTACGTAGTCCACTGCGCATAATTTTCCATCTATCCTATGAATTGGGCCGACTCCAGATGATGAAAAACAGCCCCATATCAAAATATTACCTCCACCGTGTTTTACAGTCTTTTTAGTGTACTTGGGGTTGTACTCTTTGTTTATTGGCCGGCGAACAAATGTTTTGCCATCCGATCCAAATAAATTAATCTTGGTTTCATCAGACCAAAGCACGTTTGCCCAATTTTTACGTTGCAAATGTTGTTTCGCAAACCGCAACCTTTTAGCAATATTTTTTTTACTTAGCAAAGGAACTTTTCTCGCACTACGGGCTTTCAATCCAGCCTCTTGGAGTCTATTTCTTATTGTTCGGCTTGTAACCGAAGCACATAAATCATTCTTCAGTTCCTCTGATGACAAAAATGGGTCGATCTTGCTTTTACGAACTAACATTTTGTCAAAACGAGCCGATGTTTTTCGCTTTCTCCCTCTTGTCTCAGGTTTTATTGTTTTGTGGATAGCATGAAACACCTTCGTTTTTGAACACTGCATTATTTTCGCTATTTCGCCCATAGATTTTCCTTGTTTTCTAAAATTTAGAATAATTTCTCTTTCAGTAGAGGTGACGTGCTTACCAAGACCCATTTTTAATGCTATTTTCCAATAAAAGCTGTTAAAAATTCATAATAGTTACTCAAAACTTAATTATTATACTTACATGTGTTGATTTAACTCTTTTGATTATTACTTTAAATGAAATTCCACTCTTTTTGTTTAAAATTAATTTTCGTTCTTATTATTTTTTCCAATTAAAAATTTCACTTCTCACAAAATTTTAACCACATTACTTTGATTTTTAAAAGCAATTGAAAAAAGCACATGGCAAATAAACTACCGTTATATTTAAAGTAAATTAACAGTATTTGCCAAAAAAAATTATTACCTCTTAACAAAATATAAATAAGGTTATTACTAGGGTATTCAAACGATTAATCGTTAATCGATTAATCGAACAATTCTGTTCAAATAATTGTTCGAACAATTAAAAATGGTCAAATTTCGAATAACGAATAACTCGAATAATTTCCTACGATTAATCGATTAATCCATATAAAAAAAATACTTTATTTATAGAAATAATAAATGGTATTAATAAACTTCCTAAGTGTTGTAAAATATTTAATAAATCCAATGAAAAACAAAAGAAATTGTAAACATATGTTATGCTGCAAGAATAGAAAAAGAAATTCGTCTTGTACATGATGTAAAGCATCGATGGTCGTCTTTATATACCATGATTGAAAATTTTCTTCGTATTTGTAAATACGTAAATTACGCTCTATCTGATTTTGGTTTGACGACTTTTACAGATATGGAAATTAACGTTTTATCAAATTTGAATAAAGCCTTTAAACCACTTGATGTCGCTATTACAGAGCTAGGCAAGGATTCTGCTACATTGATAGATTTAGAAGGCATTATACAATTTGTTATTAATACAATGGAAAATGCAAACAATCCTTTTTCAAATTAGTTATTAGAAAGGCTTAAGATTCGAATAAATGAAAGACATGTAAAACACCTTATTTTATATCTAAATTCTGGTACATTTTCACTTTTTTAAATATTGCAGAAAATCTGAAAAAAAAAGATTTTGCAAACAAATTGTTTTTGAGAATGTTTTTAGAAAATATAAAACAAAATGTGTCAGATGATGATATGATTGCAGAAGATTTAATTGAAATAAACGAAAATAATCGATTATCATAATTAAATAAAGGAATTAAAAGTGTACAATATTTCAAAAAAAACTTAAAAGAGGCTGAAATGATTTAATGGATGATTTCTTATATTTAGAAAAAGCCAAAAACAGAACCGAAAAATTATATATTCTTTTCCATGCACTTCTCTTAATTTCTCCAACATCTACAATCAGCGAGAGAGTGACCACAATCGGTTGAAAGCTAAACATATAAATTACTTACATCCTTTTTTTAAAAGACTACTTTAATAGAAGTGCATAATTTTTTTTAACTAATTTTTAACTCATAATATGAATTATTTTTAATTACTTATTCAATATTTTTATTGCATACGAATTAGTAAATTATTACTTTTATATATTAAATCGTTATATATATGATCTCAAATATTAAAATTAATTAATGAATTATTTATGGTTTAGTTTTTCATAATATGTTTGAAAGTAAAATATACGATCTCATTACATTTTCTACACTATAGTGAACTATAATTAATAAATTTTTAAAAAGTTATTACATTACTATGTTTTTGGTTATTATTATTTGTTTTTTTTTTTTTTTTGAATAAAATGTTTTAAAAATACACAAAATTGGTATGTTATTTTATATAAAACAGAATGCGATTAATCGATCAATTTTGAAATTTTATTCGATTAATCGATCAAGAAAAAAACCCGAACAATTACTCACTCGATTAATCGACCAAAAAAAAGTCGAATAATTGAATACCCTAGTTATTACCACATAGCAGTCGTTCTTATTATTTTTTCCAACACTGTATGTTTCAAAACGATATGTATCAACCTTTAATAGCAAGGTTTTGAATCCTTTAAAATAGTTCAATATTTATTCTTTTATTATAATATTTTAAAACACCTTTTTTATTTTAGTTTAATATTTTTATATTAAAAATTTAAAAATAAAACAGCATTTTACAATATAATTAAGAAAAACATAACAGAGGAGAATACTTACAAAATTTGTACTTTATTTAGCAAAGAAATGAATTTGGCACTAAAGTGCAAATAAAATGTATGCATGTGTTTATGTATGTATTCACTTATTCACCTATGCAATTATAAAAGTTTTTCTTCTGTTTTGCAAAAATTTTGAAACGGTACTGAAACTGGTGTATTTTATTGTACTGATATTTTTTTCTCACCCTGAACCAAAAAAATTGCGTTGAATTTACACAAGTCGATAACGCTGATGTTATTGCATGGATCGGCATTTCAATTGAGCTGAGAGAGTTCACATGCAGTGATGTAAGCTTTTTTGGAACAAAAAGCACATATAAATTAAAAAAAGTAATAAAAAGTGTAATTTCGAACTGACAAAGGCGAAAAAGAGCACAAGGTTTATTTTATTTGATCATTGTGAACAACAACAACACAAAAGCAACATTTTAAGCCATTTTATATTTTAGAAATAGTATCGACACATTGACACATATTGAAATGTTTTACGGAACTAATAATATAATTTTTATTGTTATTATCAAATATATTAGCAATACTTAAAAGATCAACCTTTTACGAAATTTCCAAATATTTGACAGTCTTGCTCTAATTTCCTGTAAGATTTTTTGTAAAGCGGACACAATTATTTTTTATCTCCTTTGCATTTTCCGTCTTTAAATTCCTTTTCAAAATTATATCTTACAAAGGATTTACCAATACAAACACAAAAAAATTAAAAATTTTACAAAGATAAAGTAAAAGAGCTGTAAAAAGTCTTTATTAGACAATGTAAAAATTTAAAATTTATAAAAAGCACTAAAGGCACCATTGGAAAATTTGAAAAGCACCAAGCTAGTGCCTTTTCTTTTTTTAGCATCAGAGCTGAAAATTTGCCGTTTTGGAACATAAAAAAGCACTAAAAATAGTGCCTAAAGCACTAAATTGGCATCACTGTTTACATGTAGTCTCTTTTAAGCTCACTAACACAATTACAAATCAATTTTGCCGACCAATTTTTTATTGACTATGTTTGAATTATGCTTCATTTCCTTATGTTATATAGCAATTTTGTTTCATTTAATTTTTCTCTTAAATCCTTTGTATTTTTTTCTACAAGAGTTTTGATGTTTTTGATTTTGTTTGCAGTTCAAAATATTTTCTCTTTATTAACATTTATATAATAAATAATCAACCTTATTCCATTTGGCGACGGCAACACTCGACGACGTCGTTTTTTATGATTTGTTGCAAAATGGTATTCCAGTTGGCGGTATTGCCATTTATCGATGACTGTTAGCATATGATCGGTATTCTGTAAGAAGAATTGCCGTCGTTGTCGCCTTTGATTTCGTCGTCGCTATTTTTGCTGTTGTCTTGTGCTGTTTTGTGTTGTGTTTTTAAAATTTGCACAAAATTTCAACGTTAATACGTTTAGATTTTGATTTCATCTGTATATCGGTATTTTTTGTGCTTTTTATATAATTGTGTTGTGTTTTTTTTTTTAATAAATAAAATAATGGATAAAATCAAAATAACAAATAAGTTGCAATTCGAGAAGCTTGTGGAAGAGCTTGAAAAGAATCCATCTTTGGCTAGAGGATTTAGTAAAGGCATTGATCCTACTAATTTTAAGGAATTGTGGGAGAGAATTTCTCGTCCTTTTTCTCAAATGGGGTTCCATTATTTCCATTACATGTTTAAATGAAGGTTTATTCAACCGAAAGTAATTTATAAATCTTAAAATGAATAACAAAATCTATTACTTGGGGGGGTCGTGGCATAGTGGTTGAGCGCGTGCACAGAAACTCAAAGGACCGAGGTTCAAATCCCAGTGAAGGAGAAAAATAAAAAAAAAATTAATTTGCGGTTTTTCCAAAATTATAATTAACAAAAAAATAAGAGGTTCCCCCCCACCTCCAAGAAATCCATCTTCACGAAACCGCTCCCTGGCATTTCCAGCCTATTCCATCAAGAAAACGAATGATCAGGAGTACAGCGCCATCTTCTGGGAAGATAACAACTAACCTACCTAAAAAAGATGCTCACCACTCACATTCAACATCCACATGGGGCAATTGCTGTTGATCATGTAAAGGTGAAGGTATAACACTGGCCTTTTCGTGATCAAATTGACAGCAATTTGTCCCATTGACATAAGGCGCTTAACATCTATGTATATCTATGTATATCTATGTATTCAACATTCCAATACAATGCACTGCATTTAGTAGGGGTTTACTCCTGAGTATTGGTCTTAAAATAAAAAAAAAAAAAAAAAAAAAAAATTATGACTTTAGATACATATGTATGTCACTTACTTTTCATCGGGCAAATTAAAAATGCAAGATTTTTGCCTAAGTAGTCTCCTTTCCAGTATTAACTTTTGTTTACTTACGTCATCACTAGATGACTCAGAATCAGAAATAAAAAACATTTTTATTTAAACTTCACTTTTTTAAGAAAAATTTTTATTTAAATTTTAGTTTTATCACACAGAACTTTTTTTTTTTAAAAACCATAAACAAATTAAATCAGTTGACTGTAATATTGGAGATGTGCGCTGTATTTTATTAACATTATCGATAAATAGGCAACGACGACACGACACTCTTATAGAATACCAAATTGATGTTATCGTTGATTTAAATTGCTGTTGCCGTAAAATTGCCATTGCCGTCGCCGACGCCAAATGGAATAAGGGTGAATAATATACTTGACATGAAATATTTAAAAAATGGATGATTGCTTGTAAGACATTTAAGCTATGCTTGCGCAGCCCTCTAGTATTTATTTAACACTGATTTATAATTTTTCCATGCAGCATGCATGGCAGAGTTGCCACAATTGGTAGAATTCTACCAAAATTGGTAGAAAATTTTTCGTTTGGTAGGAAGGTAGGCTTAATACGATTATGGTAGATTTTAGCAGAAGCTAAAAAGAGCTGTATTTCGCATTATAAACAATCTTAGTAAGGAATTTCAGTCGGGAAGTTAAAGATTGCCGTACACAACATTGAAACTGATTTTAAAAATACTAATAATCACATTGATGTTTTAAAAATTTTTATCAGTATAAAAGCCGAAATGTATACTACAAAAAATCTTAACCCGGAAGGAGTTTTTGATGTTAAAGATGAGATTTTGCAATTTTACATTGAATTACTAAACCAAATCAATGATAAATTTGATTTTAATCGAGAAGATATTAAATTGTTACAAATAAATCAATTCAGAAAAATTATATAATTGTTCGACCTGTTTCCAAATTATCCAAATAATAATAAGCAAATACTTTTTTCAAGCTCAAGGTCAAGTTTATTTTTAATTTAATAATCAATATTTCGATATCCTTCGGATATCATCTTCAGGATTTCTAAAAATATAATAATAAATATAAACAGATAAAAATACACTGAAACCACTGTTCTAATAAGAAAATATCAGTAACAAAAACAATTATAAAAATACCGATCATATAACAATTTACAAAATGTTAACAAACTCAAAACATCAGTAATAAAAATAAAACAACAATTCACATAGGATAAAAATATACACCAAAAAGAACTTACAAAAATTATATAAACAACAAATTTAAAATTAATGTATATGGGTATCACTGCACCGACGTTATCACATTACATATTATACTAATTATTGCTAATATTTCCCCTATTTATTATATATCTATAACTATGAGCACAATTCTCGGTGTCTGTTTTGTAGTTCATTCTCCTCTCCTTTGGTGTATTTATTATATGTAACATCTCCAAAGTAAACCGTTTTTTATATATATTTTCTCTCTGTAATATTTGCACCTTCTCCAAATCTGGTGTATGATTATTATCTGCACAGTGGTTCGCAAGTGCTGTTTTTTGAGTACTTAATTTGTCTCTATTTTTAAAATCCGATTTGTGTCCTGCCATTCTGGTTCTTAGTTTATTTTTCGTTGTACCGACATACATTTGATTGCATTTGGTTTTACCATCTCCCAGACAATTTATTCTGTATATTACGTTATATTTATCCATTGTCTCCAGCTTTGATTTAGTGTCGGTAAATAGTCGTCTGATAGTATTATTTGATGCTTGAGCAATTTTAAATCTATTCTTGTCCAAAATATTCGTATTCGTCAATCTTTCCGAAAATCCAGGAACATATATCACAGATTTATACACTTTTTCAGTTTTCTCCTGTTCTACCAGTCGTCCTTTATTTTCTCTAAATTTAGCTATAAGTTTGTCAATGGTATTTCTAGGGAAGTCATTTTTCTTTAAAATTTCTATCACTTTCTGAATATTTTGTAAATGGAATATTTCATCGCTGATAGAAAGCACCCGTTTAATAAAATTCATGGCAGTATTCATAATCATATATTTAGGCTGGCTTGAATTAAAATTTATGAGTCTGCCGGATGCTGTTGGCTTTTGATACCAATCAATTTTTAGTATCCCCTTGTCTCTTATAACCAGCGCATCAAGGTAGGGCAATTTTCCATCAATCTCGTCCTCCATGGTTAATTTTATGTTTTTATTAAAACTATTTAGTTTAGTCAGGATTCCATCTATTGCACTTGTTTTAGCGATTACAAAAAGGTCGTCTACATACTTTATTACTAATTTAGGTTTTTCTTCCAAATCGTCCAAACATGTTTTTAATAGTTCCTCCATAACAATGTCCGCAACAACAGGCGAAAGCGGCGAACCCATTGGTAATCCTCTGCATTGGGTATAACATTTGTCCTTATATTTAAAATATCTATTATCCTTCACACAAAATTTTAAAATTTTTAGAAAGAGGTCTTGCGGTATATTCGTATACCCTTCTATTTCACCCCACTTACTCTCTATCAATCTGATAGCATAGTCCACTGGAATACTAGGAAAAAGTGACACTACGTCAAATGAAACCATCTTCTCGTCCTCATCTATTGTACTATTGTTAACCTTATTTCTAAATTGCACAGAATCCTTAATATTAAAATTTGAATTTTCCGTCAGCCTGTTTAAAATATTTTTCACGTACTTGCCCAGTTTTTCGGAGGGTGAGTTAATAGATGAACAAATAGGGCGTAATGGGCAGTCTTCTTTGTGTATCTTAGGTAGTCCATAAATTCTCGGAGCACATGCCACGTCACTTTTTAATCTCTTACGTTCTATCTCGGATATATTTCTGCATGCAAATAATTCATCCACAAATAATTCATCCAAACTATAGAGGATAAGGAAGAGCAAGAGACAGCAAGGACAAAATTCACATCAATGTTAGAGGATCATATGAACAAAAAATGTCTATCAAGACGAGAACGTTTCATACTAAGAACAGTTCATCAGACAAGAAGTTTTCTTCGCAATAATAAGAATATTGCTATACTGAAGGCGGACAAGGGAAATGTCACGGTTGCAATGGAACATCAGGACTATGAGAGTAAAATGGATAGAATCGTAAACGACATCATGACATATAGAAGAATAAGAAAGGATCCAACATCAACATTACAGACAAAGAATAACAGCCTTGTGGATGAATTATTTGCATGCAGAAATATATCCGAGATAGAACGTAAGAGATTAAAAAATGACGTGGCATGTGCTCCGAGAATTTATGGACTACCTAAGATACACAAAGAAGACTGCCCATTACGCCCTATTTGTTCATCTATTAACTCACCCTCCGAAAAACTGGGCAAGTACGTGAAAAATATTTTAAACAGGCTGACGGAAAATTCAAATTTTAATATTAAGGATTCTGTGCAATTTAGAAATAAGGTTAACAATAGTACAATAGATGAGGACGAGAAGATGGTTTCATTTGACGTAGTGTCACTTTTTCCTAGTATTCCAGTGGACTATGCTATCAGATTGATAGAGAGTAAGTGGGGTGAAATAGAAGGGTATACGAATATACCGCAAGACCTCTTTCTAAAAATTTTAAAATTTTGTGTGAAGGATAATAGATATTTTAAATATAAGGACAAATGTTATACCCAATGCAGAGGATTACCAATGGGTTCGCCGCTTTCGCCTGTTGTTGCGGACATTGTTATGGAGGAACTATTAAAAACATGTTTGGACGATTTGGAAGAAAAACCTAAATTAGTAATAAAGTATGTAGACGACCTTTTTGTAATCGCTAAAACAAGTGCAATAGATGGAATCCTGACTAAACTAAATAGTTTTAATAAAAACATAAAATTAACCATGGAGGACGAGATTGATGGAAAATTGCCCTACCTTGATGCGCTGGTTATAAGAGACAAGGGGATACTAAAAATTGATTGGTATCAAAAGCCAACAGCATCCGGCAGACTCATAAATTTTAATTCAAGCCAGCCTAAATATATGATTATGAATACTGCCATGAATTTTATTAAACGGGTGCTTTCTATCAGCGATGAAATATTCCATTTACAAAATATTCAGAAAGTGATAGAAATTTTAAAGAAAAATGACTTCCCTAGAAATACCATTGACAAACTTATAGCTAAATTTAGAGAAAATAAAGGACGACTGGTAGAACAGGAGAAAACTGAAAAAGTGTATAAATCTGTGATATATGTTCCTGGATTTTCGGAAAGATTGACGAATACGAATATTTTGGACAAGAATAGATTTAAAATTGCTCAAGCATCAAATAATACTATCAGACGACTATTTACCGACACTAAATCAAAGCTGGAGACAATGGATAAATATAACGTAATATACAGAATAAATTGTCTGGGAGATGGTAAAACCAAATGCAATCAAATGTATGTCGGTACAACGAAAAATAAACTAAGAACCAGAATGGCAGGACACAAATCGGATTTTAAAAATAGAGACAAATTAAGTACTCAAAAAACAGCACTTGCGAACCACTGTGCAGATAATAATCATACACCAGATTTGGAGAAGGTGCAAATATTACAGAGAGAAAATATATATAAAAAACGGTTTACTTTGGAGATGTTACATATAATAAATACACCAAAGGAGAGGAGAATGAACTACAAAACAGACACCGAGAATTGTGCTCATAGTTATAGATATATAATAAATAGGGGAAATATTAGCAATAATTAGTATAATATGTAATGTGATAACGTCGGTGCAGTGATACCCATATACATTAATTTTAAATTTGTTGTTTATATAATTTTTGTAAGTTCTTTTTGGTGTATATTTTTATCCTATGTGAATTGTTGTTTTATTTTTATTACTGATGTTTTGAGTTTGTTAACATTTTGTAAATTGTTATATGATCGGTATTTTTATAATTGTTTTTGTTACTGATATTTTCTTATTAGAACAGTGGTTTCAGTGTATTTTTATCTGTTTATATTTATTATTATATTTTTAGAAATCCTGAAGATGATATCCGAAGGATATCGAAATATTGATTATTAAATTAAAAATAAACTTGACCTTGAGCTTGAAAAAAGTATTTGCTTATTATTATTTGGATTGTTACAAATAATTAATACTGAGTAAGTATTGTCAAAAGAAGACTTGCCTATGTAAATTGTCCCTCGTTTTGAAATGTTCTAATCTTATAGACTGTGATCCTGGTATTATTATCACACAGTGGAATCTGTTACAGAGAACTGCATGAGTTGATTCACTTTCGCTATCCACTCAAATTTACAATGTTTTTGTTATGCTTTATAACAACACTACGTACTAATGCTTTTGCTTGCACTTTTTACTCACAAACAACTGACTGACATTAACTCACTCTTGTTTTTTAGGTACTGTTAGCAAAAGTAAATAAGAAATTCTTACTGTTGTTTGATTGTTTTTTAAAATAATCAAATAACTCACATAAACAAGTTGAATAGATGAAGTTCAAGTGAATAAAATAATACATGTGCATAAGTTTATATTTTTATACATTTTAAAATAACATTACAAAGTTTTTGAAAAATTTAACGATGAATTCAAATATAGCAAAAAATTTTGAAAATAAAAAACTAAAATAGCAAAAGCAAAATATGGCAAATTTTTTGCCAGATTGGAAAAGAAGATGGTAGTATTTTAGAAGGAGTTGTGATTTGCGAAAAATGTAATCACATATTAAACCGGCAACCGTTGTTTTGCCATATAAATTTGCTCTAGGAAAAATTTTTTTTGTTCAAATATATTTGATACTCTTCACCGAGCTGTAAAAGTCAATACTGATATGAGAAATCAATGTCTGCGTTACTAATCATTTTAATAAGTAATTTTAATTTATGCGCCATTTTCGGTACTTAAGTTTGATAGTTGTGGATATGAAGATCCCCTGTATCGCCCTCTCTGAGTACTTCTTAAAAAAAACGTAAACCATATGTGTTCTACGGCGCGCAGATATGCATATCTAGTTTAAAATTTCATCGACATTGGTACGTTACTTAGGTCAGTCATAAATTTCACCAACAAAATTTAATCAAAATCAGTTTGTTAGATGGGGATAGGAAGAAATAGCCCTTGTGCCGCCCCCTCTACTTAAAAAAAACCTAAACCATATATGCTCTACGGTACGGAGATCTATCCAGTTTAAAATTTCATCGAAGTCGGTACGTTATTTAGGTAAGGAGCGGGCCACCTTAACATTTAGGGGTATGAAAAATATATGTTGATTGATTCTCAGACCAACCCGATATGTACACAAAACTTCATGAAAATCGGTCGAGCCATTTCGGAGGAGTTTGGCAATAAACACAGCGACACGAGATACTCGTATAACAAAAAACAGACTTCTAATTTAATTCGCCACAAATTTTATGTTCAATAACAGTTTTTTATTCTTCTTCTTTTGGCACAAAAAGGTTGTAAATTATCTCTCTTTAGGCGAAAAACCAGAAAAAGTCATACACAATTTTAGACTTAATATTTTTCGAATTAAGATTGTAAGAAACTCTAGATTATGACTTAAGTTCCTTATAACTATAATGTTGAAATAAAATTAATTTAATTAAACTTATTTTAATTATTTTTTTATAAAAAATATGACAACATAATATATGAATGTATAAAAGAAATGTAATTTTTTAATTTATCTTAATATGTGTTTTTTTTTTTAATAAATAATACAACTAGACAGTACAATCTCTTTTAATGTTACTTAAAACAGCCATACTGACACATTGCTTTCGTGAATCATTTGAATCAGTAGCCATTACAAGCAACAACATGCAGTTATAAACAGAAGTCTCTTTAATATGACTCTTGTTTTGGCATGACCCATTATTTTAATGTTAAGTGCTAGCTCAATATTCAATTTTAAAAAAGCAAAATTATGCTCTTTGATTCGGAATCATGCAGTTCTCTGATCTGTTGCGATTAACAGAAACAAATCTTTCAACGGAATTAAACATTGAGTTATTCTGGGCTAAAGTTAGTTCAATTAGAAACGGTTTAAATGAGAAGAAGTTTTGGTGAATTAACCAACTTTGTTTTTAATTTACTTTCTTTTCCGCATAGTTCTACAGCAGCTGAACGAAAATTTTCAACACTTTCCTTAATCAAAACTAAATTGAAAAACAAACTCGAAGTCGACTGAAATTTCAAACAGCCTTAATTGCAAATCTGATAAGATTTTGAATTCTTTTTTAATTAAGCTAATACTAAATTTTCAATTATGTATTGTTAAGAAATTTTTTTTATATGTATGTATATTCGAAGAACTGAATTCTTTTTGTTATACAATATATTTTATTTTTGGTTATTTATATGAACCAATACATGTAAGGGTGTTAATAAAAATTGTTTTCCATCTCAAAAATGTATTTTTATTAAATGGTTTTTGATAGATTTTGATTAATTTTGGTAGATTTTGAAAGAAATTTTGGAAGAATTTAAATTTTTTCAGTGGCAACACTGATCATCGGTATTTTCAATTACTGCTCTTTGATATTTTCTAATTTTTTAATTTTTTTAAAAGTCTTATCGAACCATTTGTTATTTGTATTAGAATTCGATTTTGTTTTAAAGGTAAATTTTTGAATTGCACTTTCTATTTTATTGTCAAAATTGTTGACGCATTCATTTAAATTATCTACTTCTGTGTATAGTAATGTTTCATTTATTTACTTTCTAAATTCATAACATTCTACTTATGTATACGATACATATACTTTTTCATAACACTTTGTTTTTGTTATTAAAGAAAAGATAATTCCGCCAAATATTTTTGAGCATAATACAGAGTTAAAACATTTATAAAAAAATATGTCTTCAAACAGTGAAGAAAAAATATTTAATATGAAAAGTTTAGAAGCTAAAAGGGCTTCGAATTTTACTTTTTACTTTACTTATTAAAAAAATTTAGAGTGCAAAAAAACCATGTGCTGAACCTGGCCAAAGAGCAACAATATATATAATTTTTAGGTTTGCGTCACAAGTTGTTTGGACATTTGTGGACAGAAACCCCTTTCTATTTCGATAAATATCAGCATTATTACATCCAGGAGATATTTTTTTTTTATTTATTTAATAGATATAATATATATAAACACAATAGAAAAATCATAATTAATTAATAACATTCATGATACTTATACAATATCTAAATATGGCATAACATTCTGTTGTGAGCCAGGTTGGCACCTTACTATTAATTTTCATTAAATTCAAGTATTTTAAAAACAAACAAAAAAGCAAGTAATTTAGTAAACAATTTTTCATTATTCAATCATTAGTTACAATATTCATTCATAATTAATTTCCTGTAATATAAAGAGTTTTTCAAATAATTACAAAGCGATGAAAAATTATCACCATTAAGAATTCCTACTACATCATTTACACAAAGATAGTCTCTACCAAAGTAAATTTTCCTATACGTCTTGTATATGGGACAAACCCCAATAAAGTGATATGTATTTTCAACTTCACCTAGATTACATATTGTACATAAGGACGTTGAGTTGTTGCAAAAGAATCTGGCGTTTAAGTTTAGCAGACCACCTCGTGCTTTAATGATTAAAGAAGTAGTTCTGGAATCTAAATTTGAAGCTAGTATTGGCGTAATGTTGTAGTTCAATTGCGAATACATGTCATGATGTAAAGAATTTGTTGCACTTATTTTGTACTCCTCACGCTCTTTAATTTTTAATAAGTTTATTATTGATTTCCACTCTAAAGAAAGAGGACGAGTGCTATCCGAAGAGACAAACTGTAATCTGTGGCATAAATCAGACAATTCTTTAGCCCAGTAAATATTCTTTAAAATAATAGCTTCAGCTAACACTCTAGGCAATCTACGTTGATTCATATTTAAGACTTTGTTAATATAGCAGAGGTGTATTTTTAATGTTTCAGTGAATAATGAGTCCATACCAGTTTCAAGATAAAGCATATAATTTGGAGTTGTAGACGGAAGATATAACATTTTTTTGATGAAGAAACGGAATAATTTTTCAACCATATCATATTTTTCAAAACCCCAGATTTGGGAAGCATAAAACATTATCGATCTAGATGCAGCATGAAATATTTTTAGTTTGTTACTTTTCGAGATGTGGGGATGGTTTATATACCTAGACCAGGTTGAGTTAATTGCAAGTTTCGATGTTGCCAGTTTATTTTTCAAATAAGAGTAAAATGACAAGTTGTATGTAATGTCAACACCTAGATATTTGTAGTTATTTACAATTTCTACATTCTGACCACCATAATGCCAATTTAATTCATTGGAAATTCTTGCACCAGAACGAAAAATCATAATCTTTGATTTATTTAAATTTACAGTTAGACTCCATTTCGAACAGTAATTATGTAGGACATTAATCATATTTTGCAATTCAATGGGGGAATTCGATAACAAGACTATATCATCAGCATAAAGGAGTATTTTGACGGTTGTTCCAGCGACATTTACACCACCAGGTAGTACCTCAGGTAAGTCATTTAAATATAATGAGAACAGAAGTGGACTTAGTATACAACCCTGTTTCACACCGGCATTAAAATTAAAATAGTCTGAGTATGAGGATCCATCCCAAATACGGCATTCGGTTTTGATGTATGAGTTTTGCAGTATTCTTATAAATTTTGAGGATAATCCTAAGCAGGAGAGCTTGTAAAATAGGCTATTTCTTGGTATAGTATCAAATGCACATGTAAAGTCGACATAAAATACGTATGTGTTTCTGTTATTCAATTTATTCAGCTGTACTATATTCACCAAGCTGAAGATATTGTCAACAGCTGAGTAATTTTTTCTAAATCCAGCTTGAAATTCATTTAATATATTATTGTTTTCACACCATTCAGTTAAACGATTAAGGAGGATTGTGTTGAAGATCTTACATATCGTGTCAATCAGAGATAAACCTCGATAATTTGCTGGTACATTTGGATCTCCTTTCTTAAGAAGTGGTAGGAGGATAGATCACAGAAACTTGTAGGTATACTTTCATGTAAGTAGATTTTATTGAAAATAGACAACAGCATATTTAGGAAACACGTAGGAGCAAATTTGTAAAATTCATAGGGTATACCATTTTCACCAGGTGCTTTGTTAAGCTTTAGAGTTTTTACAACATTAAAAATCTCTCGAAATTCGAATGGTGAATCTATAAACACATCCGTAAAATATGGCATGGCCCAACTAATTGCTTGATTATCTTCTTTATTTTGTAGAATGGAACTAAAATGCACACGAAAGTCATTTACATCCAAATTGCCTGTGATAGGATATTGCCTAGATTTAAATGAGTTAGTTAATTTCCACCAGTCAGCACTGTTTTTTATGGAATTGAGTTTCATTAGGTTATTGTTGTAAAAATCAAGCTTCTTTCTTTTACAAAGTTTTATATAATTAGTTCTAGCAATAAAATAGCGCAATTTATTTATACTAGAATGACTTTTTCTGTACTGGTTGAGCCTTTTTAACATCTGTTTACGGTAACGGTTGCATTGCCAGTCATACCATTTCTGTTTGGGTTCAAAGATTTTCTTACTGGAGCTAAATATAGCAGCTTGCCTTATCCAAGAAGTAACGGAATCAACCAGTTCATTTACAGACTGTATTGATTGCAGATCTACATTTGAAGTAAGTGTAGATAGGTTCTCCATATATTTCACCATATGATCATTTTTCCAGCGCATTTTTGGCGGCATAGCAACTTCATTTCTAGTGCCATAAGTACTAGAAGTCTTAACTTTTACACATAATGGCATGTGATCAGAAAATGGTTTATATGAAACAGACAAATCTTCAACAAATTTCAGAAAACTGTGGGAACAAATACAATAGTCTATGACTGAACTGCCCATCACACCACCAAATGTAAATTCACCTTGCTCATCACCATCTGTCCTACCGTTAAGTACAATACCACCAATATTTTCAATCAGATCCAGAAGCCTTTTACCTTGAGTATTATAACATTTATCTTTGGAATGCCTTTTTTCACGTATATGTGGATAGTTTTGCAAAAAATGCTGGTCTACGATTTGTCCTTCAGCAATTCTTGCATTTAAATCACCAACAATGCAAAAATCTGTTTTGTTAAAATCTAGCAAAAATTTTTCAAATTTATTCATTTCAGACGACCAATTCGTACAGTTCAGATATTTTGGGATTATATAAAAGATACGGCCATCTAGCTTAGCTGACAAAACTATGTTGTCTAGAATTTCTATAAATTTAAAATGATATGTGTTAACCAAGTCTTTTCTGAAACCAAGCAAGCACCCACCACTAGCTCTACCATTTCTATGCACTTTACGTGCTGGAATCCACTGCAGACAATATTTACGGAAGTAAGAAGAAAATAAAACTTGATTTTCGGCAACAACATGTGTTTCATAAAGAAAGAGTACTACAAACTTATTTAAATGTTACAAAATTACCAAATTTTATTGAATTAGCCAGGTTAGCAACATTATATGACAGTATATTACAGGATTCAATTAGCTATTGCGGAGAATGTTCCATATCTTGTCTACGCACCTGGCGTACATCTTTAACACACACTTCCACGTCATAATTGTTTTCTGACAATAATTTATTTAAAGCATCAGCATCATCATTTGTATTTGCCATTATCTTGCCAGCAGACCAAGTATATTTAATATTATTTATGTATATGCAAAATTCACCTAGTCTCACTTTAATAGATCGCCTATTAGAAAGGTTCCTGCTTAATTGGCGTAGATTGTATCTCATATTACGCTCCTCATCAGTGTAATCCTTATTTATATATACATTTTTATTCATCCAGGAGATACTTATAATTCTTATGTGGGTACAGTCTATAGTAGCAATTACCCTAGAGTATTTTGCAATTTAAAAAACTTTTCCTTTGTGTTACGAATTTTTTCATCTAACTGTGGAAATTTTATAAAATGATAAAGCGCTGTTCCTAAAATTTCTCGAATTAAAATGTACACTCATATATACATACATATGTATAGATACTAGAGGTGAGCACAAGACGTCTTGTTGCTTACTCTTCATAAAGTGCAGTACTGAGGTGTTCTCTTTTCTGTTGTTCCTGATTTTAAGAGAACACTGAAAT
Organism: Metopia argyrocephala; assembly: GCA_963576795.1. Taxonomy (NCBI): domain Eukaryota; kingdom Metazoa; phylum Arthropoda; class Insecta; order Diptera; family Sarcophagidae; genus Metopia; species Metopia argyrocephala. Next base: position 104,954,881 of record OY756208.1, on the reverse strand, counting down.
ATGTATTTTATTTTTATTCAAAGTGTACAACTGCAGTCATTGTCAGAGCATATTTCACTAGTGTCACTAAATTTACAGTAGTGTCAGATGATTTTCAGTAGAGTCGACATTGAAGAATTTGTGCACACATAAACCAGAGAAGTGTTGCCACGACTTTTAATTTTTTCCAACCAAATTTCAGCAAAAATTTAACCAAAATGGAAATAAAATAATCAAATTATTTACTCCAAATTCTAATAGAAACAATTGAAAAAATTGTCTTAAATCAAGTATAACTTTTAAATTTTTTGCAATAATTAAATTAATAAATAAATAATAAACACATAAAATAAATAAATAAATAAAATTGCTTTAAAAAAAATTAAACATGTTTTCTTTCGCATTAACTATTGTAAAATAATTTTTTTTCTGCGCATCTACGTCACACCAACCATAAATAAAAAACACAATCACACAGCCACTCGTATTTGATATCGGAGAATTTTGTTTACATTTTAGATTTTGGTTAGTCTATGTCCACACTTGGCGAGGCGAGTCGGCAACTTTTGTAGTTTGTGGACGATTACGGTGAGGGGAATAAAAGAAGAAAAATACTTGTCCGTTCTCGGCGATTCTTTATATTCCCTCATTCGTTTTTTTCTTTGTAGTTGATTATTTGACATTTCCTTTCATATTTTTTTTCGCTTTTTGGTGTACACATCTTTTTCGTACAATCGCAGCGTTCGTTTTTCTTATGTTTTTTTCTTTTTAATAAGTGCAGCGTTGCCAGCTTATGTGTAATTACACAAAAATGGAAGAGAACACTTTTTCTTTAAATATTTTTAGACCATACATTTTCTATATAATTTTGTCTCACCATTACTTCAATTAAATTGTTTATAATAAATTAATTCAATTATTCATGTTTTTAAGCAACCCATAATATTGGTCACCATACAATTACATTTCATAGAAATCAAACATTATTCAATACCAGAAACAATATGAACCTTATGATAGCAAGATGTCGATTAGAAACTACGAAACAACGAATTGAATATATGGATAGTATGGAATTTAATAATCTCCTTCAAGATATTAAAAATATACAACGAATTTTAATTTTCAAGAAAAGGATAAGGAATATTTGCTTCAAGACTTAGAAACTCTTTTCATATGATTTACAGCAATCGTATACAATATCCTATAAATTAATAATTAAATTTTGTGTGTATATATTACTATTTTTTTACTTCTTTTATTTCTTTCCTTTTTTTGTAAATTATATAAATATATAGAATTAAACCTTTAGATGAATATCTTAAAATAAAATATTTGGGGGATTCAAATGGTCGTTTTAAAGTCATATATCATAAAACAATAAAACGAAAAAATATGATTGCTGTAAACAACCCGACATAGTTTTGTATATTATTTTTAATTTTATTTTTTTATTTTTCAATTTATGACAAAATGGTAAACATTGGTTGAAAAGTCTTATTGTTTTATGACTTTTTTATTCAAAGACCAACAACAAATTTTTTAAACTATTTTAAAATTGTATGATATTATGACAATAAGACTTGATAGGACCCCGTTTGAATACCCCAATTATATACTGTACATGTGTAATTCAAAGCTGTAAATATTTTACCAGCTCGCCTCAATAATGACTAAGTGATGCTGAGACAATCTTAATTTGATATGCTAATGATATAAAGGAATAAATAATAATAAAAAAAAAACAAAAAAATTCTTTACGCATTAATAGTAAAACATTTGAATATTTTCAAGGTGACTTTTTCAAAATTTATACCAATTTTAAAATATGTGCACTGGTGAGCTAAAGCAAACATTTTTGGAATTTATTAAACTATAAGTAAATTGCCTTTCAGTGGGGACAACATGCTTTTTAAATTTTAAGAATCAGAATGAAATGTAAATTCTTCTGCCCGTATGCAAAAAAATTAAAATAGATTTTAATTCAAAATTAAAATGGAAAATAAAGACAGCAAATTTACTTTGTTATTTTTTATATGACCGTTAAACTGCTGAATGTCTAATCGACACATAATACGTGAATACATAATCTAGCTGTTAAAAGACAAGGGAAGAGAAACATTTTTATTTTTCATTGATAGAAAATTTAATTGTGTAGCATAACGATATTACATTAAAAGAAAATATTTTGTTTATATCAACCGATTTTCATTATTTGCAGCTTATTTTGTATCTAACATACCTTAATTTTAGGATAAAATATGTCTTATCTTATAAACTTCTTCAAAATTTAAGCGGTGCTCCCGAACTACTTCAAGTACTAGTCCTCATTAGCACTAGTATTCAACTATAAATACTTTAATATTGTTTGGGCTGTTCCAATAGCTCTAGTAATAACTTTAAGGCTTTGTCTTCTACAGGGAAATTTATAAATACACAAATATTTATTCATATATTAAAATAATTACAAAAATAAAAAGCATTATATTCTATGTATGAAATATATTTTGGGCAATCTATAAAATTTTGTGTAATTTGTGAGTATATCTGTGGCAACACGGCATAAATGTCAAATTGTAAGAAAAAGCAAACAAAAGAAAACACAAAAATTGCTGAACAACAACAAAAAGTTGGGCAACTAAAATTTCCGAGTGTGGACACGAAAACAAGTTTAAAAGAGAATTGATGAAGAATTGCCCGACTCTTCTCGCCAAGTGTGGACATAGACTTACGATGATATCACAAAGAGAGGATTTATAACGGACCTGCTCAAAGCACTATCTTTATTTCTTTGTTTCATGACTCAGCGTTGTCGTTTTTAGTTATTTCTAACCGAAATTGGTTACTTTTTTCTGCAGTGTATACATGTGGAGTTTTTTTTCGTCTTGGTTACTTTTTACTTTGAGGCTAAAGAAAGCCACACTTATTTCAACGGTTTGAATTTAAAATAATAACTTTATAATTTGTAAATAAGATGTGCGTCACTATAAACTGTAACACATCAAAAGTCAAATAAAACCTGACTGGAGTAAGCTAGAGTTAAAAATAAAACAGTTTTATTTTGCATTTTTATTACAGATTTATATTCTGTATTATTTTATTTAAAAATTAATTTAATTTTATAAAATGTTTTATTTTATTCATTATGCCATCCATAAGCAATGTTATAGTGTTTTCGGTGATTTTTTTGGTACCAGCTGTCCATTTATATCGAAAACTAGTAATGGTTTTGGGAACAGATGTACTCTTCTTTAGTTCTCTTTTGACCAGAGCCCAATATCTTTCAATAGGCCGCAGCTCTGGGCAGTTTGGTGGGTTAGCCTCTTTTGGAACAAAAATAACATTATTTTTATTATACCAGTCTATTGCGCTTTTAATGTAGTGACATGTTGCCAAATCTGACCAGAAGAATGTTGATATGTTGTGCTGTCTTAGAAATGGGAGCAACCTCTTTTGAAGACACTCTTTGATATAAATATCTGAGTTTATTGATCCCAATGTAACAAACGATGCACTTCTGTTGCCGCAGCTAAAAATAGCCTGCCAAACTAGGAACTTTTTGGGAAATTTTGATAGTTTTTTAGTTCGGAACTCTTCAGAAACATTGCCTCTACTATCCGCTACATAAAACTCTTGGCCAGGAAGCTGCGCAAAGTCTGCAAAAACGTAAGTTTCATCATCCATTACACAACATTCGAACTTTTGAAAAAATTATTTTTTGAGAAGTTTTGCTCTTTTTTTTGCTTCAATATTCTTCTTAGCATTTCTATCCGGAACTTTTTGGACTTTAAATGTGTTAAGGCCAGCTTTAGCTTTAACTCGGCGCACAAAACTTTCAGAACATTGCACGCGCCGGGCCACTTCGCGACCAGAAATGTTTGGAAGAGCCAGCAAAAGCTTCTCAACCTTTTTGGCTTTCGCGTCGTTCGTTACCAGTTTTGTTTTACCTGTTCCAGGCTTTCTTTCAATTTTTAGGTCTTTGTTGAACTTTTTGACCACTCTGGAAACACATTGTCTGGTCACGTGGACTTCCCTAGCAACTTTTGTATAACTCCAATATGGTTTTTTTTGAATTATTTGAATAATTTTTGTATGCACTTGTCTTTGATTATCCATTTTAAAATCTGACACATTTTTCAACGATATTGTGATTAAGAAAAATAATTTTGTTTAAAGGTGAAAAAAGTTATTAAGAAAAATGGGTGTTACACTTTATAGTGACGCACATCTTAATAATAATATGAAACACGGTGTTGTTTACTATTTTTGCGAATTTCTACCTTAAGTATAGAAAAAAACCTGTATTCCAGGGTGGTGCTTTTGTTGCTTTTAATTCCAATTTTGGCATTTTTCTAAAAGTCATAGCAATATTTCCAAAATAAGTGTATCTACCAAAATAGGTGACTGATGCTATTTGAAAATCAAACAGATAGAAAAAGACTTTATTATATTATTTTTATAAATTAAACCTATCTTTTGTACTATTGTGCGTTGACTTAATATACTCATGAGCTTGATTAATGTGAATGCGAATAGAGGTTTTATATATTTTGTCATTTCTTCCATATAACCAGAAAGTAAAATTATCTTGACAGATTAATCAACCAAATAATTATAACTGATTTAACATAATTTTCTTAATTATTTCTATTAGAATTAGGACTTAAAAATTTGGTAAGATTTTTTGCTGAAATTTGGTTACAAAAATTAAAAAGTCGTGGCAACACTCTTTTCCATTAACTACTAAAAAGAAATGCAGTTGTCACACTATGAAGAGTACAATATTTTTATTGTACTCTGAACCAACAGTATATTAACCCATTTGGCGCCTTTGTACTCAATTGAGTACAGCTAAACATAGTCATATATTTTAACAGCTTTAAAATTTTTGTGAATTTTTTGCATTTCTATGTTAAAAGAAGGCTATAACCCTTTAAAAAAATAAAGAAGATTTTCTAGATTACACATCTACTCTCCAAAATGTACTGTTAAATTTACAAAAAGTTTGTGTAACGAGATGAGTACAAGTTTTGCCGTTTTTCAGTTTTCACAATATCACTGATATCTTTTCTGCTTTATTTACCTTGAAGCGAATATTTCTTTTCGTAAACTAAGCAAACAACAAATGACCTGCTAGCTAATTTTACAAAGTTACATAATTTCAATTTCAACTGTACTCAATTGAGTACAGCGGCAGAATCCATATAAAAATTGTGGCAACACTGTTACAGAAATAACATACTTGTTGGCTTGTTGGCTAGCAGCCAGTTCCATCGGATATTGTTATACTTTCGATTTTTATTGTGGAAAATCAGAGGAAAATTCTACTGATCCTTTAGGATCTAAAGTAGTTAAAAAGTTGTTTACCAAAACGGAGACTGACCCAGCATCGCACGAAATATTTTTCAATAGGAAAAAGGATTCCATGGAACAATTAGAGAAAACAGAACTAAAAAAAATCCATTAAAAAGTTCTAAAGAAATGAAAAAAGAAGAGCGAGCCCCATATGACTATAGATTTGACAAAGAAAATAAAGTTCTTTTGGTAAAATGGAAAGCAAATAGTGTTTGTACAATGGCAACAAATTATGATACAATTGAGCTATTAGGAGTTGTCAAACGTTGGTGTGCTACACAACGGCAAAAAATTGATGTCAGTATTCCAAAAGTATTTCAGTCTTACAATAAACATCTGGGAGGAGTAGATGAATTAGACCAGTCTATATCATTTTATCGAATAAGCCATTCATGGTAAGAAATGGTGGTGAGTTTTGCTTACCTATATTATAGATATGGCCATTTCAAATGCTTGGAGATTATATGTTATGAGTCACAGCGATAACATGGACCAACTTTTATTTAGACGTTCCATTGCAAGGTATTATTTACGCCAAAACGTGCAAACAAAAGCTCAACCTTCATCTTCATTGGTACTGGGGTTACCTCAAGATGGTATAGGTCACTACCCCCAAAAACTAGAAAAACAGCTAAGACGTGTTTTATGTCATGCAAGAGTTCGGTGGCAATGCAAAAAATGTTCAAAAACTTTATGCATTGAAAAAAGATTTTTTGAAGATTTCCACCAATTGAGTACACCCATCCCACTCAGCCTACTTATCACTTTTAAAACTTTTTTCGTTAATTTGTATTAATTTTATATAAAATTAACTAAAAAATGAACTTTTTTGTTAATTATCTCTTCTCGTTTTATTTTGGCGGTAAATGGGTTAAAATGTTGTACAATGGCTTTTGTGTGGTGTTGTTTTTTGTTCTCTGTTTTTGCATTACTCTTATTTATATTTGCAATTACAATGCTCATGAGAAAAATACAATACTGTACAATTTTAGCGTCTTGTGCTCACCTCTAATAGATACATATAGGTATGTACCAATTTGTGGCATTTTTTTATATTTGGGCCAATTAGCTCTAAGACATATTATATGCCGGTTTTTTTGGATAAACGAAACCTTTGAATGAACTTTGTGTCGTTATAGCAACTGAAGTTTCATGTATGAGAATGAAAAAATTTTGATAAAAAATATACGCCCTACGCTTTTATTCAGGTACGAACCTAAAACGCTAAGAAGATAAACGTGCATTTCTGCTTATTAAAGTTAGTGGATGATAGAAAAAACATTATAGAGTGCAAAAATTTACAATTTGTTTTATTTAGGTTTTCATATATTTCGTGATCCGTTAAATCTTCATCACCATTTGAATAATCCATTTTTATTTAAATTAAAATTTTTGTGTTTTCTTCTTTCTATTAAATAAATGAATAAATATTCGGTCGATTAAACTAGCAATTAGCAATAACATTATGTCAACTCAAAAAGTAAAATCAAAGATTGAAGTTAATTTAATCGCTAATCTCCAACTCAAAAAGTACTTTTGACTAATTCTAGTATGTTCATTTACAATTTGCTTCAAACCATTGTCATTAAGAATGCTTTTATTTTTATAATAATCTTTATGCCAGTCCAGCTATTATAATCTTTTCATTCTTCTCACACAATTCATCAAAAACCATTTGTAACATATCACAGAATTCTATTTTACTACTTTGTGGAGATCTATACGCAATTATTATTATGAAAGCCAAACTTCTGTACTTTATTGAGAATGTACTAATCTACTAATTCGAGTCTTTAATGTAATCTTTGATTCTTTTCCTGCCAATGTTTCTTGATATAGTATATAATTCCTCTAGCCCTTGTTGAGTTAGAGATCGAAAAGTAATTATCATAATTTGTTATTTCAATTTCTGATTTGTCCATTTTTTCTGTTTGGTGTGTCTCTGTTAATGTAATAAAATCTGGTTTGATGTTCTGAGTTATTATTTCTAAATGACTAAAGTTATTGATTAAACCTTGTATATTAGTACAAATTCCATGTATGATTTTTGGTTGCTAGACATTCAAACCTAATCTTCTCCTCTTTAGACTCAGCTTATTTTGATAAATTGGACAATTATAATCGTTTGTCGCATGATTCTCGTCCAAGCCTAAATTCAGTTTTTTATTTTTCTTGACGCATGTATAAGAATAAAATTTTAATTTAAAAATAGTTTTTTCCCTCTTTTCCCGCATCTTAAAAATCGAACGCAGTTTTTCTAATTTGGACAGGACAGCGTCTGTCGGGTCAGCTAGTTAAAATTAATTTCCTAACAATATTGGTTTATGTCGGATTACAACTATACTGGTATGTGATGGAAATCGATTTCGATCGAAATTTAAATTATAAATTTAATTCCTTTCGTATTTGTAATTCATTACCTTATTGACGGTTACTACTACATTCTTGATTACATATTAAAATTTTAAAATAATTTAAACAGATAAGTTTGAAAATACAAACGAGTTCAAATTCGATCGAAATCGTTTTTCATCACGTACCGGATACATTTTAGGACTGTCAAACTTAAACAATCCTGGGTAGTTATTTGATTTGAAATACAGATTGTGTCCATATTATTAACCATTGCAATGTGATCGAGCATAATTTCAACACCTACATACATACATATGTATGTATATGCTGTTTCTTTAATCAAACTGTTTTCAATCATCTAGACCATAGGTCGGCATTTCATAGCTGAATTCAGCTGGGAGAGTTCACATGTAGGCTGACTTCCAAAATGTTAATTGTTTTGTATTCGAACAAAGTATATTGTTTCATAAAGTCGCTATACAAAATATTTACAATGTATACGATTTCAAAATGTCGCCAATAAGTATTTTTAACGCAGTAAAAAAGCAATCAAGCATCGGTTTTATAACTGATGCTTTGTTTGCTATTGGTTTGTTTACAAACATTAAAACGTTTATGTTATAAAAAAAAAATACATATAAAAACAAAAAATTACAAATAATGACCGAATTACAAAAGTTAATTAATTTGCTTTTAATAAAAAATATATTAAAAAAACAGCAAATGATTATTTTTTTAACATATGTATTTCAGCGAAAAGAACCCGACTTTTCCGCAAAACCAAAAAAGCGCACCATTTTGTGGGAAAAGGTCTTGAGAGAAATTAAGGAGGTGGATGACACCTTTCTTTTCTCTCGGGATGATATCATGATAATGATTTCTGATAATTTAAAAAAAATTATCAAAAAAAAAAAAACAAAAAATATTTTTCACCATATAGGCAAAAAAAAAAAAAAAAAAAGGAAAAATAGAATTTCGTTTTTTAAAAAACAGAAATGTATTGCTTTGTAAATACTTTTGTTTGGTTTTTATATACTAAATGTGATTCGCATTTAGTTTATAACTATTTGAATATACATAAGTATTTCGTTGGTCTCAGGTAGAAAGGCCCTAACTCGCATTTTTTCAAAACTTACTTTTTTTTAGTAAATTCAATGCATTTTAGAAATATTCCGCTCCTCACAAAGAATGTTACAATATTATTAAAAATAACGTTATTACAAGCAATTGTACAGCATTTAATAAAAAGTTATATATTAATAATTACAGTATCTGTTGTATTTTTACCGCCTCCTGTAAATTTTAAATTATTTGAGTTAGGGCCTTTCTACCTGAGACCAACGATTTGTATTTTTGCTTACCACCTTTGGGAAAAAGTCTCCTGACGAGTCTCTTAAGCAGATACGAAATGGCCATAGAGACATGCTTATCCCCAAAGCAATACATTTCATATATTATAAAAAATTATCAAATAAAAGTTTTACAACCGCCGTTTCCATTTTCTTGTTTGTCAGTAATAAAAATGGTGCATTACAACATTTCTGTTTCATAATGAAAATGTAAACAAAGCACATACTTAGTTGCATTGTTTCGGAACTTTGCATATGTAAAATGTTTATATACCGCAGTAGAACTGTATACAAACTTTGTATTCATACATTTTTGAAGTCAGCCGTATTCTTATGCTATAAACACAACAAAGGCTATCGAACACCGAACACACGACTACAAAAATCGCTGGCTACAAAAGTAGCCAAGTAGCCAGCTACTTAATAATAATAACGACTACAGCTACAAAATAAACATCTGTTTTGACACCTTCAACATAACCTAAACAAAATATAACAAACTTATTTTTTGTAAGTGAAATTTTGAGGAAACAAAAAACAATAAATGTCTGAAGGAAACTTATAAAAATTTAAGAAACTAAAAAGGCAATTAAATGATAAATTAAAAATGAAATAAAAACTGATGTAAATAAATGAAATAAGTAAATGAAAACTAAACAAAAATGTAAACAAATGATTATTTATTTTCAGTGGTTCAACTTAATTTTTTTTCGCATTTTTAATGCATATATTTCATATATTGCGTTTTTTAAACACCTTTTTCATGCATCTTGTTGTATTGGCAGCACTAAACTGTTTATTGTCGCCAGGAAAAATAGAAATTAGCCTAAAGGTAGAATTAGCCACACGTAACGTAGCGTATCTTAACGTTGACGAGTCAGCTGATCATTTATTTTACATGCAAAGTAATGGCAGCGCTTACCGAATAAAAAATGTAACGTAACGGCACGTATAAATCTGTAGAAAAGAAATTCTCTACGTTTTTACGGGACATTTGCAAACAGCTGGTTTATTTAGGCTTGCCAAACGTCCTTTTTTAAGCAGTAAGGGTAATTTTTTTTTTGTTCAATGTACTTATGTCTGCATAACACATAAAAAAGTACGCTAATGTACTTTTTTAATCTTTTGTATTTCTTTTTTGTTCTGAACACATAAATAATATTAATGAACATTTGAAACTAAATTATAGTAATTTTGAAAAGGTCTATGTTTTCAGTCTCAATTCAAAAATTTCATTTCGTAATTCTAAAAAAGTTATTGAATAATTTGTTATTCAATAACATTGACATGGATCTACTGTTTGATGATATAATGCACTAAATTTCCACTACCACTAAAATGGTTTAATTTCGAGGTTAATTATTTCCATCTGCATTTAGTGGAGGCTGCAATATCGTTTAAGGGGGGTTTAGACGGTAATAGAAGTCGTACGACATGTCAAATTTTTGTGTAGAAGAGAATGAATAGTATCGTGTAAACTTGATATGTAATGAGAGCGTACGACATTGAGAGAAAATACGGATAAAAATTTGACAGTCGTACGGCTCTCTTTGGTTTTTGAAATTTTTTAAAAAACTATCACATTTCATTAGATCAGGGATGCATTTTTATGTTTTTGTTTGTTTATGTTAAATGTATTCACAATGCATGTAAATTTTATGTGCATTTGTATGTGCATTTTATGTTTTCATTTTGCGTCTAAATTATGACATTCCATCCGTATTTTAAAAATAAAAGTCTTACGGCAGATTTTTTTACGTTTACACGGTTGTTTAAAAATCAAATCAAAGTGAAATGAAAGAATAAAATGCACCTATACGTCTACACAAACTTTACATACATTGTGAACACATTAAACACAAATAAAAAATAAAATAAAAGTGCATCTCTGATCTAATGAAAGTGATTGTTTTTTTTTTTAAATAAAAAAAAAAAACAAAGCGAGCCTTACTACTGTCAAATTTTCATCCGTATTTTCTCTCAATGTCGTACGTTTTCATTACATATAAAGTTTACATGATACTATTCATTGTCTTCTACACAAAAATTTGACATGTATATATACATAATTGGCCATTACAACCCTGTGTCAGGGTTACGGCCTAGCTTCTCACAGCACCCATGTTGTGTGTGTTAATTTGTATCCATGAGTACCGGGACCTACAGTTTAAAGTCGACTCCGAACGACAGATTTGAGAAGCTTTTTCATGGCAATCAATTACTCCCAGACCTTTTGCCAGAAGACTGCTGAGAGGTAGTCGCCGAAAGAAATAATTTTTTCATATTTCTTTTTTCAAGAGCTGAGATTTGAACCCGGCGCTATAACTTAGTAGGCCAACACACTAACCACTAGACCACGGCGACTACATGTATGTATTACCGTCTAAACCCACCTTTAGGGGTAGTGGAAACGATAATGCATTATAAATTCAATGCAATAAACCCAACTCTCATTTAATTAAAATTATTTACTGAAAAAGTATTAAAAGAAAACGAATAGAATTGTTAAATAGTAGATTTTTTCGAAATTTTGAAAAGAATTTGTATGTTTATATTGGCTATACCGCATTCAAATGCGGCATCTGACAGAACATTAAGTTCGCTTTGAAAGAAGGAAATGAACAAACAAACTTTTGATAGAAAATTTGTAATGTGAATTGATATTTGAAACTAATTTTAACATTCTTGTGCCGAGTTTTACAATTTTCTTACATTGGCAAGAATGGCATTGGAAACCAAGTTCAAAAGAACTAGGATGTATGTATTTGTAAAAGTTTTTACAAATACATGAATGTATATAAAATATACAATACATATTTCTATGCAATACTTGTCAAATAAATCCTCAATAAACCTAAAATACTTTTTATGAAAACGGGCATAAAATGTATTTTTAAATTTATACCAAATTATTTTACATTTGAAAAGTTGAATAGTATAGACTAGAATTTAAAAATAAAAATCCGAATAGTTTTGGGCTATTACCAAAGAATATAAATCATATAGAATGCGCATCTCAACACTTATCCAAATATTTTGACAAAATTTTTCAGACGCGGGAAGGAAGGGCAAAAGGCAAAACAAAAGAAAAGAGCGTAACAAAACAAGAGAAACCAAAGAGAAACTAATGTAACAGTGTATGCACTGTGCTAATGTGTGTTTTATTTCTTTTGCATTGTGGTTTACTTTTTTTCGTTCAGCCGCAGTACATACAGTGACGAAACTCCAACAACTATAACAAGAACATCACACAAAATTTTTGCACACACAACATCACAGTGTATAAGACGATAGCCACAACAAATTTTTTACTTCCTGTTTTTTTTTGCTTAAGTACAGAAACGGTATCATGCTAACAACAATATTCACATACAATACAACTTATGTCTTATTCATTGTGAGCTGTTTTCGTTTTTTAAATTTTAAAACTTAGAGAATAATGTTGTTGGTTCAAATATTTTTGTGTATTAAAGAACACAGTGCTCCGATACGACTATGTAAGCTAGTGTAGGGCAAAGCATATTTAATTTGTAGTTGCGCGAAGGAAAATACAATAATCTACATCGAATATATAGCGCCCTATTTAATATCGTAATAAAAGTGTAGTTAGAAATATATTTTATTATTATTATTTATTCAAGCTCAACAATTGATTTTATATTTATTTGAAATAAAAGGTTAACTAAACCAAAAAATGTAATTCCAAAAATATAAAAAAACAAGTATATATTCATTAATGATAAATTTTCGAATGATAAATTGATGATTTTTCAATTATTTATAAGAAAATTCTATTTTTATTTTTAATTTATATATGTATGTATGAATTATATATGTACGTATATATACATTTTTAAAAGAAAAGACACTTTAATTTTTTTATATTAAAAATAAATAATAAATAAATAATAATCAAGATTAAAATTATTTCTTACTTTATACTTCAAAGCATCAAAAAGTATGTATATTTTGAGGATTTTCATCTCCATAAAAAGGCTAATAAAGTTAATTTTTTTTTAAAGATTATTTATTGGATAAAATATCTAATTTTCTTTTTTTGGAACTTCCTTTTTCTGTAGTCCAAGAGCAATGTTTCCGAAGGAGAACCAATAATAGAAAGTCCAATACCTCTATTCTGTGTTGAGAACAAGTGTCGGCAAACCACTCTGGGGTCATTCGTTTACATGACTCAATAATAAAAGATTTTGTACCAATTTTTCGCGGTTCAGATTTAAAGACAGAAAAAGTGTTCTAATTTGTCTTGATTGAGGGACTTTGTCATTAAGAAATATAAATCACCACCTTCCCTTAAAATTTCATTTGTTAACATAAGAATTGAATTTAGGGTGAGTTTCATTTTATTTGAAAAGAAAATACGCTTGTTTTGATCTACAAACTCCACCTTTTTTAAATATTCTAAAAAGAACTAAATATATTTATATACTTCATTGTTAATCTGAATTGCAGATCTGTAGCAATTATCTCGATAAAGGGAGCCACTATTAAGACCATCAAAAATTTTGCCATTTTTTCCATAAACTGAGCTGTTGATAAAGCCAATTCTGCGGAACATGTCTTAAATGTTGTGGTTTCAGACCTTGTTTTAATAGCAGCAGAAACAAGCCTGCTGAAAATTTGTGTGGCAAATACTACAAGCATTTTTCAAAAGTGTTAGGAAACATATGTTGCTGTGTTAGTTTTGGGCACATTTTTGTTTTTGCATTTGCTTCCATTTCTTACAATTCCCTAATTACCTGAAAGCTTGCCGTCCCATCCGGGGTTTTTATGTCACATTTCAACCACCCATTCCGCAAAGATTTAATTGAGTGTGGGAAATCATAAAGGCAAAAAACATTTTGATCGCTTAATTCAAAAAACGGTTTTTTAGCAGATACTTTAAGATTGGAAAATCATTTTCGGTTAGTCGAGCATTCATCACATATAAGGGCATAAACATTAATACCAATGCTTTTTAAAATATTTACATTTACTGTAACAATTTCACTTAAAGAATCTGCAGATAAACCATTTTGGGAAGTAAAATAATTTAGAATGATAGCTAAATGGATGCAAGCAAAAAACACATTTTAATATTTCATAATGTCTTTAAATCTGAACCTCAAAAAATTGGTATAAAATCTTTTATTATTGAGTCATGTAAACGAATCACCCCAGAGTGGTTTGCCAACACTTGTTCTCAACACAGAATAGAGGTATTGGATTTGCTGCTCCTTCGAAAGCATTGCTCTTGGACTACAGAAAAAGGAAGTTCCAAAAATAGATATTCTATCCAATAAATAATTTTTAAAAAAGTAACCTTATTAGCCTTTTTATGGAGATGAAAATCCTCAAAATATACTTTTTGATGCTTCAAAGTAAAAACTAAGAAATAATTTTAATTTTGATTATTATTTATTTATTATTTATTTTTAACATAAAAAATTGAAGTATCTTTTCTTCTAAAAATGAATATATACATACAGTTATATATTTTAAACATACATAAATTAAAAATAAAATTTTTTCAATTTTCTTATAATTGAAAAATCATCAATTTATCATTCGAAAATTTGTCATTAATGAATATATGTATATTTGTTTTTTTTAATATTTTTGGAATTACATTTTTTGGTTTAGTTAACCTTTTATTTCAAATAAACATAAGAATACTTGTTGATCTTAAATAAATAATAATAATAATAAAACATATTTTTAACTACACTTTTATAACGATATTAAATAGGGCGCTATATATTCGATGTAGATTAATGTATTTTCCTTCGCGCAACTACAAATTACATATGCTTTGCCCCACACTAGCTTACATAGTCGTATCGGAGCACTGTATTCTTTAATACACAAAAATATTTGAACCAACAACATTATTCTCTAAGTTTTAAAATTTAAAAAACGAAAACAGCTCACAATGAATAAGACACACACACACATAAATTGTATTGTATGTGAATATTGTTGTTAGCATGAAACCGTTTCTGTACTTAAGCAAAAAAAAAAAGACACGAAGTAAAAATTTTGTTGTGGCTATCGTCTTATACACTGTGATGTTGTGTGTGCAAAGTAAGAGAATAAACGAATTCTCTTTACTAAGTAAGAGAGTAACAATTCTTTTTGCGGGTTCCAACATTACGACCCGCCATAAGAAATTTTACTTGTACGTGATGCACATTCTATATGATTTATATTCTTTGCTATTACTTTGTTGTAAACAATGGTTACGATCTTATTATTTGTACTTATTATTATTTGCCATTTTATTTTTCCTAATGAATTTTTAAAAAGGTTTTCAATAAAAATCCAATGTATTTTTTTTTACTAAAATGCACGTTTTTTTTCCCTCAATGTACTTTTTAATTCAATATATGGCAACCCTACATTTATTATACAAATTTTCAGCAAGAATATTAGCAAAAAAAAGAAAAGCAAAAATATTAATAAGAAAGAAATTTAAGAAATTTTTAGCAAATTAAAAAACTGTAGCCCAACACACAAATCCGCATCCATATTTATTTATTTGTATTTTAATTATTTGAAAAAAACTATTAAGTACACACTATAAACAAATTACTATTTCACAATATATTTTCTGTTTTGTTTTTTGTTAGTTGTTTATGTCCAAAACATATGACACGTTTTTAAATGTTCTATAAGTGCACTTACGTTTCTACGTTAGGGGACGTTACATTACGATACAGCAACGTTTGGCTAACCAGGCCTTAAGTTGGCTACGGGCTACAAAAGTAGTCGTGTGTTCGGTAGTCGTGTTGCCGTTAAAATAATCATTCTCATATGCACACATGTATTCTATTTTTGACAGCTTGTAGTCGATGGTCGGTAGCCTTTGTTGTGTTTATAGCATTACGCTCTTTCATTTTGTCCTCTCTTTGCATTAGTTTTTTTGCAAAAACACTTAAAGAAATGTATCATGGTACGAGACAAATGTTGTTTTATGTTTTAAGGCCGTGTCAGATAAAACTTTTGCTTCGCGTTGCGTTACAGATGTGCTTTGACATTTAAGATAAAATGTACATGTTTATATGCCACTTGTCACATAAAGTGCTTTTAACGCAACGCAAAGTGAAAAGTTGGCCAACTTTTAACTTTTTGCGCGCTTTGACAATCTGCTGTTAATTTTTCTTTAAATAGTTTTGAAAATTTGCAGTTTTAAGTGCTCTTTATTTAGTTTTGTGTTAAAATTTTGTTTAAAACTATAAAAGTAAATTTATATTTGGGGTTATTGAGAGTTTTAAAAAAAGAGATAAACAAACAACGCTACTGTTAAAGCTTTTATTGTGTCATACACCTTTTGCTTTACGCTTTTTTGTTAAAGTTTTAAATGTCACGCAAAGCAACAAAGTTTTATCTGACACGGCCTTCAGTCGTCAATGAACTGCTGACGAGTGCACATATGTATCGGATGTTTTCATTATTTTTTATGAAAATAAAATTATTTTTTAGATAAATTTGAAAAAACTTTATGAAACTCTAAATCAGTGATGTCCACAATTCTCTTTCCCTATCACGCGTGATAGGAAAACAATTTCTGCTTGCGTCGAAGTCAAACACGTACAGAATAAAAAGAAATATTGTTACTCTTGCTCTTTTAATATTTTAGCTTCTCTCCAACATAGTGCAGGGTTGGATAGTGCATATTTATTGCATCAGTTTTATTTAACTGAAATAATTATTCATTATTTCCTCCAAATTTATGGGACCTCTGTACTCCTTTATTCTTAATAGATCGGTCACATGTCTATCGGACAATCGATTAAGTACTTTACTCAGAATTATGAAGAAAAATTTATGAAGTTATAAACAGAAAGTAATTCGAACATTCCCATTTCTGGTAGAAGTAAGCAGTCTTTTCTCTGCTTCATACACAAGCGCAAGTGTGTTTATGTAGTAGTGGACATCACTGCTCTAAATACATATATTAGATTATTAATTTAAGATATTTGGGTGCATTTTTTTTTTCTTTTTAATAAAATTACAAAAAATTTCTGAAATTATTTTAATAAATGTGACTTGTAAACTGAAAAACAAGATATTAAAATTATTTTAAGATCTTCCTTCAGAAAGCGGTTAGAACTACTGAATTTCACGTACCCGTATTAGATATACCCGATATGTTTCCTTCAGACGTAAAAAAAAATTCCTAGTTCACAACTAGTGATATGTAAGTTAATAACATACATATATATGAATTCACACATTATTTTGTTCAGTGCAGTTCATGCTCACTAACTCAATTACAAAACAATTTTGCCGACCTATGATCTAGAGCATGGTGAAATTACTTACAAGGTGGTGTTGCCAACCCAGCTGGGTTTTTTTTTGGTCATACCG
This sequence comes from Metopia argyrocephala, assembly GCA_963576795.1. Taxonomy (NCBI): domain Eukaryota; kingdom Metazoa; phylum Arthropoda; class Insecta; order Diptera; family Sarcophagidae; genus Metopia; species Metopia argyrocephala. The sequence continues at coordinate 104,937,479 of OY756208.1, read as the reverse complement.
GTTCTGTCAAAAGTTTTGTTTATATTTATGTTTTGTTTACATTTTGCTTTGTGTGTATTCGTGTTTTTTGTTTTGGTGTAGAGACATATATGTTGTTAACCATGGTGAAATTACTTACAAGGTGGTGGCAGGTGAATATAGTACAAAAACAACAGGGAATTTGTTTTTGTTTTTTCAGCTCTTTAATGTCAAAAGCAGGTATGGTGAGTTAAAAAAGCACATGTCACAAGTGTGTGTGTGCATTGTTAACAACATACAGTGGCCGACAAAAGTCTACATACGACCCCTTTTTTTGCGATTTTATCAGTCCAAGTGAATAAATGAAAAAAATAATGATGCAGTTTTGTTTCAAATCTATATTTATTAATATAAACCAAAATAATATTTATTCCGATATAAACTTAAAAAACTATTCAAGAAAAACTATAAAAAACATTCGACAAAAGTCTATATACGACAAAAGTGTTCACAAAAAAACTTAGCGTAAATGTAAAAAATCATCACCTATTAATAAAATTAATATTTTGTCGGACCCCCACGGGCATCTATAACTGCCTGCAGTCGCCGAGGCATCGAGTTCACCATATTTTCTAATTCTAAGGGTCTTATGTTCTGCAATTCTTCTTGGAGCCTCTGTTTTAACATTTGGGCATTAGTAATTTGGTAGTTACGTATTTTTCGTTGTAATATCTCCCAAACGTGCTCAATAATATTCAAATCTGGGCTTTGAGGTGGAGTGTACAGCTGTCTGGGAGCATAGTATAGCAACCAATCTTTCACAATTTGAACAGTGTGCTTCGGGTCGTTGTCTTGTTGGAAGTACCAATTTCGACCAAGGCTTAGCATATCGACGGAAGGTTTTAGATTCTGTTCTAGAATGGAATTGTAAAGGTGCCGATCCATATTACCCTCAATGAACACCAACTTTCCTACGCCAGAAGCAGCCATGGCACCCCAAACCATTACACAACCCCCACATGCTTAACAGTAAAAATTAAGTATTTAGGAGCCAGTATTTCTTTTTCACCACACCTTAGATCTACCGTCACTACCAAAAATGTTATTTAGATTCATCAATAAACAATACCCGCTTCCAAAAATCAAAACCTTTGTCAATATGTTTTTGGGCAAATTCTATACAAAATTTGCGGTTTTTTTCACTTATTAATGGCTTTTTTCGAGCAGTTCTGCTAAAATAACCATTTCCATTCAATGTTCTTTGAATAGTACGGGGATTTACAATCACTTCTAATCTTGTTGCAAGCTCTTCGGCCAATTTTGTTGTATTAATTTTAGGGTTTTTGTCCATTTCTTTTAAAATAAAGCTTACATCTCTGCGAGTAAGTGCTTTTGGGCGTCCACTACGACGCTTATTTTCAACAGTTCCACTATTTTTATAATTCTTAAATATTGTCTGAACTGTAGATTTACTTAAATTTAATAGTTTTGCTATTTCTTCAAAGGATTTCTCTTCAGATCTGTACTTAACCAATAAATTTCGGATATCAATTGAAATTTCTTTACGAGAAGACATTATTTTACTTAAATATACACCGATGAAGACTAAATTACAACTTAAAGCTGTTTAAAACAATCTATAAACTTAACAAAAAAAATTTTTGTAATAAATAACGGCGCTATCTCGTTATTTAATAGCAACAAACGCCTGGGTATGCTGATCGTATGTACACTTTTGTCAATGCATTTTAAATGTTTTTCTTGAGTAATTTTTCCTATGTTTATTGAAAAAACGTAAATTTTGGTCTGCTTTAATAAAAATGTATTTGAAACAAAACTGCATCATTACTTTTTTATTTAAGTATCTTGGGCTCCTAAAATCGCAAAAATATAGGTCGTATGTAGACTTTTGTCGGCCACTGTATATGTCTTCTCTACACCAAAACAAAAAACACGAATACACACAAAGCAAAATGTAAACAAAACATAAATATAAACAAAACTTTTGACAGGACCGGTATGACCAAAAAAAAAACCCGGCTGGGTTGGTAACACCACCTTGTAAGTAATTCCACCATGTTGTTAACAATACACACACACACTTGTGACATGTGCTTTTTCAATTCACCATACCTGCTTTTGACATTAAAGAGCTGAAAAAACAAAAACAAATTCCCTGTTGTTTTTGTACTATATTCCCCTGCCACCACCTTGTAAGTAATTTCACCATGATCTAGAGCATGGATGGCCAAGACGTGGACCGCGGTCGACTGGTCGACCGCTCAGCCATTTAAAGTAGCCCGCGGCCACCGAATTAAATTTTTCGCTATGTAGTATGAATTTTTTTATGAAATTTTACATACGCCGAGTCGTTACAATAATAACATAAAGCCCGTATGACACCTACTTTTTTTGTATTGAATTGTTATAGAATTGATAGAAAGAAACAGCAAATGCTAGAAAGAGTTGAGCATGGTACTATAAGTTATTAGGTACTCTTTCATCGTCAGCTGATAGTTTTATTTTGACTATGGGTTCTGTCAAATGTTGTTTGTGTTTTACTAATATTTTTTGTATTTGTCTTGTTTTGTTTATTCATAATAAATATGTATGTTTTTTTATATTTTTTTTTCTCTAGGAAAAAAATTTTTTAGGAGTTTTTTACAATAGGTCTGTTTGCGTACTCATACATTTTTTTAATTTATAGAAGTTTTTATTGGACCGCGTTTGTTAATATAAATTGTCAGTAAGTAGAGAAAAAACAGAAATTTTTGGTTTATATTTGAAAAATTTTGAAAATTGCGAGTTAAATAAAAAATTATTTTTAGAAATACATATGTATATTCTGTATTAAAAACAAAACATTTATGGAAATATATGTACATGCATGGACATTTGGTTATTATATTGATCGATTTTCATATTGTGCAGTTGTGGATCGCTAATTTGAGAAAAGAATATCTAATCGTAAATTTCTTCGTCTGTTACATGTTGCGTTTTTATTTGTAACTTTATTAAACAATTTAATAATATGATCAAAACAATGTTCCAAAAATTATTAATGGCAGAGAAATCGCTCATTTATATTTTAACTTACTTTATTTGTTTATTTTTATTTTCACAATCAGCTATTTTTATTGTATTATTTTTTATTTTTGGGAGTAAATTTTATTATTTTATAGTAGCCGTGGTCTAGTGGTTAGTGTGTTGGCTTACTAAGACATGAGCCCTGGGTTCGACACCCAGCTCCGACATCTTAAAAAAAAAGAAATATGAAAAAAATATTTCTTTCGGCGACTACCTCTCAGCAGTCTTCTGGCAAAAGCTCTGAGAGTAATTAATTGCCATGAACAAGCTTCTCAAGTCTGTCGTTCGGAGTCGACATTAAACTGTAGGTCCCGGTACTCATGGATAAAAATTTACACACACAACATGAGTGCTACGAGAAGCTAGGCCGTAATCCTGACTCAGGGTTGTAAAGGCCAGTTATGTATGTATGTAAATTTTATTCAATTTTCTGTAAATTTCTTACTGAGTAATTTTTAATAGATTTCACTAGAAAAGTAGCCAAACAGACCTTATGTATATATAATGTTTTTTTTTTTATTTTCTTTTCTACAGCCAACTGTTGTTTGACAGAAACGACAATGAAAAACAATAAAAATACCCTGTTCTTTTTGGGTTGTAGATGTGCGACTACCAAGGCCCATTAATACAGGTCATTGCATCTCTACAACAATACAACTATAGAAAAAACCACACGCATTTTGGTGGAAAAGAAACTAAAATCAGTGTTGCCACAGTCCATAAAATTTAGTAACCAAATTTCAATAAATTAAAATTAAATATTTAAATGTCGGCTAATTTTATACATATAAAATTTAATTTAAACATACGTTCTATGATATTAACTGTAAAATAAAGTGAAAGTCTCCCATATAAAACATATTGTTACGAAGAAATAATTTTGTAAAACAAAATCATAATTGCATTCCCTTAAATTAGTATTTTCACTATTTCTAGCATTTGGGCTATATAAAAAAATTATTACAATAAGAAAATATATGTCGGAAAATCAAGTACGTTTAAAATTATATAAAATTTAAATTTTTTTTTTTTTTTTAATTATAAAAAATTTATTATTGCTGTGGAATTAGTTAAATACTAAGCAATAGAGACAATAACAATTACTAGAAAAACTGTAGGTATTATAAATAAGGCTTTACATTACTCTTTTTGTTATATATACAAGATTATAGAGTGTAAATAAAAGCTTTAAAATCCAAAAGTATCTGTATTTTTAGTTTGCAGTAAAGAGCCCTAGTATACAAAACGAACTATAAAGGACAATTCATAACAATATTATTCTCCTTGAACCTAAAATATTAAAATGTTTAGTTAAAACTATTATCATTCATTTAAAATAAAAATACCATTTTCTTCTTAAAGAAAGAAAAAACGCGAAAAGAAAATAAATATGTAGGAATAAAGTAGCCAACTTTGGTTAGATATAGCCAATATGGCAACCCTGATTGAAAACATAAACATTCAAATGAAAACAAAAAAGATAAAAATGTAAACAAACTTTGACGTTTATAGGTAGGTTTACATAAAATCAGCCTGAGAGATGCAATGACCTGTATTAATGGGCCTTGGCGACTACCTAATAATAATTGTACCATGGAGTGGAGTACAAAAAATTTTAATAAAATATTTTTGTTTGTTTTTGTGTTTATGTTTATTTCAATGTTGATACTTTTTATTTTGTAAAAAAACGCTACCTTGAAGGCAAAAATACCGTAAAATCGCTTAATTGTAGAATAACACTATAAAGTTAGCAAAGCAATACCAAGTTTTACAAGTTATCATTGTATTATCCATCAGCAGACTTTATGTTTAAAAATATTGAAGTCCGTGGACGTTATTAATGTTTGCTTCAAAATTGTCAACTCCATACGTGGAGTTGACAATTTTGTTGCTTTCTATGAATTTAATTTAACATGTGGTTTTTTTTATATTAGAATTAAAAAAGGTCGACCGTGACTACTAATTTCATCGCCGTGGCGCCCTCACTTCTTTCAAGTTTGGCCATCCATGATCTAGAGCAAAGAATATAAATCATATAGAATGTGCATCACGTACAAGTAAAATTTCTTATGGCGGGTCGTAATCAGCGTTGCCACAATTGGTAGAATTCTACCAAAACTGGTAGAAAATTTTTCGTTTGGTAGGATGGTAGGCTGAATTTGATTTTGGTAGATTTTAGCAATCGGAAAATTCAAAGTTGGCGTATTTATATTCAAGCATAAAATCTAACTTTTTGCTCATATTAAACAATTTTATCAAAACATATTTAATACACAACACTGAAACTGATTTTAAAAATACTAATTGATTGATGTTTCAAAAATTTTTATCGGTACAAAAGCCGAAATGTATACTACTAAAAATCTTAACCCGGAAGAATTTTTTGATGTTAAACATGAGATTTTGTAATTTTACATTGAATTACTAAACCAAATCAATGCTAGATTTGATTTTAATCGAGAAGATATTAAATTGTTACAAATAATTGCTCCTGAGAAAGTATTGTGAAAAGACTTGCTTATATTGTTTCTTGTTTTAAAATTTTCTAATCTAAGTAATAGACTGTGATCCACATATTATTATGTTGCGATTAAGAGAAACAAATATTTCAGCGGAATTAAACATTGAATTATTTTGGGCTAAAGTTAGTTCAATTAGAAACGGTTTAAATGAGAAAAGTTTTGGTGAATTAAACAACTTTGTTTTTAATTAACTTTCTCTTCGGCATAGTTCTTCAGCAGCCGAACGCAAATTGTCAAAATTTCCTTAAACAAAACCAATTTGAGAAACAAACTCGAAATAAATACAAATAATAATAGAATGCTCTGTAAAGAGCTTGTAAAAGCTAATGATGGTCACTATGTGTGGTCAGCAAAAATTTAAATTTTTATACCAACATATCCATTTAGATTATTTTTGAAAAATCGAATTGTTTTCTTTAAATTTCTTGTATTTATTAATGTATTTTCGATTTTATTGTTTAGAAATTGAATTGTTATATTAATTTGTTATATGTTTGAAGAACTGAATTCTTTTCGTTATATTTTTTATTTTTAGTTATTTATATGTACTTGTAAAAGTCTTAATAAAAATTGTTTTCCATCTCAACAATGTGGTTTTTAAATAAAAATGGTTTTTGGTAGATTTTGATCAATTTTGGTAGATTTTGAAAGAAATTTTGGTAGAATTAAAATTTTTTCAGTGGCAACACTGGTCGTAATGTTGGAACCCGCAAAAGAATTGTTACTCTCTTACTCAGCAAAGAGAATTCGTTTACTCTCTTACTTTGTGTTGCTGTTCAGCCACAACAAAATTTTTGCACACACAACATCACAGTGTATAAGACGATAGCCACAACAAAATTTTTACTTCGTGTTTTTTTTTTTTTGCTTAAGTACAGAACGGTTTCATGCTAACAACAATATTCACATACAATACAATTTATGTGTTTGTGTTTCTTATTCATTGTGGGCTGTTTTCGTTTTTTAAAATTTAAAACTTAGATAATGTTGTTGGTTCAAATATTTTTGTGTAATAAAGAATACAGTGCTCCGATACGACTATATAAGCTAGTGTAGGGCAAAGCATATTTTATTTGTAGTTGCGCGAAGGAAAATACATTAATCTACATCGAATATATGGCGCCCTATTTAATATCGTATTAAAAGTGTATTTAGAAATATATTTTTTTATTATTATTTATTTAAGCTCAACAATTAATTTTATATTTATTTGAAATAAAAGGTTAACTAGACCAAAGAATGTAATTCCAAAAATATTAAAAAAACACAAGTATATATTCATTAATGAAAAATTTTTGAATGATAAATTGATGATTTTTCAATTATATGAAAATACTATTTTTATTTATTTATCTATGTATGTATAATATAATGTATAAATGTACGTATATATACATTTTTAAAAGAAAAGACACTTTAATTTTTTTATGTTAAAAATAAATAATAATCAAGATTAAAATTATTTCTTATTTTATACTTCAAAGCATCAAAAAGTATGTGTATTTTGAGGATTTTCATCTCCATAAAAAGGCTAATAAAGCTACTCTTTTTAAAGATTATTTATTGGATAAAATATCTAAATATCTAAATTCAATGTTTTCGAAGGAGTACCAATAATAGAAAATCCAATACCTCTATTCTCCGTTGAAAACAAGTGTCGGCAAACCACTCTGTGGGTCATGTAAACATGATAATATAATAAAAGATTTTATACCAATTTTTTGCGGTTCAGATTTAAAGACATTATGAAACATTAAAATGTGTTTTTCGCTTGCATCCATTAGTTTATCTGATGGGGCAGCTAAATTTCGAAAATCTGTTAGCGATTGATAATTTTTATAATATATGAAAAGCTCGCTTGGGGCTGTTAGAACTTCATCAATTTTTCTCAATTCCGCACTACACTTTTTGCACTGTAATTTTGGAATGACTTTAAATGCTATGTATCCAACAAAGTATCTCATCGACACAAGTTCGAAATTTATAGCTGCAGAATTATGGAAAACATCTTCCAAAAAATAATCTGCATATATATTACTGTCGAAATCAACGTCATCAATTTTATTGCAACTTGGTTCTTTATGTTCATTATATAAATCTACTTCAAAGTTAGCATCAACTTGCGTTATCTCGTCTTGTAAATGCAGACAATTGCTGGACGAACTTGACTGAATTATTTTAGTTACCATTAATTTTACCGAAATGTTATTCAATTCGGCTACGGAAGGATTGTTATTGTTGCCACCTTTTTGCCGTAATACAGAAAAAGTGTTTTCTAATTTGTCTTGATTGAGGGACTTCGTCATTAAGAAATATAAATCACCACCTTCCCTTAAAATTTCATTTGTTAACATAAGAATTGAATTTAGGGTGAGTTTCATTTTACTATTTGAAAAGAAAATACGCTTGTTTTGATCTACAAACTCCACCTTTTTTAAATAATCTAAAAAGAACTGAATATATTTATGTACTTCATTGTTAATCTGAATTGCAGATCTGTAGCAATTATCTCGATAAAGAGAGCCACTATTAAGACAATCAAAAATTTGGCCATTTTTTCCATAAACTGAGCTGTTGATAAAGCCAATTCTGCGGAACATGTCTTAAATTTTGTGGTTTCAGACGATGTTTTAATAGCAGCAGAAACAAATGTGGCAAATATTACACGCATTTTTCAAAAGTGTTAGGAAAAATATGTTGCCGTGTTAGTTTTGGGCATATTTTTGTTTTTGCATTTGCTTCCATTTCTTACAATTGCCTAATTACCTGAAAGCTTGCCGTCCCATCCGGGGTTTTTGTTTCACATTTTAGCCACCCCTTCCGCAAAGGTTTAATTGAGTGTGGAAAATTATAAAGTCAAAAAACTTTTTGATCGCTTAATTCAGAAAAAGGTTTTTTAGCAGATACTTTAAGATTGGAAAAGCATTTTCGGTTAGTCGAGCCTTGAACACATATAAGGGCACAAATATTAATACCAATGCTGTTTAAAATATTAATATTTTCTTTAACAATTTCACTTAAAGAATCTGCAGATAAACCATTTTGCGAAGTAAAATAATTTAGAATGATAGCACAATGGATGCAAGCAAAAAACACATTTCAATATTTCATAATGTCTTTAAATCTGAATCTAAAAAAATTGATATAAAATCTTTTATTATTGAGTCATGTAAACCATTGATCCCAGAGTGGTTTGCCGACACTTGTTCTTAACACAGAATAGAGGTATTGGATTTTCTATTATTGGTACTCCTTCAAAAACATTCATCTTGAACTACAGAAAATGGAAGTTCCAAAAAAAGAAAATTAGATATTTTATCCAATAAATAATCTTTAAAAAAAGTAACTTTATTAGCCTTTTTATAAAGAAGTAAGAAATAATTTTAATCTTGATTATTATTTATTTATTATTTATTTTTAACATACAAAAATTTAAGTGTCTTTTCTTTTAAAAATGTATATATGTATATGTACATATATATAATACATACATACATATATAAATTAAAAATAAAAATTGAATTTTCTTATAATTGAAAGATCATCAATTTATCATTCGAAAATTTGTCATTAATGAATATATACTTGTTTTTTATATTTTTGGAATTATATTTTTTGGTTTAGTTAACCTTTATTTCAAATAAATATAAAATCAATTGCTGAGCTTAAATAAATATATTTCTAACTACACTTTTATTACGATATTAAATAGGGCGCTATATATTCGATGTAGATTAATGTATTTTCCTTCGCGCAACTACAAATTAAATATGCTTTGCCCTACACTAGCTTATATAGTCGTATCGGAGCACTGTATTCTTTATACACAAAAGTATTTGAACCAACAACATAATTCTCTAAGTTTTAAAATTTAAAAAACGAAAACAGCTCACAGTGAATAAGAAACATAAACACATAAATTGTATTGTATGTGAATATTGTTGTTAGCATGAAACCGTTTCTGTACTTAAGCAAAAAAAAAACACGAAGTAAAAATTTTGTTGTGGCTATCGCCTTATACACTGTGATGTTGTGTGTGCAAAAATTTTATTGTGGCTATCTTGCTGTGTGATGTTCTTGTTATAGTTGTTGGAGTTTCGTCACTGTATGCACTGTGGCTGAACGAAAAAAACTAAACAACAATGCAAAAGAAATAAAACACACATTAGTTTCTCTTTGGTTTCTCTTGTTTTGTTACGCTCTTTTCTTTTGTTTTGCCTTTCGCCCTTCCTTCCCGCGTCTGAAAAAATTTTGACAAAATATTTGGATAAGTGTTGAGATGCGCATTCTATATGATTTATATTCTTTGTCTCGACCATGGTGAAATTACTTACAAGGTGGTGGCAGGTGAATATAGTACAAAAACAACAGAGAATTTGTTTTTGTTTTTTCAGCTCTTTAATGTCAAAAGCAGGTATGGTGAATTAAAAAAGCACATGTGAGAAGTGTGTGTGTGTATTGTTAACAACATACATGTCTCTACACCAAAACAAAAACACGAATACACACAAAGCAAAATGTAAACAAAACATAAATACAAACAAAACTTTTGACAGGAGCGGTATGACAAAAAAAAAACTCAGCTGGGTTGGCAACACCACCTTGTAAGTAATTCCACCATGGTCTAGACTCTAGATGAGCAATACATAATCAAACAGATTTTATTGTACATACTAGAGGTGAGCACAAGACGTCTTGTTGCTTACTCTTCATAAAGTGCAGTACTGAAGTGTTCTCTTTTCTGTTGTTCCTGATTTTAACAGAACACTGAAATATGTATTTTATTTTTATTCAAAGTGTACAACTGCAGTCATTGTCAGAGCATATTTCACTAGTGTCACTAAATTTACAGTAGTGTCGACATTGAAGAATTTGTGCACACATAAACCAGAGAAGTAGATATCAGTGTTGCCACGACTTTTAATTTTTTCCAACCAAATTTCAGCAAAAATTTAACCAAAATGGAAATAAAATAATCAAATTATTTACTCCAAATTCTGATAGAAACAATTGAGAAAATTGTCTTAAATCAAGTATAACTTTTAAATTTTTTGCAATAATTAAATTAATAAATAAATAATACATACATACATAACTGGCCTTTACAACCCTGTGTCAGGATAACGGCCTAGCTTCTCGCAGCACTCATGTTGTGTGTGTCAATATTTATCCATGAGTACCGGGACCTACAGTTTAATGTCGACTCCGAACGACAGACTTGAGAAGCTTGTTCATGGCAATTAGTTACTCTCAGAGCTTTTGCCAGAAGACTGCTGAGAGGTAGTCGCCGCAAGAAACATTTTTTTCATATTTCTTTTTTTGAAGATGTCAGAGCCTGGTGTCGAACCCAGGGCCCATGTCTTAATAAGCCAACACACTAACCACTAGACCACGGCGACTACTAAATAATAAACACATAAAATAAATAAATAAATAAAATTGCTTTAAAAAAATTAAACATGTTTTCTTTCGCATTAACTATTGTAAAATAATTTTTTTTCTGCGCATCTACGTCACACCAACCATAAAAAAACACAATCACACAGCCACTCGTATTTGATATTGGAGAATTTTGTTTACATATTAGATTTTGGTTACGATGACATCACAAAGAGAGAATATATAACGGACCTGCTCAAAGCACTATCTTTATTTCTTTGTTTCATGACTCAGCGTTGCCGTTTTTAGTTATTTATAACCGAAATTGGTTACTTTTTTCTGCAGTGTATACATGTGGAGCTTTTTTTTCGTCTTGGTTACTTTTTACTTTGAGGCTAAAGAAAGCCACACTTATTTCAACGGTTTGAATTTAAAATAATAAGGTCTTTTTTAAATAAAAATCGTTTATTTATCAAATTTAGTTTATAGCTGTATATTCTTTGACAGCTTCTTTTCCCACTCTGATTTTATAATCAGTCAATACCTAAATATCAATCAATACCAATCAAAGATCAATGAAGAATATTTTTCCTTAATACTGTTTCAATTTTTTCCAAATACCGGCATCTTTTATTACAAATCGTATATAGAATTGATATGCTCATATCCGCGTTGTTTTTTTACTATTACTTTTACATTATGATCATAATTCTCAATTAATAAAAAATCCTACAAAACTAGCCTAAACCCGGCGTGCTACGTTACACCTACTGTTAGTAGAGATGCTCAGGAAAAAATACATCAATGTTTTTTTTAATTTGTTTTTGCGATCTATCAAATAAAAATATCGATGTTTTCGATGCATCGTATTAAATTTCTATATATAGCAAAACAAACAAAAAATATACAAATTTAGATAAAAATAAATATTTTGTTTTACCACAATTTAGTATAATTTAATAAGTCCGAATAATTTTTGTCTAGAGTTTGTAAAAATAATATTTTGTTAACCCTTTTAGCCTGCACTCTCCTTTGCTGTGCCAAAACCAGGGTTGTCAGATAGTTTTAAATTTTTATCCCCAATTTCGAACTTTATATCCCCAAAAATCCCCAAAACCTTCATTAGTTCATCGCCAAAAATCTTCAGATAAACTGCGTCAATAATTTTGGATGTATGTACATATTTTTTATTTGATATGTAAATTTTAAACTTGGAGACTGTGCAGATCAACTCAAAATCTTGAAGACATTCTTTTTAAACCAACCTCTTGCTTGCTTCGATGTGTTTCGGGTCGTTATTTTGTTGAAATACTGATCGCTGTGCCATTTCATATTCAGTATAAGACATCATGATGTCGTTGGAAATATTTGTAAATAGATGTCCTCTGCCATATTATAGATAACATTCCCATACCATAAAGTAAATATAAGTCGAGAAGCAATTGTGATCGGACGAAACTAAAATTAGTTTGTTTATCTACGAAACAAGTAATTCAGCTGTAAGAAGACCCTCTAATACTGAATTCCTCCGCAATAAAAACCATTAAAAATGGTGGCGGAAACATAATGATACGGTGATGCTATTATTTATATGAGAAAATAAATCAAACTAAAACCAAGAGCACACGTTGCAAAAATTATATATGAAAGTATGAATTTTAAGCAAGTTTATAAGCAAATCTTGAAATTCTATTGAAATTCTTTCATCGTGTGTTTCGAATGTTAGAAGTTTATAATGTATAATTAAGCAAGCAAACAAATTTTAAAAATCACCGAAAACTTGTCGATCATCCCCAATAAAATCCTCATCCCCAAATGAATTTTTCTATCCCCATTTCAGAAAAAAAATCCCCATTTTCCCCATTTCCACAGTACTTGATTTTACTGACATGCCAGTGGCAGTGGCTCAGTCATTGACCTCAGAATTTGCACCAACCATTGTGTCATTCAGGCTTTCGTCTTCTGATGATATATCTCCACCCATCTACTGTGTCTCATCACACTCACTGGCTTGTGATCTCTTCTGGTGTTTCATATGGCATACTGAAATTTTTTACCGTACAAACTACCACACGCAAAACAAAGAAGAACAATCAAAGAAAAATAATGTAGGCGAAATTATTATTTATATATGAAATTATTTATTATATTTAATAAATATTGTAAAACTAATTGGCAAATGACTTTACTATCAAGATATCAAAGGCGCTTGTGTGTGATGCTGTTCTGACGTGCGTTTTCTTTTATGTGTTTTCTGCGTCTGATAGCTTAGACACAGTGTATACAGTGATGAAGGAAATGACAGTTCAAAAAGTTTAAAGGCAGCTGTGTTTTGCTATGGCTATCTTATTATACACTGTATGGTTGTGTGTGCTATTTTGTTGTGGCTATCTTGTTATATACTGTGATTATGTGTGTACGCTAATAATTTTGTGTGGCTATCTTGCTGTGTGTTGTTATAGTTGTTGGATTTTCGTCACTCTATGCACTGTGGCTTAGACCTGACGTTAATTTTAAATCTTGTGTGCGCTTGTATTCATGTTGCAATGTTGTAAAAAATAAGTAGTAGCGTAGTGTTGCATGTTATTAATTGATGCCAACACAACCATTGTTAATGTTTGTACGTTACACTGTATAATTTTAGAAATTGTACCATTGAATCGTCATGCAGGACTACGTATATATACAGAACGCTCGTCAGACAGGCTTTCTTCATTTCTATTTGTTTTCCAATTTTTTGAGCTAATTTGTGATGATCGTTTAAAAGACTAAAGTCGTCTAATACCGTATTTGAAGTATCAGAGCCCCACTCGTCTGTTAAATCCTTTATTTTCACCTCTTGAGGTTACCCAACGGTTTTGGAACAAGTAATTGGGTTTACAATATTTATTTCTTTAAAGCGTGGATCCAAAGGAAAAATTGCAAAAATGTCTGTCATTAAATTTTTCGAAGTGCAAATCCGGACTAACGAACTATTTACAAATACATATGTACAGTAAGAGACTAAAGTTTAAATACACCCAAGCACACTGCACGTTCCGTGAAAGAGTGGTTGCTTTATTATGCTCCCAGACAGCTCCATGGCCCTCCCCAATCACCAGACTTAAACCCAATTGAGCATGTTTGGGGTTTAATGAAGCGCAAATTAACATCAACCTCAATAACGAGCAAAGAGTCCCTTAAAGAAGCTCTTAAAAAAATCTGGTCGGAAATATCGCCTTCTGAAACAGAAAGCTTGGTGCTTTCTATGCCACGCCGCTTGCAGGCAGTTATAGATAGCCATGGCGGTCCAACAAAGTATTGAACAGCCAGGCCCACGATATCGAAAGAAAACTTAAGCGAAAGAAACTCAGTCACTCACTGTGAATCTAAACTGCGGCCCACTAATTGTCACTTTATCGTTCGCTTTGCTTTACGTTACCCAAGGCCCATTAATACAGGTCATTGCATCTCTACAACAATACAACTATAGAAAAAACCACACGTATTTTGTGTAGCGTGATCTACCCATATCTGTCAAAATTATAAAAAGTTTTTGTAGAAGATGGTGGAAAAGAAACTAAAATCAGTGTTGCCACAGTCCGTAAAATTTAGTAACCAAGTTTGAATAAGAAAATTCAATAAATTAAAACTAAGCATTTAAGTAAATATCGGCTAATTTTATACATGTAAAATTCAATTTCAACATACGTTCTATGATATAAACTGTAAAATAAAGTGAAAGTCTCCCATATAAAACATATTGTTACGAAGAAATAATTTTGTAACACAAAATCATAATTGCATTCCCTTAAGTTAGTATTTTCACTATTTCTAGCATTTGGGCTATATAAAAAAATTATTACAATAAGAAAATATATGTCGGAAAATCAAGTACATTTAAAATTATATAAATTTTTAAATTATAAAAGATTTATTATTGCTGTGGAATTAGTTAAATACTAAGCAATAGAGACAATAACAATTACTAGAAAAACTGTAGGTATTATAAATAAGACTTCACATTACTCTTTTTAGTTATATATACAAGATTATAGAGTGTAAATAAAAGCTTTAAAATCCAAAAGTATCTTATTTTTAGTTTGCAGTAAAGAGTCCTAGTATACAAAACGAACTATAAAAGACAATTCATAACAATATTATCTTGCTTGAACCTAAAATATTACAATGTTTAGTTAAAACTATTATTATTCATTTAAAATAAAAATACCATTTTCTTCTTAAAGAAGGAAACACAAAAAGAAAATATATACATATGTAAGAAAAAAGTGGCCAACTTTGGTTAGATATAGCCAATATGGCAACACTGATTGAAAACATAAACATTCAAATAAAAACAAAAAAGATAAAAATGTAAACAAACTTTGACGTTTATAGATAGGTAGGTTTGCATAAAATCAGCCTGAGAGATGCAATGACCTGTATTAATGGGCCTTGACGTTACCAACGTAATGCAAATAAACAACAAAGCTGCCATATCAACATATCAAAAAATAATTCCGAATATACACGAAAAAAGCGCTAAAATGCTTAAATTGTACATGTGTGTAAAAAAATTTTGTGTTACCAATCGCATTTATTTTTGGCGACACAAAAATTAGTGTGCCGCAAATCAGCTGTTTGTCGCTTAAAACTACACGATTCGATATCGTGGGCCTGGCTGGAAATGCTTTTCTTTTTTAATTGTTTTAAAAAATGTATTAACGTTCCAAGGTGTATTTAAACTTTTGTCCAGTGAATTTTATAGTATTTATAAGAATTACCGTTATGTTTGTAATGAAGTCTATATTTTTTGTTATTTATGAAACTAAATAAAACTACATACTTTAAGTTTTTCTGAAACGTTTACTTTTGTTTAAACATACCATTTTTGGGGTGTATTTAAACTTTAGTCTCTAACTGTATATGTACCTATATGTATCTATATAAAATAGGTATGTTTCTTTGCTCTACATTGGGCGCCCGCGGGATCCCAATTTTACCAAAAAGCGTTCCCGTATTTGGGTAAATGAAAGACATTTTGAGAGAGTAACATTCTTCTTCATGCACGAAACAGCCCCTACTTTTTCTTCGGCCTAGTGTGTGTAAGTAACAGAGTTGAAAATGAATCATTCTTTTTTGATTTCAATTCATTATGAATTAGCTAAATTTTGAATTAATTCTTTTCAACAAAAAAAGAATTGAATTAAATTTGAATCAATTCATTTGAATTTAACGAACATGGGCAAAATGAGTTGCAATTCATTTGAATTAGGCAAAATGAGTTGCAATTCATTTGAATTAGGCAAAATAAATTGCAATTCATTTTTTAATTCAAAAGAATTGGTAAAAAGAATTGCATTCAATTGAAATAAACTTGGTGTTTGGTTCTTCAAGTACTACTTATGAAATAAATGTAACAAAGAGAATTATTATAAATAAGTAATAAATACTTTGATTAAAAGTAATAGACATAGATAAAGTACAGAATAGAAGTACTTGGAAAAAGGGTGATGCTTTTGCATTATTGCAATTGGAAATGTATAACAAATTCATTTTTCGAGTTAATTCAAATGAATTGGTAAAATGAATTGCAATTCATATTTTAACTCATTTGAATTAATTCAAAATCAATTCAAATGAATTGGGAATGAATTGCAATTCATTTTTTCTAACTCATTTATATTAATTCAAAATCAATTCAATTCAAATGAATTGGAAATGAATTGCAATTCTTTTTACCAATTCATTTGAATTGAAAATGAATTGCAATTCATGTTCGCTTAATTCAAATGAATTGATTCAAATTTAATTCAATTCGTTTTTAGGAGAAAAGAATTAATTCAAAATTTTACCAATTCATTGCATGAATGATTCACGAATTAATTCAAAAATGAATGATTCGTTTACAACTCTGGTAAGTAAACAAATAATCAGCTGTTTAAAAAATAATTATAAACCTGCAGTAAAAGGCTTATAGTATATTTTAGGCTTTTCCCTACAAATCTTATTTGCCCACAAAGGTATCTCAGTACATCGCCTTGTTTCATCTTTTTAATAAATCTGAGCTTGTTGTGTTGAAGTCTCTGTTTTATGTTTAACCATTTCAGACTATTCAACATTGTTTCTATGTTAGTATTTTGGTTACATTTTAAAATTATTCTCATAGCCTTGATTTGTAGTTTCTGCATTATTGCTAAGTGGAATGTGATATTGCTAAATGAAATGTATACAAAATAGTTGAACCGTACTCATAGTATGGTTTTATTATAGTACATATATTAATTGCCGTTGTTTTAGACATTTTGTTTTTGATTCTTCCAAGAAAATTCAGTTTTTACCGACTATTTTGCATATATGCTCAATTTCATGGTATAATCATCATAAGGTTGGCCCGCTTTACCAAAACAATTACAGCTGTATACTTGCGATTGTCAAAATCTTGTTCTTCTTCTTCCTTATTTATTTCGACGTTTGGGGAAATTTGAATTTAAAATTTCTTTTTTGACACAAATTAGACATCAAAAAATATAAAATGCAATACCATATTATCAATGCGAAAATTAGTTTTTTTATTTTTTTTTTTTTTTTTCAATATAAATTGCAAAACATTTATATTTTTATTTATTTATTTATATATATATTTCGCCATACATAAACACATACTCAATATAATGGATTTATTTTTTAATGCGAATTGCAAATTTATTAAAATATAAATTTTTACAACAAAATTTATGCGCCATGAGGTAGCCTCGGGATAATTATATTTTACAACGGGCGAATATTAATATTATATTGTTTATAAACTATTTTTTTTACAGAACGAAAGTCAAACTTTCAATTAAAAAAAAAATTCCACAAAAAAAAGAAGAGGAAGAACTTGTTTACAATAATATAAACTGCGCGTCATCAGGTTAGCGTCCCTCTTTACACTATACGTTAATGTTAAATACTAACTAAACTACTTGTGCTATGGACTTTTTTTATGTATTTGACTTCTATCAATTCTTCTTAAAATAAAACAATAATGACTACTGTAATGTTGAAGTTACTATTTTATTTTTAATTTTTGGAAAAAGTATATTAAAAAAAGTAACCAAAAATTGGTCATCAGGATAGCGCTATTTGCGATAATTTCAATATATTTAGTTTTTTAAACAAAAAGAATGCTTTTTATTGCCAGTTTATGATATTTTGAAAACTTTTAAATAAAATTAGTAATGTGTGGTTCCGCCCTTATTTGAAATCACCTCGAAAACTCGATTGAGAATGGAATTGTACAGACTTTCAATGTAATTCAACGAAATGGTGGACCAAGCGTGTTTGATGCCTTCAATTAGTTCTGTTTTTGTGCTGTATTTCTTTCCGGACTTGTATACTTTCCTAGTCAAGTATCCCCAGACGTTCTCGATTATATTAAGGTCGGGCGAGTATGGTGTCCACTTAAGGAAGTCAACTTTTTGGGTTTGAATCCATGATTTTACGGATCTGGCAGTGTGAATTGGGGCATTGTCGTGTTGGAAATGCCACTCTAGACCCCCAAACATGTTTTGGAAGTGAGGAAAAGCTATTTCTAAAACGTTTTTATAGTTTTCCGCATTCATACTGCAATTCACAGATGCCATAGTAGGATATAGCTCCCAACACCATCACACCTCCCTCTCGGCTGTGCAAACGGTCCAAGTGATCGTGAAGTAATAGTTATATCCATCGGGCCCTTCTAAATTGAATTTCTTTTCATCTGAAAAAACTACGTACTTCCACTCAGCATTTCTTTTCTTAGCGCATTAAGTGGTGTTTTTTTTTTTTCAATTTCTGTCTACGTAAATGTCTTGCTTTTCTTATAACTCTTTGCATCGTTGATAAGCTCGCTTTAACACCAGTTTTTTCCTTAATTTTGGCAGACGAGTCTTGCAAATTTAATGCTTCCCTCAGTATGGCTCTCCCATCTGCTTCAAAAACCACTCGATTGTTACCGCCTTTAAATTTTTTTTCATAGTTTTCCTTATTTTTAAGAAAATTGGCTATTGTTTTCCTGTGCCTTCCAGTTTTGCTGCAATTTTATGGAAGGATAGTCCTGCCTCCCAATAAGTTTCAATTTTCGATTTTTCCTCCAAGGATAAAACTTCCTCTTCCCATATTTTGCAATTGTTTGAAGATATTGAATTTGATGACAGTTGTTGCAAAGGCAAACTAGATGACTTAAATTTAATTTGAGGGTGCTAATCTGATGAAGCAAAATAAGTGCAAAGTATTTTGACGAAAATAAAACATAAAATAATATATAACGGTTCTTTTATTGAGCTCAATTTTCTTGTGAGAGAAAACGTATATGATGATTGCAAAAACACAACAAAAATTAAGAAGTTGTGCTGAATATTAAAATAGAAAATGTAAAAAGTAAATGAGAAGTTAGGGGGTGCTAACCTGATGACGCGCAGTGTATTTATTTGTGTACAACAATTGTAAGAGCAGCTGTGTTGCAAAAACTGGGACTACCTTATGATGATTGTACCATGCTAAATATGTTCATTAAATTTTAATTTCTTGTCTACTATACTAAGTATATTAACGAAATTTTATTTATTTTTTATTACAGAATTATTTATTTCAAATATTTGATTAAAACTGATTTTAATTTCTATATATATATATATATTATATTTCTAGACTTGGGCCCAGTGTGGAGTTAGCAAAAAGGAAATGGATATTTTAAGAAAATTAAGTTTTGAAAAGCCTACCCCTATACAGTGTCAAGCTATTCCAGCAATAATGTCAGGGCGTGATTTAATAGGTATTGCTAAAACTGGCAGTGGTAAAACGCTAGCATTTATCTTACCAATGTTCAGGCATATTTTGGATCAGTCGCCACTAGAAGATGGAGATGGACCGATTTCCATAATTATGGCTCCTACTCGTGAACTGTGTATGCAAATAGGTAAAGATATCAAAAAATTTTCAAAAAGTTTAAACCTACGAGTGGTGTGTGTTTACGGTGGTACGGGAATTTCTGAACAAATAGCCGAACTTAAGAGAGGTGCAGAAATAATAGTATGCACACCTGGACGTATGATTGATATGTTGGCTGCTAATTCTGGACGTGTAACAAATTTACGTCGTGTTACATATATAGTATTAGATGAAGCAGATCGCATGTTCGATATGGGATTTGAACCCCAAGTAATGCGAATAATTGACAATGTTAGACCAGATAGGCAGACTGTAATGTTTAGCGCTACATTTCCCCGTCAGATGGAAGCGTTAGCTCGTCGTATTCTTAAAAAACCCATTGAAGTAATTGTTGGTGGACGATCAGTTGTTTGCAAGGACGTGGAACAAAATGTTGCCATAATGGAAGATGAAGCCAAATTCTTTAAACTCTTAGAATTGTTAGGTATATATCAAGAAAAAGGCAGTATTATTGTTTTTGTAGATAAGCAGGAGAATGCAGATATTTTACTGCGTGACTTAATGAAGGCCTCTTACCCATGTATGAGTCTGCATGGAGGGATTGATCAATTTGATAGAGATTCAACAATTTTAGATTTTAAATCGGGTAAGGTTCGCTTATTGATAGCTACGTCCGTAGCCGCTCGCGGTCTGGATGTAAAGGATTTAATTTTAGTTGTTAATTATGATGTACCAAATCATTATGAGGATTATGTTCACAGGTAAATAAATTGAACAAACATTTTTATAAAACGTAAATTAAACTCTACTTTGTTAATAGATGCGGCCGCACAGGAAGAGCTGGAAAAAAGGGTAGTGCATGGACTTTCCTAACACATGATCAAGGTCGATATGCTGGAGATATTATTAGAGCTTTAGAATTAGCTGAATGCTCCGTTCCAGATGAATTGCAAAAATTATGGAATGATTACAAAAGCGCCCAAGAAGCCGAAGGAAAAAAATTACATACTGGTGGCGGTTTTAGTGGCAAGGGCTTTAAATTTGATGAACAAGAAGCTAATGCTGCGAAAGAGAGTAAAAAACTTCAAAAGGCTGCATTAGGTTTGGCAGATTCAGATGATGAAGAAGACATTGAACAAGATATTGATCAACAAATTGAACAACTGTTTGCAGCAAAACGTACGGTAAAAGATACATCCATACCTACGCCAGCAGTTACAACTGCAAATTCCACAACGACTGGCAGTATGGTCATTGCGCCTGCGATAGTTGTAGCAAATACTGTTCCAACAGCACTTGTTACTGCTACTATTGGCTCCGACAAACTCGAATTAGCAAAACGTTTGGCTTCGAAAATAAGCAGTAATAAGAATTTGGGAGCCGACGGTAAGCAAAGTAGTCAAGTGGCTACTGAAGCTATACTAAAGGGCTCCACTGCTGGACAGCCAATGATTACTGCCCGTTCGGTTGTGGAGCAATTGGCTGCAAAACTAAATAATAAACTCAATTATCAACCAAAAGATGAAGAGGAAAATGCCACAATATCAGGTCTTCTGCCTAATCAACCCAATTCATTTACAAAATACGAGGAAGAATTGGAAATTAATGATTTCCCCCAACAGGCACGCTGGAAAGTAACATCAAAAGAGGCATTGGCTCAAATATCCGAATACTCGGAAGCTGGTCTTACAGTTCGTGGTACTTATGTACCAAATGGTAAAAACCCTCCTGAGGGTGAACGTAAACTTTATTTGGCTATTGAGAGCTGTAGTGAACTAGCTGTACAAAAGGCTAAACGCGAAATTACCCGTCTTATTAAAGAAGAACTGCTGAAACTAAGTTCAGCTCATCATGTGTTTAATAAGGGAAGGTATAAAGTTCTTTAAATTTTATTTGGCAATTTCAACATGTTTATAAAAGACTTTATAAGAATCGTAAAAATTTTAATAAATAAAATGAAAAACATGTAAAGAATAAATTATCTTATTTTATCAAAGAAGAACTGCTGAAACTAAGTTCAGCTCATCATGTGTTTAATAAGGGAAGGTATAAAGTTCTTTAAATTTTACTTGGCAATGTTAACATGTTAATTTCGTCGCACGAGAGAGGTCTCTATTACAAAACTGCCCACTGAGACCGTAGTAGCACCTGTTGGCCAGTTTGATTCTTCGTTTGATCTCCAGACTGACATCATTCTTGCTGGTAATGGCGGTGCCAAGGTAGATGAACTCCTTGACCACATCGAATGTATGGTTGCCGGCTGTAATCTGCGAGCCGATGCGATCAACATCCCTACTCGTCGACAACATGTACTTCGTCTTGCTCTCATTTACCGCCAGACCCATTTTTGCAGACTCTCGCTAAATAGCATTAAAAGCTGCGGTGACATCTCGCTTGGTATGCCCAATGATGTCTATATCGTCTGCATACGCAAGGAGCTGGACACTTTTGTTAAAAATAGTGCCATTACGATGCACACCCGCCTTTCGCAAAACACTCTCCATGACGAAATTGAAGAGGTCGCAAGATAAGGGATCGCCTTGTCTGAAACCTCGCACAGTATTAAAAGGTTCGGACAGGTCTTTTCCTACCTTGACGGAGCTGCAGGAGTTGCTCAACGTCATTCTGCAGTTTTACAAGCTTTGCAGGAATACCGAGCTCAGACATTGCGGCATATACGCAATCTCTTATCGGGCTATCGAACGCCGCCGTATAGTCGACAAAAAGGTGGTGAGTGTCGACTTGACTTTTATGGGTCTTCTCCAGAATTTGGCGCAGTGTGAATATCTGGTCAATGGTGGACTTACCAGGTCTGAAGCCGCACTGATAAGGTCCAATCAGTGAGATTGCGAATGGCTTCAGTCATTCACACAATACGCTCGTACGAACTTTATATGCGATAGGGAGAAGGCTTATACCCCTGTAGTTGGTGCATGTAGTGGGGTCTCCCTTTTTCAGGATGGGGCAGAGGGCACTGAGATTCCAATCATCGGGCATACTTTCCTCCAGCCATATTCTGCAAATGAGCTGGTGCATGCTCCTAACCAGCTCATCGCCTCCATATTTAAAGACCTCAGCGGGCAGACCGTCAGGTGCAGTCGCTGTGTTACCTTTCAGTCGCCGTATGGCAACCTTGACCTCTACATAGCTGGGTGACGGGATTTCACAGCATCTCTAGGGGCGGAAATTGTGTTGTCATCGCCCTGCAGTAGATTAGAGAAGTGCTGTCTCCATAATCTCAGTGTCCCTTGTACATCTGTAACCAGATTTCCATGTTCGTCTCTGCAGGAGGTTGCTCCGGGGTTAAAACCAAAAGTAATACGCCTTATCTTTTTGTAAAAATTTCGAGCATCATTCCTACTCGATTTCCTCACGATCACGCTTTTCTTGCTCCCTTTTCTTTCTTCTAAACAGGCGCCTCTCTTCCCTCCTCTTCTCTCTGTACACCACCACCGTTGCTCTTGTAGTGGTGGACTGCAACGTTCTCCTATAGGCAGCGTTCTTTGCTGCAGTTGTCTCACGGCACTCTTCATCATACCATTGGTTTCGCCGGGGAGGACGCTCGAAAGCAAGAACTGCTTTAGCAGTGGTGCGTAGTGCTTCAGAGATGTGAGACCACTGTCCACCAATACTTTCGAGAGGATGGGAAGCGTTGGAGCTTACTAGAAAAACGAACGGAAAATAACTTAGCTGTCTCCTGTGATCGCAGCTTTCTGATGTCCAGCTTTCCCCGAACACTAGATCGTACCGTATTCGATGCGCATATGCGTAAACGCATCTTGGCTGCGACAAGATGATGGTCCGAGTCGATGTTTGGAACTCTAAATGTTCGCACGTCTAGAATACTGGAAACATGCCTTCCATCAATCACAATGTGATCGATCTGGTTTTTGGTAGATCGATCAGGGGAGAGCCAGGTGGCCTTATGGATATCGAGATGCTGGAATCTGGTGCTACAAACTACCATGTTTCGAGCCGCGGCGAAATCGATCAGTCTCAAGCCGTTCGGCGAGGTGGAAGAATGGAGACTGAACTGCCTGTGGGGCCAAAGATACCTTCACGTCCAACTTTCGCATTGAAATCGCCGAGGACAATTTTGGCGTCATGTGCCGGACACTTATCGTATACATCCTCGAGCTTTGCGTAGAAAGCATCTTTGACCGCATCATCCTTCTCTTCCGTCGGGGCGTGAGCGCAAATGAGGCTAACGGTATAAAATTTCGCCTTCATCCGGATAGTAGCTATTCTTTCGTTCACGGGGGTGAACTCTGAGACAAGATGGCGAAGTCTCTTGCTAACTACGAATCCGCAGCCAAATTCACGTCTGTGATCATGGCAGCTGTAGTAGATGTCATATGTTGCTTGCCTTGTACAACCCTGCCCTATCCATCGCATTTCCTGGATGGCGGTGATGTCAGCCCTACATTTCTTGAGAGCATCCGCCAATTGGATAGAGGCACCTTCCCTATAAAGAGTTCTCACGTTTCAGGTGCATATCCTTAAATCATAGTCCTTAAAACGTTTGCCATGGTCGTCAACATAAAAGGGGGTCCGTTTAGAGACTTTTGCTGAAGTTTTCATTGAAGAATATTTTTAGCCACGTGGAGGCTGTATGTCGACTTGAATACAACGGGAACAAGGATCGTTCTGGAGGCCGCCAGGTTGACCCCAATCAGAGACTTTACCTTGTCCGAAGTATCCCACCCATCCCAATAAACGTAATTAATACATATTAATTTTATTACTTAAAGACGAGTTTTATTCATGCTATGCCAATTTTTTTTATAAAAAAATTAAAAACATTGTTGATTGTTTTATTTTTATTTGCAAAACGTAAGAACAAGATGGCGAGGACATGTGTTTATACAGTGTTGGAAAAAATAATAAGAACGGGGAAAAATTTTCATATTTTCTTGAATTTTTATTTACTCTTACATAAATAAAATGAAGTAACTACGTTAAATTAAACATATTCAATTCGACTATCTAAAAATAAAAAAACAAGTAGCAGCTCTGCATAATTATTTTAGTTAATTGGGTGTTTTGAAAAAATAATAAGAACTTTTTATATTTTGCAAAATATAAATAAATTATTGTTTAAAAGTAACATCAAATCCTAATATTATTTCAATATTTGCTTGAATCTCCTTTCATTTTTGGCATATCCGCGGCCACTGTAATATCGGCACACGAATTTCGACAAACCACAATTTAACACTTCTGGCAGAGAGTTTCGGATCATTGCCCTGCATAAATTCCCATTTTAAGGGCATTTCCTCCTCCGCAAATAAAAGCATTTTATTTTTGAGGATCTCTAAATAATCACTGGCCGCTATTTTTTCCTGTATTAATGAAATTGGACCAACACCAGGGGCAGAAAAACAGCCCCAAATCATTAAGGAACCGCCACCGTGTTTGACGGTCTTTTTTGTGTATTTTGGGTCACATTCTTTGTTTGCAGGACGTTGAACATATGTTTTACCGTTCGATCCAAACAAATTTATTTTTGTTTCATCTGACCAGAATACATTTTTCCACGTTTGGCGGTTCAGATGTTGTTTGGCAAATTGTACTCTTTTTTTTGTATATTTTTTTGCTTAAGAGGTACATTTCTTGGCGTACGACCCATAAGCCCAGCTTTCGCAATCTGTTTCGTATTGTGCGACTCGTCACAAGTGCACACAACTCACTTTTAATTGAACTTGACGGAAGAATGGGTTTTTTTAGAGTACCGCACTAGAAGTTGGTCGAACCGTGCCGAAGTTTTACGTTTTTTTCCACGGTTTTCTGGGTTTTTATTGTAATGAATAGCATTATAAACCTTACACTTGGAACAATTTAGAACCTGGGAAAATTTTCCTATGGAAAATCCGTCATCTTTTAATTTTAAGATCAATTTTCTTTCAGAATCTGTAATATGAACACCGCGACCAATTTTTTGAAAATTTTATATAGCACGATTGAAAATTAAAAAGTTTTGAATAAGGCAAATGTTCATTATTAGCTTGGATTTATTAAATTTTAATTTTACCTTAAAAAAATCGGCGATTTTAAAGCACTTCATTCAATTTTATATGGGCATTTCCTGGGGTCACGAACGTACGTTCGTTCGCTTTTGATGTACAAAGAACATGGAAAAAAAATGTTCCTAACATATTTTTTTGCGATTAGATAGCATTGTGGAAGCTCTATGTGTAGTGCAAAAGATGGATTCCATCGAGTTTAAGTTTTCATAATAATAGTTATAAACACATGGTCACGAACGAACGCAAAATAGAATTCAACTTTAGCTGGCAGTAGTGAAATGTAAAATTCTGCGAAATGGAACGGAATATTCAAAAGTGGTTAATTTATTTTTAAAGCATACTTTATCCTGTATTTTCACAATAAAATATCTCTATTGGTTTTTGTTTAATTGGCTTAAGTATCGGTCGCGAACGTACGATATTTCCATATGTTCTTTGTACTATTACAACCATGCATTTTCCCATAAATATCTTCAAATTTCCTTAATAAAAACTTAACACTCAAAAAAGTAACACTCATAACAAGAAATATACCAATTTATTTAATATGAAAAAATGAAATCTTAACAATATTTATAATATTTTTGTTTTTATTGAATAGGCCGTTAGAGCCGTGCTTAATTCAAATTCCCAATCACAGAAAATCGAATGAATCATTCTGATACCTGGAACATTCGGGGTACATCATTCTATTTTTCCAGAAAAGTGGGAGACATCTTACAAATTTTATTAGCTCCAATATACATATGTCATATTAATTCCAGTAATGTGGTGATGGGCACAGTTGTAAAAAGCCAAAGCATCAGTTAAAGTAATGTTTTTGTTGTAGATATTTGAAAAACCTTTCTCTTTACAATCGCTCCAACGCCTACGAGGGCACCTTTTGCATGTGATGTTGCAAAGAATTGCCACTCAAGTGTTTTAAAAGCAAACTTAGCCATTAAGTCGGCTCGAACCCGAGTCTTCAGCACTTAACATAAATTGCGCCCGGCTATGGCGCTGCGCTCTAACCACTACGTCCACAGTCGTACATATCATTCATGTCGACTAATGTAGATAAGGTGGAATAAAAATGGCAGAAACAAAATAAATTGTAATTCTGTTTCATCCAAATAAGATGACAATTACAAGAACAGCAATGATGGTAAGAAAAGGAGAATATGATAGAAACTGTTGTGTGACTTTACTTCGACTAACTCATACAAGTGCATGTACATACAATAATAATTTCAGTTTGCGATTTCCTAAAAAGTATGAGTTAAATAGTTGATGTTTGGTCTCGAATATACACAGGACACAAAGAACTCTGATGAGAATACCGTAGCTGGAGTCGAAAACAATTATCCTTCACGGATTTCATTTCTTCTTTAATTACCAAAAAATATTCATTGCAGTTAAGTTTGATCTAATTAAAGCGTTTTGTGAAAAATACATATATACTAGGGTGTGTCAATTTTTTTGCATATTAAGCGTATAGCAAAGTCGTAATCTACAGGAAATTCTAAGAACTTTTCCCAAAGAAACCATGGTTCTAAAATCAAAATCGAGCTTCCGGTTTTTTAAGAGAAAATTAAAAAAAATTCAGGTCATCCGAAAATAATGCTATTTTTTTGGAAGTATTCATTGCAATTGGTGAATAGTTGACCTGTAACGCTGTAAAAAGGCTTATTTGAAAGGAAATTTTCTCAGCTTTCTATATGTGTCCTCATTTATAGAAAATTATGTACCCAAATTATGGTTTTGGAGGTTTATGTCAAAATAATAATAGTTTTAGGTTTTTAACAGTTTGACTATCATTATTTTGACATAATCCTCCAAAACCATTATTTGGGTAAACAATTTTCTTAGAATTTGTCGTAGATTACGACCTTGCTATACGCTTTGCATTTTTTTGGGTCCCGAACAAATTGACCCACCCTAATATATACATTGTTTATGAAAAAATTTACTTACGGTCGCGAACGTACGAAACTTTGCAAGTAAAAAAAAAGTTTATTTAATTATAACACTGAAATTTTTTTTCATGTACAAATTAGTGACACCAAACTTATTTAAAATATGTTATGTCTGACCCCTGTGGACGTTTAATGCAAAGCAATTACAATAAAATGATGTTTTCGGTAGCGAACGTACGAATAAAACTTAGATAAGATACAAATTAAAAATTAACCGTTAATCGAACTTTTTTTGTTCTCTATACCAGTGATGTCCACAATTCTCTTTCCCTTCACGCGTGATAGGAAAACAAATTCTGCTTGCGTCGAAGTCAAACACGTACATAATAAAAAGAAATATTGTACTCTTGCTCTTTTAATATTTTAGCTTCTCTCCAACATAGTGCAGGGTTGGATAGTGCATATTTTTTGTATCATTTTTATTTAACTGAAATAACTATTCATTATTTCCTCCAAATTTATGTGACCTCGGTACTCCTTTATTCTTAATAGATCGGTCACATGTCTATCGGACAATCGATTACGTACTTTACTCAGAATTATGAAGAAATATTTATGAAGTTATAAACAGAAAGTAATTCGGACATTCCCATTTCTGGTAGAAGTAAGCAGAGTCTTTTCTCTGCTTCATACACAAGCGCAAGTGTGTTTATGTAGTAGTGGACATCACTGCTCTATACACATGTTCCTTCTTTATTAATTTGAAAAGAGAGATTTTGGAGAAAGAGTGCATATATAACATATTTTTTGCATGTAAAATAATTAAATATAAAAATGGTTTTCGAAGTAGCTTAAAAAGAAAATAATAATAATTTTCCTATAAGCGATAAAGGACAGCTTCATCATTACTTAGGTATTGAGGTTGAACGTGAAGGTCGGTTCAATAGCAATATGTCAATCGCAATATATTAAAAATTTATAAGAAAAGTATAGCATGCAATGTAGTAGCAACTCCACTTGAAGTTAACCAGTAGGTAAATTCTAACAAAGACAGTTGTAAAAAGCTCGCATGATTACCAGTCCATAGTAGGAGCTCTGATGCATTTAGCTATCACTACAAGGCCAGACATCCTCCACTCTGCCTCCAAACTGGCACAACGAAACAACAATCCACACATCGAACACATACAGGCCTTAAAACGAATTATGTGTTATCTTTGCGGCACAGTTGATGTTAAGATCTATAACTCAGGGCCAACGTCTCCTGAAGACTTTGTAGATTCAGATTGGGGTGGTGACGCCATAGACGCCGCAAATCGTATACGGGTTTCGTATTTTTGTGTGTGCCTGTCCCATATCTTGGCAATCCAGAAAGCAGAATTTTGTAGCTCTCAGTAGTACTGAGGCCGAATATGTGGCCATGTCAGAATCAGCAAAGGTAGCCATATTTTTAAAGCAGTTCAGTGTTGCCACAGCCTTCAATATTTTATAACCAAATTTCAACAAAAAGTAACCAAAAATATTAAAATCATTCGTATCCAAATTTCTTGCTTATTTTCAGTTAAACGTCTGCATTGAAATTTATCAAAATCAATTAGTTTTGCTAGAATGTGTAAAAAAATTACTTAAAAAAATAAGGCTACGCGTTATACATTTTTGAGTTTAAATTAAAATATTTATCGTAGAGACTGTTTCAATGTTTTTAAGAATCGTGCTGAAGTTTAGTTTATCATTAACAAGCCATTACAAAATATGCTGATAGAGAAATGTTGATAAATGTTATGTTGACAGCCATTTCATATTGTATTTACTTACATATATAGTATATATGTAAGTATATGAATCCTGTAAAATGTGGTATATAAGCACTTATAAACTAGAAACTATTTTGTTTTTAATCACATTTGAAAATTTTTAACAAGTGGCCATTTTTATCAGAATACAGTAGAATCTCACAAACCACTTTGTGCACCGCGCAATTCGAACTTCTGGACAGTTTTTTTAAGAAAATATTAAATAAAAACTAGTTGTGAGAGCTTTTCTTGAACACAAAACAATTTTTATTTGTTAGCATTTAATTAATTAAACATAATAATTTAATAGACAATTTTCAAACAGGTTTTTAATTATTAGGTATTTAATTGGTTTTTAACATAAAATCAGTATCAAGTATGAATATTTCCTTTTGAATTTCAGTTATCACCGGGCCCAAATTTGTACATTATATATTAAATTTCACCGACTAGTACACACCACAAATAACTTCGTGATTCCCCGTTTTATATTTTACTTTAATGAGCGAGAAATCCAGAAACCAAAATCTGTAGTTCTAATTTTAAAGTGTCCAATACATTGAATGGCACGTTATAACTTCTGGACCTTTCGCAAGATTCTACTGTATTACATTTCTAAGCAGTTTTCCTTTCATTACTTGATTATACCGATACAAGTCTAGTCAAAAAACTATCGCAAAACTGTACATATTTGTACATATTGCTTTATTTTCTACTTTTATAATTGTTTCTAATTTTACAACCATAAATCCTAATAATAATAAAATAAAAGAAATAAATATTTCTGTTGAATAGTGTTTATATTTATTATTATTAATATTATTTCTCAAAATATTTTATTAATTTCCTTGAGACAAAAAGTAACCAAAATAAGAAAAAAGTCCACATGTACACATTGAAGAGAAGAGTAACCAATTTTAGTTAAAAATAACCAAAACGGCAACACTGAAGCAGTTATTGAATGAAATTTGTTATGCCACAGGTGAGGCGGTAATCCTTAATATTGATAACCAAGGTGCGGAAAAGTTGGCTTCGAATCCTATTTACCAGAAAGGACAAAACATATAGACATTCGTTTTCATGATGTTCGAGAGGTTGTAAAGAATGGAGATATCAAACTGAAGTATTGACCCTCACAGAATATGATTGCCGACATCATGACGAAGAACTTGGCAAGAATAAAACATGAAACATTTATGCAATTAATGAAATTTTATTGAAATTAAATAATAATTTTTAATTCTGGTTTTTCGACCTTTATTAAGCCCGTATGACACCTACTTTTTTTGTATTAATATTTATTTGAAGAACAGAGCAAATATAATATAATATAATAAGAAAGTATAAAGGGTGTAAAGAGTTCAACTATATTCACATCAATACAGAATTGCTAAAAAAATTTACAAATGTTATCGATAAAAAAGTGAAGTTTGTCAAAAAACAAGGCGGCCGAGAAAATAACAAACTTTTTTTGGCAAACTTTTTTAGGGTTTTGTATTGGCTAAGACATTTTTTCTGCAAATCTGCTTTTATTCTAATTTGCAGGAAATGTGCCGACTACAGATAAGAAAGAGCATTTTCTTCTTCTAGTTAGTAGTACATGGACTCATTTAAATGCAGCCAAGTATGAACAAACTTAAGTGCTGGCAAATTTGAATATTTTAACAAACTTTTCTAGTTTCTGATATAAAACGAACTTTCACACAAAATTATAATTATTAATATTATCATAAAATAATTATTAACTAGTATTATAAATTTTTAATTAACATTAAAAATATACAAATTATGTACAGAAAATTAAACTTAATAAAATATATGAAAGCTGTATTTAAATTGCATATACGCTTTTAATAGGTTCTTACATTATATTATAATGATTTACTGATTATTTAAATTAAAACTGAAATATGATAAAATTATTTTTATTTTTTATAAAAAAACAGAGAGTAAAATGTACTCTACAGTTCATAAATAATTAAAATAAATTATATAAACATTAAAATTTTTAAAAAACTTTTAAAGAAACACATTTTGCTCATTGTAGCCCACTGCGTGAATTGTGACAAAATTCGGAAAGTGGGGTGTGATGCGGGATGGTCTGGCCTACATTATGGCATATACGGTATAATCGGGCAAAAAACATTTTCAAAAAACATTTCGAAGTCAATACACTTAAAACACCTTTTGTTAATTGTAGCCCACTGTGTGAATTGTGACAAAATTCGGAAAATGGGGTGTGATGCGGGATAGTCTGGCCTACATTATGGCATATACGGTATATTCGGGCAAACTTATAGTTTCGAACAAAATTTTTCAAAAACCATTTACAAGTCAATATACTCAAAACACCTTTTGCCCATTGTAGCCCACTGTGTGAATTGTGACAAAATTCGGAAAGTGGGGTGTGATGCGGGACAGTCTGGTCTACATTATATTCGGGCAAACTTATAGTTTCGAACAAAATTTTTCAAAAACCATTTACAAGTCAATACACTCAAAACACCTTTTCCCCATTGTAGCCCACTGTGTGAATTGTGACAAAATTCGGAAAATGGTGTGTGATGCGGGACAGTCTGGCCTACATTATGGCATATACGGTATATTCGGGCAAACTTATAGTTTCGAACAAAATCATTCATTGTTCAAAAAAAAAAAACCAAATCATTTTCTCTAAAAGGCTTAAATGTTTTTTCGGTTAACAAAATATTTTTGAGAATTTGTTCGCTGGTATAGAATTTACATTTTTGAGCTACACCGCCCGTACTCTATTTCACTATTTTTTTCACCTTCATTATTTTTATCATAATTTCTTCGCCATTTTCAACATTTCCTACAAACCCATTATCTGGAACTTCCATTTCACTAACTGGAAGAAAATATTCTACCGAAGGTTATCTCTTAGAACGAGCTTCTATACTTGAATTAATTTTAACACTTGATCTAATTGTAAAATTATTGTATTGTTATAAGGGGGGAATTAACTAATTAATCTTAGTTTTATTTTTATAGATCTAAAGTTAATGCTGTATGTATATGTAGCATATCTTAAAATGGTTATAATATATATATATTATTGATATCGTTTTAAAATCTAAAAAGTGTTATGTTGAATTTTATGAACGAATATGGTGCAAGTAACTTTGTTTTCTATACTATTTTCATATACGTACTAGAGCTGCAAAACAATCGATAGTACTATCGATAGTATCGATAGTTTTATTTTTGGCCGACTATCGATGGTTTTACTATCGGTAGCGATACTATCGGAAAATTTTAAAAGTAAACTTTTTCAACGCAGGGTTTTGCCGCCGGTAAATTTTCGTATGTATGTTCTAATTTTTCAATAAAAATAATATATGTATTTGCATTTATTTAATGTAAAATAAAATAGAGTCAATATTTAAAAAAAGTGTTATCCTATTAAACTCCTTAGGGTAATTAATTTCATTTAAACTTAATGATTTTTATTCAGCGGCAACGAAAAAAGAATAAAGAATACCTTAATAGCGACAACGGCGAATAATTGACGGCAACGTAACTGGCTTCTTTTTCTATATATACAAGACGCTGCAATTTATAGAAGTGTAGAAACACAAAAATAATACAAAGAAGTTTTAAAGTAGAATTTTTGATATTATTAATAGTAAGGGTACTCACGATTGAATCTGTGCAAACTAAACTAAGCAAATTTGCTGTGCAAATGGCTATAGATCGTGAGCGTCCTTTTATATTTAATTGTATTTTTTGAAGTATTTGTTTGACTTAGTGCTGCCGGCTTTATAGACTCAAAAACATCTGGCATCTTCCTCTAAAAATGCCAAAAACAACGCTTATTCTTTGAAAAGAAAAATAATTTTATTACAAATAAAAATGCCTAAATGCTGCGAAAAGGAAAAAAATTATTATTTTTTTAATAAATAAAGGCAATAACTAAAAAAGAAAGCACGTGTTTTGTATGTATGAAGTAATATCATATTTTGGTTTCAGTTGTTATCTTCACATTCGTAAATACATGGCTGTAAAAATGTTAAAAGTTTTTGAGCAAAAATACACAGCCAATTTACTTAAGGTTTTTTCAGTGCAATTAATGCAAATTTCAATTGCGTATATTTTGTTGTTGCAGAGAAAAAATTTTATGTATTTTTACACACTTTGCATCGTTTGCACAGTTTGCAAGGCCATTCGTGAGTACCCTTAGTATTTCTGAAAGAATAAAGAATATGTATTTAAATAAAAAACAGTTTTAAAAAATGGAGAGGTTCCTACAATTAGCAGAAAGTAAGTATTATTACAATACAATTTAAATGTATGTACATATGTGTCCATTGGACACATCCATAGGAGTGTGTATGTCTGTCTATGTTTAATAGAAAATGGCATCGAAAATATTGAGATAGACAACGATGATGAAGAGGGTATTCCAAAAAAGATACCTAGGACGTATTTAGATGTTTGGACTTATTTTGAAATAACCAAAGATAAAAATTGTGCTAAATGCCATTTATGTGGCAAATATTATAAAATTAGCGGCAATACTACAAATTAGATCATCTTAAACGTTCGCACCCTAGTTTCCGAGAAGCGGAAAAGTCAATTAAGACCATCGACCAAAAACGGTCGATAAACTCTTGTTCATTAACAAAAATTATTGGGTAAACCTGGTATAACTTATAAATACCTAAATTTGATATTTACTTATGTAGAATGTATGTTTTATGTTTTACGTTTTGAACGTCAAAGCCTTTTACGGTTAACGTTAATTTAAAAAAATTATCTCAAATTAACAGCTTCATTTAATTTTTTTTGTTTGGCAAATAATTTGCGTTTTTTTGTTATTTTGTAATTGTACCAACCCGTTAATTTGTATAATGAATAATACACTTTTAATGCGTTAAATAGTGAACGTTTATTTAGAACTTCTGGCTTCTTATTCTATCAATTTCTATCTACCAATATACATATATATTTTTCTGCCCTGTCAATCACAGTTCAATG
The DNA here is from genome assembly GCA_963576795.1 of Metopia argyrocephala. Classification (NCBI taxonomy): domain Eukaryota; kingdom Metazoa; phylum Arthropoda; class Insecta; order Diptera; family Sarcophagidae; genus Metopia; species Metopia argyrocephala. The sequence goes on along the minus strand of OY756208.1, from coordinate 104,902,929 downwards.
CTGATATTCAATATTCTTGACGGCGTTGTTATATTGGCAGCTTATGCAGGTCGCCACATCCCTCCAATATTTTTCAGATGAAGCTTTAGGGTCTGGGAACCTGAATTATCAGCGTGATGATAAGGTGATGTCGCTTTGGATGAAGATGTCAAAACATTAGCAGATGAAGAAGGCAAAGAAGGTATCAGGAGCTATTATTTGAGTCATTTGACTTTCTGTTTCCTTAGGTGAAAACTCCTCAGGAACTTTCTTTAAATGACAAACATTTCTTCGCAGTGTTTTCCCATCAGCTGCTATCTCTGCTATATTACCATCTTTGGCTGTTACAACATATTCAGTTGACTCAAAATTTGGAGTTAACTTGTGTGGGAAAATAACGTTCTTTACCAATACCTTGTCACCAACCGCTACATTTGACTCCTTTGCCCCTCTCTTTTTATCAGATCGTATTTTCCCTTTATGTTTAAGCAAACAATCTTGATCTTTTTCAGCAGAGTCAACTGCTGCTTCCTTCATGTCTTCAATTCCAGGAATTTTATCTCTGATTACCCGGTTAAACATAAGCTGCGTTGGCGCAACACCTGTTGTGCCATGTGGCGTGACATTATACATATGAACAAATTTTTGTAGCTCTTCCAATAAATTACGGCGATTTGTATGAGCTATCTTAAGCCGTTTCACCAAAGACTTGTTCATATTTTCTACTTCGCCGTTAGCTTGTGGCCAATATGGAGGGGTTAGTATTTGCTGAATACCACTTTCTTTACAATATTGATTGAACTCCGAACTTATATATTGTCTTCCATTATCTGTCCTTATAGACTTAGGATAACCGAGTCTGCAAAAGATTTCTTTCATCGAATTTATAATGGCCTGTGACGATATTGTACGAAGAAGTTTGAATTCCATGTATCGGGAAAAATAATCAATGAAAACCAACACATATTGTCCATTCGGCAATGGTCCCAATAAGTCACTTGCTAATGTAATCCAGGGACCTTCCGGAAATGGATGTCTTTCCATTGGAACTGGAGGCGCTGGTTGAGATACCAATGTGCAATCTTTGAACGTTTTTACATATTTCTCTGCCTCCCGATCAATGAGAGGCCACCAAACTTTAGATCTCAATCTGCGCTTCATCACAGATTCTCCGGGATGGCCTTCATGTGCAAGTTCTAACACTTTATTTCGCAAAACAGTGGGAATAATAATTCGTGTACCCCTCAACAAAATGCTACTTAAATATGACAGTTCGAACCGATATGGGTAGTAATTATTGCTTGTAGCAGTAGACCATGAATTATTAGTGAGGCACATAATCGCATCTATGATGTCTTCATCCAAAGAACTTTTATCAGCGATTTCCGTAATTGATAACGCAACAGGAGTATTTATGGACACAACATGTAGAATACTTTGCTCTCCTTTCCAGTCAAATGAACCAGGATTATTTTCGTGGCACAATCTAGACAATGAGTCTGCAATATTTTCTTTTCCAGCCCTGTAAATAACCTTGAACTTAAATGCCTGAAGTCGAAGTAACCAGCGTTCAATGCGTGCTGGAGGTTTTGACGTTGGCTTAAAAATAGCCTCCAATGGCTTATGATCAGTCACCAATTCAAATTCCAGACCAGCCAGGTAATAATAGAATTTTTCTACTGACCATACTAAAGCCAGGCTTTCTTTTTCGGTCTGAGAATAGCGTTTTTCCACATCTGATAAGGATTTACTCGCAAATGAAATTATTTGTGGATCATTTCCATCGAACTGAATTAGAACTGCTCCCAATGCCACGGGGCTTGCATCCGCTATCAAACGAGTTTTCTTCGTTAAATCAAAATACGAAAGTTTTGAAACATTGGCCAAACTTTTCTTCAAACACTCAAAAGAGTTCTTCATTTCCATGGTCCATTCAAATTTTATATGAGCTTTTAATAAACGTCTTAGAGCCTCCGTATGATGAGCCAAATCTGGTATAAATTTTCCTACATAAGTTATTAAACCAAGAAAACTGCGAAGTTCTTCTTTATTTTTGGGGTCTCTAAAACCCATAATCGTGTCTACCTTTTCTGGGTCAACTTCTATGCCTTCACTGGATAAGATATGTCCCAAAAATGCTAGCTTGTGAGTTTTCCAGATACATTTGCCATCATTCAATAATACATTATTCTCAGCGAATATCTTCAAAACTTCCTTGACAACTTTATCATGATGTTCTTCAGTTTGAGCAAAAATTATAACATCGTCGATATAATTCATGGCATTTGAACATGATGCTAACATTTCTTCCAAAAGTCTTTGAAAAATTTCAGGAGCAGAATTGACTCCAAACAAAAGACGCTTATACCTGAATAATCCACGGGGTGTAATAAATGTGGTAATCTCTCTGCTATCTTCATGCAGCTCAATTTGATGGTATGCATTCTTCAAGTCTAAACGAGAAAAGTATCTTGCTCCTCTGAGTCTTGGCATGAATGTTTCAAATGTTGGTAGAGGATAATTTTCTCTTGATATAGCTTTATTTGCTCTTCGCATATCAATACACATCCGGATGTCACCGTTTTCTTTAAAAACCAAAACAATGGGCGATATCCAGCGGCTTGGTCCGAATACGGGTTCAATGATATCAGCTTTAACGCATTCCTCCAGCTTCTTGATAACCTTTTCTTCTAACGCAATAGGAATACGACGAACTGGTTGCTGTACAGGTGTTACATTAGGATCAATAGATAATTTTACCCTAATGTTTTTCCATTTTGGAAATGTTGTAAATTCGTCAACTTTATTAATATTAAGTCCCAAACGCAACACATTCAATTTAACAGCTGTATCTGTTCCCAACAACGATTGTCTTCCATTTTCAATGACATAAAATGTAGCAAACGTTTCAGGTTGTTGTTTTATAAATATGGGTGCCTCAAAAACATAGAGTACATTGAGTAAACGATCAGAAGCATATGCACGAAAATTATTATTCGACTCTGTTCGAATATTAAATAATGTTGATTTGTTCTGTTGTAATTGATCCCAATCGTATTTGCTTAACAAGTTGAATTTAGATCCAGAATCTATAATCATTGATATGGCCTGTCCTCCAATATGACATAAAACTTTTTCATCCATTTCATGGTCTCCTGATATTTTAAAACAATCGCTTTCATTTTTCATTTTAAATGTGCTTTTTTCCGAATCTTCAACGTGACGTACATCACAGCGCTTACGTTTTACATTCATAAATTTCCTTTGAGGATGTGGGCGCTTCAAATTAGTTTTACACTTTCGAGCAAAATGCCCAACACGATTGCATTTATTACATTCCCGATTTTTAGCTGGGCAATCAAAACTGTTCTCATTATGATCATTGCGTCCGCATCTACCACATTCATTTCCTTTATCAATTTCGAACCTCTTAGTAGCATTTATTTTATGTACAATATCCAAACTTTCTTTCGGTTCCATAGCTTGCGATTGCTTTCTAATTTGTTCATCAACTTGACATAGTTTTATAATTTCATCCAATTCATATTCTTTTTCCAACAATTTGTGCTTCAAATCTAAAGGCGCCCATTCATCAATAATTTTGTCAATTAAACAAATGTTTTCGATTTCACGTTTTGTCGTACCAAACAAACATTTCGACATCTGCTGTCGCAATCTTAAAACGAATTGATTGAAATTTTCACCTACAATTACATTTATATTGCGAAATACATGTCTTTCGAACACAGAATTGCGCTTCGGTGTGAAATGTTCGTTTAACTTGTCAACCAATATCTGGAATACATCCTTTGGGTCCTTCTCGTTGAACGTTTGAATTGCTTCAGGTATTGAGTAAGCGACTTCTTGCAATTGTGGTCCCCCGATATGCAATAATTTATTTCTTTTCTTCAAACTTGAGGTTATTTCCTCTGAATCGACGTACAGTGCCTCAAAGTGAAACTGGGACACTGTATGAATTTTTGTTAACTTAAACAATAATTGGTCACAGCATTATTTTTTATTTAAATAAAATGTATCTTTTAAAAGCTTTATTTAGGAAGATTGCAAAACAAAAGAAAAATTTAATTCATTCCCTTTAATGCGTAAAAAAAAACAAAAATGTTATGACAACTCTTTTCTTATCTCAAAATAAAAGTGGGACAGGATACAATAAGACTTAACCTCGCTTTAATGTGTTAGGATTTAACACCCGTTTTTAGGTGCTAGTATTTCGTAGGTAATGCTTTATTAGATATAACGGCCAAAAGTCTCTGAGGCATTGATTTTACCAGGTTTAAGCAAAACGACGGTTCTATTTTCGCCCACTCTTCTTTTATTACTCTCTCTACCTGAGTTTTGCTAGATATATCTCTATGTTTTCGTATTTGTTCTTCTAGGTGGGACCAAGGGTGCTCATTAGGGTTCAAATTGGGTGATTGAGCAGCTGTTTAAAACATGTGGGCAGTTATATAGTAGCAACAGCTTCACTTTTTGAGCTTTGTGTTTTGGGTCATTGTCCTGGTAATAATAAAAATCATCCAAAATGCCCAGTTTTTAAGCAGAATCCTTCAAATTCTCTTTTAATGTACTTAAGTACATATGTTGATCCATATTTCCGTTGATTATACAAGGGTTTCCAGGCCCAGCTGCTGACATGCAGCCCCACACCATTATCGATCCGCCACCATGTTTTAACGTTGATCGTAAATTGCGTTCTTTGAGCTCCTCATTAGGTTTTCTCCAAACAAATGAGCGTCCATCAGACCGAAAAAGGTTGAATTTGCTCTCATCAGCAAACAAAATTTTATTCCAAAAACTAATAACTTTAGTTTGGTGCTCTCTAGCAAAATTCAGCCTGCTGTGCTTGTTCTTTTTGCTTATCCATGGTTTCTTTCGTGCCACCCTTCCATGAAAATTATGCTTTCTTAAAACATTTCGTATAGTCTCGGGATTAGCATCTTTTTTAAGACCCTGGGAAGCTAACGCTGCAAGTTTTGGTGCACTTAGTTTTGGGTTCTTCTTAATTTGACGCACGATCTACCTTTCATCTGCTTCAGAAAATATCCGCTTTGTGCTGCAATGTGGTTTGTTTTCGACTGATTTGGACAGTTTAAAGCGCTTTATAATATTATGAATTGTTGAATGGCTTCTATCCATCATTTTACCAATTTCTCGGACGGATTTTCCATCTTCAAAGTGCTTTATTACTAAAAGTCTGAGGTCCTTTGAAGTTTGACCACGTTGTCGACTCATTTTTGTATTTTTTATAAAAAAAATATGTTTTACGATTATTGTTTAATTACCGTTATGAATTTCAACAACAACATATAAGCATTGCCAGATAAAACAAGCGAATTGCAAAGAGCTACCGTCTGTCCCACTTTTATTTTGAGATAAGAAAAAAGTTTTCATAACATTTTTGTTTTTTTTTACGCATTAAAGGGAATGAATTAAATTTTTGTTTTGTTTTGAAATCTTCCTAAATAAAGCTTTTAAAAGATACATTTTATTTAAATAAAAAATAATGCTGTGACCTGTTATTGTTTAAGTTAACAAAAATTCATACAGTGTCCCAGTTTCACTTTGAGTCACTGTATATTTGGAAAGATCTTAACCATCTTTCCCATTCCGGACGAATTAGTGGTTTTTCAATGGATGCACACATAAATGGCTTCAAATTTTCAGCCATTTTATAAGATTTCCTGAAACGATAAAACATTTTATAAATATATTGACAATTGAGTTATAAACTTGTCATTCTATCCTATTTATACATATGTATGTACATATATTAATTTAATCGTTTCGTGGCAAACTGCCTCTGGCGTTTGCCAGTTGATAATATCTTCAATTAACCCGGCCAACTGCCCCTGGTTCTCTTCCAACCAGCTATTCCACTTTCCCCCCTACCGGCAGTCTGCCCTTGCTTCCAGCAAATAATTTCTCATGACAATCTGTCACTGGCATCTGCCATATACTTTGGCCAACTGCCTCTGCCGTATTAGCAGATCATATTTTGTCCCGGCTACTGCCCCTGCCCTTTTGGCAGATAATAAACAATAATTTACATGTTTCCACCGTTGAAACACTCCTCACGTCCCTTTCCAAGCCCATCTTGTAACTTTCCACAAAACCTTAATTTCCTCACTTATTTCTATAAAACACCGATTTATCTCGTCGCCAATGTACCAACCCGTTAATTTGTATAATGAATAATACACTTTTAATGCGTTAAATAGTGAACGTTTATTTAGAACTTCTGGCTTCTTATTCTATCAATTTCTATCTACCAATATATATATTTTTCTGCCCTGTCAATCACAGTTCAATGCTGATATTCAATATTCTTGACGGCGTTGTTATATGTTACAATAGTATACATTCGTATGTCTTTTATTTAAATTAATACATATATTATGAAAGACAGTTAAAAGCGAATAATAACCCATATACATATGTATGTTCTTGCTATATTTTAATTTATTTCTACTTCTCCACTAGATTTTAGAAGAACCTGATAAAATATATCAAAAAATTCGTATTGCGATTCTAATTTTCTCAGAAAAATAGAAAACCGATTGTATCGAGTTTTTTTTAAACTATTGAAACTATCGATAGGTACCCGGGTACCTTGCCATTAAGTTTAAGGTGTTTTTTTTTTTTTGTCATTAACATAAGGGATAAATAAAATAAAAAGCATGTAAAGAATAAATTAAATAAAAAAAAAAACAAATTTAATTTCGTGGGTTTACCTCTAAAATACTTATGTACATCTTTGCTTAATTAGCTATCGTCAAAAAAATACAAAATAACAACAGTTTTACATGAGCAATAGAAAACTACATACAATTTTAAATTTCTAATAGTGCATTTACACAAACTCAAATCAAGTAAATTTAATTTGAAATCACTTTTAAAATCTATAGTGTTTACACCGACATTTTTTGACAACTAGCAGGATTTCATTTTCATTAAAATAATACCAAATTAAGAAATAAATAAATAAAATATTTTTTTTCTTATTATTTTATATTCAATAAAAAAATAAATACTTATATAAAACAATTTGTTTTCTTATTTTTCTACATTCAATGAAAAATAATTTAAAAGTTTTGAATTTATTTTCGTTTTAGTTTTATGAGGCACTTTTCAATTGTCAGTTTCTTAGTCGGAATTTACAATGTACAAATTGAAAGACAGACAGGTAAACAAAATTTGTAGAAATAGTGACGAAAATGCGAAGAATGTAGTATACGAATGTTTGTACAGGACATTTGTCCTTTTGCTTTTCCACTTTTGTTGTTTTTACGTCTTCTGTTTGTCTTCTAAGTTCTATATGCTAAAAGTTTTAGGCAAGAGTAAAAGAGAATTGAAAAATATCTGCCTTTCAATTTCCACATTGTAAGTCCCGACTTACTGTAGTTTTGTATTTTTTAGTACAACTTAGAAAAAATACAGAGTTGCATCGGAAAGTATACTAGATTTCAACAAGATTTTGTCGAAATCTAGTAACGAAGTAGATTTTGTTTTATATGGGAAATCAAGTAAAGAACGACTAGATTTCAATTGAAATCTGGTAATTAGTTGATTTGAGTTTGGTGTAAATGCACTATAAGATATGTCGGTATGATGAAAAACGATTTCATTCAAAATTGAACTAATCAAGGAAGGAAGGCAATAGTCATTAAGGTTATTAGTAAAAAAGGAATTCAAAATCTTTCCAGATTCAGAAGCTATAACAACGAACGTGAGATTTCAGTCGATTTCAATTTCGTTCGAAATCTGTTTCCATTACATTCCTTATTGAAACAAAATTTCTCAATCTGCTGAATTAATTTAAAACTTGAATATTTTTTTAGTTTTAATTGCTTCTAGCTTTATTAAATAAAATATCTAAATAGTTAGTTTGCAGAATTATGACCATTATGAGTTGAATAATGCTTTCACTTGATTCAGTCTTGCTAATAATAGATTTGTTGACTTTTCCAGTATTTCTCAGCATGGTTTTTCATTTCGCTCTTATGGTCGTACTAAAATGTTTACTGTTTTCAGGAGATATTTAAGGCTATTGATTTTGACGGTTTTCCACTTAGTTTTTCTAAGTTATTGAAAGTTATTGTTGGTTGTTATACAGTAAGGGACAAAATTGTTCACAAAATTACTAAAATTTATAATATATCCAAAAAAGTATGTTTTATTCAAATATATTTTAATTTTTTTTACCTATATAGAATAATGTACATCTAAAAAACTTAAAAAGAACAAAATTTTAAAAGAATGTGTGTTAAGAGTAAAAAAAATAAATATTAATTTAAAAATTCACATGTGAACAATTATGACCGTTGTTGAATATTGCATTGATTTTAGGTCCTAATATTTGGTATGTCTACCGTTTGCTTTTTCAACTGCATTAATTCTTTTTGGCATACTTTTCACTAAATTCGTCAAGACATTAGGGTCAATACTTTCCCAAGCTTCAACAGCACGCTCCCAGAGTTCGTCTACGGTCTTTGGAGGGTCTTTTTGAGCAAAAATTTTTCTCTTTAATATGGACCACAGGTGTTCTATCGGGTTTAGATCCGGCGACTGAGGAGGCCAATCCAAAAGCTTGATCTCATTTACTTCAAACCAACATTTTGTTATCTTCGCGGTATGCTTAGGATCGTTGTCCTGCATAAAGATGCTATTCTGTCCCGGATCTAAACCAAATATGTCGAGACTTGGAATGTATGAGTCTTCTAAACTGTCTATATAATCTTTAGCATTGTCTATATAATCTTTAGCACACATTTTGCCTCTAATTCGGCGAAGTACTCCAAGTTGATTCCCGCGAAAACAGCCCGAAGCCATTAATGAGCCAACTCCAAATTTAATTTAAGACGCCTAGAGTTCGCGAAAAAATATGAAATATTCACTTTTGAAGACTGGATGAGTGTAAGATGGTCCGATGAAACAAAAATTAAAAGAATCGGGTCAGACGGACGACAATGGACATGGGTGGATAAAAGTGTTGGTGTCAAAGAAAGAAATATTTGCCAAACACTTAAATTTGGAGGTGGCTCTTTAATGGCTTGGGGCTGTTTTCGCCATCGTAGATAAAGTTTTTTATAATTTTTTATCTATTTGGAATTTATATTTCCGTTTGACTAGCTGTAACATTTCACACGTTTCGGCTCCTAAAATTGTGTTGACATTTTCGTTAAAAATTTTAAAACTAACTTTGCACCATCTTACAGCTACATACATATGTATATTACAGGTATCTGTGGTTTCGCCTAAAGCTACGGTCACATTAGTCAAATATTTGACGAAAAAAACGTAACCACTATTTATTTTTTTAATAGATTATGCAAATATTTCTTTTTATGTAAACGTTTCTTCAAAAATTGTTTAAAAACGATATTAATAAGAAAAAATATTTGGATATATAATTAACTAAACTTTAAGAAATGAAAAATTAAAAAATAAATATTTTCATAAAATAGTGGTTACGTTTTTTTCGTCAAATATTTACCCAATGTGACCGTAGCTTAAGACTTTAATTTTTGTGTTACCAAATGACACTAGTTGTTTTACACAGCTTGGTTAATTGTTATTGCTTTATTAAAAATTTTTAGTTTATCAACCACACGTTTAGGTAAAAAGTTGCATTGTGCACCGGTATCTAGTTTAATCATATCGCTCAGTTGCGAGAAGAGTGGAATAACTCAAAAATCAAATTTTTTGAGTTAATAATGCAGAAATATCAGGCGAACTGTAATTTAAAACATATCTAAAAATTTTATTTTTATCACTTTTTTTCATTGAGTGGCGACCAAAAGTGTCTTCTACTTTTCATAAAAATTCACCCGAGTTAAAATGTTTAAACGCCTTTATCTCAAAATCGTTTTTTTTAGTTATTCCACTCTTCTCGCAAATGAGCGATATGATTAATATTTTTAATATTTATCCATTCTGTGAAGTGATCCTTTCGATTTTTATCATATGGTTGAACTGACCCAATAAAAAGATCGGAATCGCTGCTATCACTGCTTTCTTTATAAGACTTTTGTACACAATACTCAACCTCCCTGCGTTTGTTAGATTTGGCTCTTATTTTCGTTTGCACATTTCTTCAAAGTGATTCTTTTTTTGTATATTTTACAAACATATCGCTAACCTGGACAGCTGAGTAAAGTGTGATTTTTGCCACAATTTTTACAAATTTCTTCGGTATCTAAATATGAACTGTGTCAAAAAAAAAATTAAATAAACAATAAAAAAGCCTATTCGTCATGAATGTCTTGTACAAACATTTTTTGTGGGCATCATAAAAATGCACACTTTATATTCGAAATTTGTACTGAAGAAAATTTACCTACTGATAGTTCACTTTTGGTATAAAAACTATATATTTATTCAAAAGGAAGATCTGCTAGTGATTTATTATTATTTTTGTATTGCCTTTTTAGCTTAGCGTAGTAATTAAAATACTAGTAAAATAGTGTGAGTACGAGCATTAAGTGTAAATGTTTGTTTATAAAGGTAGAAAATTGGAATGTGTTAAATTAAGTTACATTAATTCGTGCTGTGTTAATTTGTTATTAACGTTTAAGGAATTTGAACGAAAACTGTTTAATTTTGTTTTTGCAAGGTATCGTCGGTTTTTAAGTCATATGTAAGTTGAGTTTTCAATACGGTTAAACTGCTGCCAATAATTTGTTTATGGTAAATTTTTCGAGTTAAAAAGCCTAAACCATCATTCATTCATTCTTCTTCTTGCCATTCAGACATTGTACATTCCAAAGTTTTATATCCCTGTTGCAAATAATTCTTTCATACTATGCTAATCATAGGCTCAGCTATTTTTGAAAAGTATAACCAGGAGGTGCAGGAGTTGCTCAACGTCATTCTGCACAGTCTTATCAGATTTGCAGGAATACCGAGCTCAGACATTGCTGCATATACGCGATCCCTTATCGGGCTATCGAAAGCTGCCGACAAAGAGGTGGTGTGTGTCGACTTGACTTTCATGGGTCTTCTCCAGGATTTGGCGCAGTGTGAATATCTGGTCAATGGTGGACTTACCAGGTCTGAAGCCACACTGATAAGGTCCAATCAGTGAGATGGCGAATGGCTTCAGTCGTTCACACAATACGCTCGTAAGAACCTTATATGCGATAGGGAGAAGGCTTATACCCCTGTAGTTGGTGCATATTGTGGGGTCTCCCTTTTTCAGGATCGGACAGAGGGCACTGAGATTCCAATCATCGGGCATACTTTCTTCCAGCCATATTCTGCAAATGAGCTGGTGCATGCACCTAACCAGCTCATCGCCTCCATACTTGAAGAATTCAGCGGGCAGACCGTCAGGTCCGGCTGCTTTGTTGCTCTTCAGTCGCTATATGGCAACCTTGACCTCTTCATGGCTGGGGGACGGGATCACAACGTCATCATTGATTGGGTCCGGCACAGAATCTCTAGCAGCGGAATTTGTATCATCATCGCTTTGCAGTAGATTACAGAAATGCTGTCTCCATAATCTTAGTGCACCATGTGCATCTGTAACCAGATTACCATGTTCGTCTCTGCAGGAGGTTGCTCCGGGTTTAAAACCAGTAGTAAGACGCCTTATCTTCTTATAAAAATTTCATGTCTCCTCCTGCACATCTGGATTTCCTCACGATCACGCCTTTCTTGCTCCCTTTTCTTTCTACTAAATAGGCGTCTCTCTTCCCTCCTCTTCTCTCTGTACACCTCCACAGTTGCTCTTGTAGTGGTGGACTGCAACGTTCTTCTGTAGGCAGCATTCTTTGCCGCAGTGGCCTCACGACACTCTTCATCGTACCATTGGTTTCTGCGGGGAGGACGCTCAAAACCAAGGACTGTTTCGGCAGCGTTGCGCAGAGAGTGAGCAATGTGAGACCACTGTCAACCAATACTTTCGAGAGAGGACGGGATGCAATGGAGCTCATTAGAAAGACGATCGGAAAACGACCTGGCTGTCTCTTGTGATCGCAGCTTTTTGATGTCCAGCTTCCCTTGAACACTAGAACGTGCCATATTCGCTGCGCATATGCGCGACAAGATAATGGTCCGAGTCGACATTTGGACCTCTAAATGTGCGCACGTCTAGTATGCTGGATACATGCCTTCCATCAATCACAATGTGATCGATCTGGTTGTTGGTAGATCGATCAGGAGAGAGCCAGGTGGCCTTATGGATATCGAGATGCTGGAATCTGGTGCTACAAACTACCATGTTTCGCGCCGGGGCGAAATCGATCAGTCTCAAGCCGTTCGGCGAGGTAGAATTATGGAGACTGAACTGTCCGACAGTGGGGCCAATGATACCTTCACGTCCAACTTTCGCATTGAAATCGCCGAGGACAATTTTGGCGTCATGTGCCGGACACCTATCATATACATCCTCGAGCTTTGCGTATAAAGCATCTTTGGCCGCATCATCCTTCTCTTCCGTCGGGGCGTGCACGCAGATGAGGCTGATATTATAAAACTTTGTCTTCATCCGGATCGTAGCTATCCTTTCGTTCACGGGGGTGAACTCTGAGACAAGATGGCGAAGTCTACGAATCCGCAGCCAAATTCGTGTCTGTTATCATGGCAGCTGTAGTAGATGTCACATGTTGCTTGCCTTGTACAACCCTGTTCTATCCATCGCATTTCCTGGATGGCGGTGATATCAACCCTACGTTTCTTGAGAGCATCCGCCAATTGGATAGAGGCACCTTCCCTGTAAAGGGTTCTCACGTTCCAGGTGCATAACCTTAAATCATAGTCCTTAAAACGTTCGCCAAATTCGTCAACATAGAAGGGGGTCCGTTTAGAGGCTATTGTTTCGGTTTTCATTGAATTTTTGTTTTTACGTGGTGGGTTTCAAGCCCTACGCACAACCCAAATTTAAAGTCCAGGGGATTGGACAATCACCGCATACATTAGTTAACAAGCTAGCGGGTGCTAGAATGTTATCCAGGTGGCTCACGTGGAGGCTGTATGTCGACTTGAATACAACGGGAACAAGGATCGTTCTGGGATCTATAATTCCAGTTTCTATTTATTCCAGCTATATCTGCTTATTCAGCAATGGTTTTCCCTTCTTTATAAAACTAAATTAATATGTTCTTTTTATCTAAACTAATACGAATATGTTTTTTCCTGGTCTTGTAGAATGACGGTCAGGTGTAGATATATCTGGAGAGTTGTTCTCTGAAGATCTATCGGTCTGAAGTTGATTTTGACAATGATGTCTTGTATTAGATATTCGCCCATGTTCTGAAAATCGCAAAACGCTTGAATTTGGCGTTTTCCATTTGAAATCGCCAAATAGGTGTTCTGCAAAACGAAAACGCTAAAACTTTGGCGATTTCAAATCGCTAATGTACCCTGAAGCGTTTTGGTCAATTGTATTAAATGTAAACCTTAAAGAATTATACAATATATAAATTTAATATGATTTCTTTTAATTTAAAGGAATCTTGTACGTTTTCTTTTAGAATTTTTATTAAAAATCTATAATTTAAAAATTTGCTTTTTTAATACCACTTGTCTGTTTCAATTGCTTACTTATTTATGATTAACTGAATACACAATTTTATACTAATTCCCAAAGCAAACTCTTAAAAGGAGTTCAAAATCAAATTTAAAGATGGATATTCATAGCCAAACATCACCATTTGCGTTTATTTAGTTAACATTTCCATTTGTGTTAAAATCGAAAAAAAGCAAATCGCGCGTTTGTCAGAACATGCTCAAATGCGTTTTGCGTTTTCAAAATGAAATGCGTTTTGAAAACGCAGCGTTTTTTAGAATATGGGCGATTAGCATATTCTTTTGATAAATCCGTATTATAAAGAATTAAGAAAACAGAACTTTACACAGCGGCGGAAATAAAAATGTCCTGCCCCTAGGCACTATAAGAATTTTATTGCAATTTGAATTGAAATAAAAAGCACATTGTGTTATTTAATGATTTTAATTATCGCCCATGTTCTGAAAAACGCATATCGCTTAATATTGGCGTTTTCGATTTGAAAATGCCAAAGAGGTGTTCTGACAAACGAAAATGCTAGAAATTTCGCGTTTTCAAACCGCTAGTGTATACTGAAGCGATATGGTCTATTTTATTTAAACTGCACTATAAAGAGAAAATAAAATTATGCACAATTTAACTTTAATATGTTTTCATTTTATTTAGAGAGAAATATGTTAAGTTTTGTGACGATTTTACTGAAAAATTTTGCAATTTAAAAATATGTTTTCTGTTTGCCAATCATCTGTATTAATTGTTTACTTATGAATTGGCGATTTACACAAACAGCTGTTCAAATTAATGTTCGAAAAAATATTATGCTAGTGGTGTTAACTTTAATATAAATTATTTGGTTACTTATTTTTAACTTTTAATATTAGTTTTTGGAATGCATTAAGTGCACATATGTACATATTTACATTAAAAAGCAAAAACTAATAAACTATTATTAAGATCAAATATACTTTAAAACGTCTATAATTTCTTCAAAACATTTACGAGGGATAAAGAAAAAAAACTGTATTTAAAACCGGCTACCCGTGAAGAAAGCTACCAATTATTCGTAAGTATTTAAAAATGTTCTGACAAGTGAAGTGTACTCTAAGTCAAAGGAATATTATTGATAAAGAAAAATTAAAAATTTTAATTATAAAAACACAAATGTAGGTATATAAACAAATATGCCTTTGTTAGTTGAAATATAAATTTAATATTTACTGAATGCAAAATATTTTTAGAATTTATGGAAATACATCCAGACATTGCTAAAAGTCTTTACAAAGGTGATAGGGTCAAACTAGACCAATTTTGAAGCGACTTAAGAGTGATCAGCTGAATGCCAGTGGACCTCTCACTAGAAATGTTAATAACTGGAAAAAGGTACAAACTTTAAGCAAGGTATTTTCAATCCACTTAAACTGTGTGTCTTTATTTAGTTTTGGTGTGACTGGAGACGCAGCATAAAAACAAGATTGTCATTAATAAAGGCGGGAGGGGGAGAATATTAGCAGCATTTTTTGTCACAAGTTGAAGCGCAATTGGCTATAATCTGCAACATATTCCACTGCAGTCTCCAATAACATGACAGGGCTGACATTAAACACATAAAGGAGGAAGAAACAAAAATGTCAAAGGTGTAGCTCAACAAATTAAGGAAATAAATGATACTATGAAAGAACACACTAAATAATTAAGATATCTAAATTAAAATATTAACGAAATTTGTTCTTTAAAGAAAAAAGAACTGTGTGAAATAATAAGACACAATCTAGAAATGGAAAAAGTTGCCATTAGTCGCAAAGAAATGATACTGAAGTTTTTGAAGTTAGAGAAACGGAAGATCGGCATCGATAATAATTAATTGTTAAAATTTTGTGATACTTTTGATCTCCTTAATGTAGTAGTTAAAGTATTTTATTACACATACATACGTGTAACAGTTGTTTTTTTGTTTTAAATGAAATGTTATTTTTTTGATTTTAAATTAAATGTTTATTTTTGTTTTTAATAAATATGTATGTATGTACATAAGTATATATATGTATATTAAAAAAAGTAATTGCATTTGAAACTACACTAAAGTCCTTGCAATACTGTCTCTAATTTCCGCTCCAGCGGTATTGTTCTGCAATTGATCGTCGTCTTCTTCTGTTTCTTCATTTATTTCAGGAACAATTTGGTCTTCATCTTGATTGGGAACATTATAATGTACTAATGTCAAGTCCGCTATCAAAGTGTTAATCCGTTCTTTGTAATTAAGCACATTTCCTTCCTGTTTTGTATTCCTTAATTCGTAATGTATGCTGCTTGACATTCTTGTTGATTTAAAATGTTTTGCCAAAACTGTCTTCAGTTCCTCGAAAGTTTCAGGTGTATCCTGTATAATCAAAATGTCCCTGACTTTGACCACTAATTTTATTGCTAATACATATTTTATTAGGTTCTTTCTTCCTTGATCATTCAATTCAGAATGAACCATTAATAAATATAAAATATCAACATGTTTAGGCTTTCCGTCGAAGACTGGTATTGTTTCTGAAGCCTTTATACTGTCAAAGTTCGACATGATTTTAAGATTTTCAACTTCTTCCCCTATTTTCAATTTTTCTCCTTTATGTTCTGTCAATAGCTGAATTGCTGTTTTTCTCAAGTCCCTAAATCGAATAGTCTTTTCTTCTCTTAAAGGATTTGCTAAATGTCCTACTAATTTTCCAAATTTTTCACTTAACTGTTCTATTGACCTTAGTTTTTCCTGTACAGTTTCTTTTGTATATTTTTTTTGTTATTGATTTTCTAGCGTTCACAATTAATCTTTCTAATTCTTCAAAGATCCGATCCATTGAATTATGATAAAAAAATCTTACTTTAAAATTTCTGTTTTATTACTCATACATTCTGTACAGAGTTTCTTACAACCTGTTTTTTTATATAGTGTTGCATAAATTTGAATATGGCTACTATTACGAATATTATTAATAAAATTATTATTATTTCCTGGTCTATCGTTATTGTATTTGTATTTATTGCGTTGGCGGTTGCATGACCTTATTTTGTAACTTCTGTAGTCTTAATATTTGTTGATCTGAACAGCATGTATACAATATTGTTGATCCAAATTCAAAGTGTGGTTTAATCATTGTGTTGTAAATGTTTATTGATGTAATAATTGATATTTTAATTCGTATGCGCTTGAAGAATCAAATTTTTTTTTTCAATTTTTTTTACAAATATATTCTATATGATTTTTAAATTTTAACAGTCTAATTCATAATAAAGGTAGAATTAGCCGAACGTTGATGTAACGTAACGCAATGTACGTTGGTTTCTAGCATATGAAAACAATGCAAATGATTATCCAAAATAAATGTCACGTTGACGGGACGGAAGAATCTGTATAAAATAGAATTTCTAAACGTTTTTACGTGACATTTCAATGAGAGTGATGTGACTATTGTATGTTAAATGGCAATGTGGCCCAAATGCCCTTTTTTGTACTTCTATGCTTATAAGCAAATCTTTTTCTTTTTTATGCGTACAAAAAGACTTTAATTTTTAAATTCTTCAATTTTTTTTTTAATTTTTAAAGTCTTTATGATATTTATGTTTAAATTTAACAGTCTGTTTCTAGAACACGAATGGTATTTGACATTCGTCTTTTTATATGAGAAACACTAACAAATTTGAGTGTTTTTGTTAGTGTTTCACATATAAAAAGACGAATGTCAGAAACCATTCGTGTTCTAGAAACAGGCTGTAAATTACATTTAAATGCAACTTTGAGTTTTTCAGCGCAAAGTTAAATGAAACTTAAATGCCATTTAAATGACCAACCTTGTCCATTTAAGTTTTACATATAAATACATGTTCTCGCCATCTTGTTTTTACGTTTTGCAAATAAAAATGAAACAATCAACAATGTTTTTAATTTTTTTATAAAAAATGGGCATATATGAACAAAACTCGTCTTTAAATAATGAAATTAATATATATTAATTACGTTTATTGTTATTAATTGATGTTTATCAATAGTATTTTTATTTTATTTCTGGTGTTTTATTTTGTTGCAGCCAATCACAGCTGTTTCTGCGAAAAAATCTGTAAAGTTTGTTTACATTTGGTGATGCTACCGTACTTTTAACGCAATTAAATACAAACTTAAATTTATGACTGAAAAACTGAAACTGCATTTAAATGCCATTTAAGTTTAAATTAAAATTAACTAATTTTTAGTTTAGGGGGTCAAACTTTATGAATGTTGGGCACAGTTTAGACTCCAATTCTGCAATACATCTGTCAATGTACTTACTTACTGTACTTTGGCACATGCCCAGCAAATAATCGTTTCCAACGATGTGCTGGAAACTTCCACCGGCTAAAAGCGACAATGTAGCCGCTAATTGCAGTTTTGGTGGCACTGATGTTGACAAGTTGATCCAGTACAAAGTTGAATGCCTCCTTCGTTAATCTAAATCGTTTTGGAAACCTATCAACATAGATTTATTATACGAGTAGGTTGTGAGTTCATTTTCTACTACGCTGTATCTGATAATGATAAAGGGTCGCTTTTAATTCGCATTTGTCTTCTAATACTCGTGGTAGGTTGTTCTTCTTCATCAGAGGAAGACAAATAAAATAAATATGAAGAATCCATTAACTATAGAAAATAAGTAGTTTAAATCAGCTAAAATATTTAATTTAAATATATTTACATTGACTTACTTCTATTGTTTAATCTTTTTTCTTTGTTGACATTTAACACTAATGTGAACAAAAAATATATTAAATTTTTAAACAAATTTCGATTCGAAAGCTATCGAATACCGCAATACCGTTTTTTATACGTCACGAAATTTTATTCGATTCGAAAACTTACTCAATCACGAATATGACGATTTGGCCCCAGTGCCTCGTTTCTGTATTACTCGACTCGAGTAATATCTCACATGAAACAAAAAAATTGAAACAAAAACTATGTGAATTGACACAAAAAGTGCTGTTTCTCACATACGTGTTTCTGTATGTAAAATAATGCGAGTACTATCTGTCATTTATGCCATTTTCCAATTATTATTGGAAAAATGTGAGTAAAAGTGTTTCTGTATCTTTTTTTTGTGAAAACTGAACCGAATGAAGTGTCAAAATAAGCCGCATATTAAAACGTTGCGAAAAGTGTTTTGCAAACAAAAAAAACAATTTTTGTATTTTGTGTCTTTTTTAAATAATATTGTGTGGCTTTTTTATTAAAAATAATATTGCGTAGCTTTTTTAATATATATATATTATAGTTTTGCATTTCTCTTCATATAATTTTTTTTATTGGTTTGTTTACATTTTTCACCAGGGTTGTCAGATAGTTTTCAATTTTCATCCCCGATTTTAAAATTCATATCGTCAAAAATCCTCACAGAAACTGTATCAATAATTTTGCATAGATACATACAAAAAACAATTTTTGTATTTTGTGTCTTTTTTAAATAATATTGTGTGGCTTTTTTTATTAAAAATAATATTGCGTAGCTTTTTTAATATATATATATGATATATATTTTTATAGTTTTGCATTTCTCTTCATATAATTTTTTTTATTGGTTTGTTTACATTTTTCACCAGGGTTGTCAGATAGTTTTCAATTTTCATCCCCGATTTTAAAATTCATATCGTCAAAAATCCTCACAGAAACTGTATCAATAATTTTGCATAGATACATATGCTTTGATATAGGTATAAATATATACTATATACAGTGGTGGTCTATAAAAAAGATTGACCATGATCTAGCATCATGACCAAAAAACTTTAGAACAATGTGATTAATATTTTTGTTTGTTTCTATATAAAATATCAATTATAAAGTAAATAAAATAAAAAACATTAAAATTTCCCAAGATCAAAACTTAAAAAACCATGTACATATTCAAAAATATTGTTAAAATTAACTAATTTTGCCTCTACATAAAAATATACACATCAAATTTGATGGCCTAAAAGAAACAGTTTTTTATTAATGGCACCAAATTACCACTATTCTGTAGTTAGTGGAATTACCTTGGTTTTAAATAAAGAATGAAAGAAATCTATAATATATAGTTAAATAAGCAACAAAATTGTAAAAATCGTCAAACATTTGTCGATTATCCACAATAAAACCCCCATCTCCAAATGAATTTTTTTTCCCCATTTCAGAAAAAAAAATCCCCATTTTGGTGATAAATCTCCTAATCTGACAACACTGTTTTTCACAATTAATATTTTTATTTTGACGTTTTGCTTTCGTTTCACACATTTAAACTGGAAATATTCCAGTTGGAAAAGAGTTTGTTTTGATTGTTTTCGCATGTAGATACAGAAACACTTTTTTAACGACGATTCGAAAAACGATGGGATTTTTTGTTTCAACACACATGTGAGTAATTTCTCGAGTCGAGTAATACAGAAACGAGGCACAGAATTCAAAGAGACCTTCGTTTGGTGTTCAATCAAATTCTGTTTTTTATTTATTAAAATTTCCAACTTATATACTAATTTATTCTATGGTCAGCATTAATGTGGCACAACAATAAATCAATAGCAAAATTGCCGTTCTCACGGGGTTTTGCAATCCAGCATTTTTTTGGCTTGTGAAAACAATTATCGCAACAAAGTTCAATACAAAAAATTACAGTAACAAATAAAAATAAAGAAATAATTAATACAAAAATCCTATTACATTATTTTCATACTAATAGTTCACAACAAAAAGTTTAATGTTCACTTATGCTGATCAAAACAAAAAAATAAAAAATACAACTTTAGTTCATTAACAAAAGAATTCTTAAAAATACTTATCATAAAAAAGAAATAAATTAAATTTCAAGTTCAACCTAGAGTAAACAAAATACTTATATTACTACAGTGCCTTAACTAAGTATAGGTACACTACATACCATGAAATCATCAAACATCGACAAAAAAATCGTCAAATTGATTCATTAAAATCGTCCAAAATATAAGCAAGAAAATTTCACCTTCTTAAAAAAACTTTTGTTTTTATTTGAGTAAAACTGAAAAATAGAATTGACAGTACAAATGTATATAAAATTTCGAAACCTAAATAAAAAAAAACATCAAAAATATATTATATTTATTATACAGATGCATTACTATTACACATTTTAGTCAGTTTAGGTACAATTTTAAATTAATTACAATTTTAATTTAATTATTTTCAATTCCTTATATTAGAATGGTTTTTTATAAACGTAATGGCCGCCAAAGACGGCTTTTATTTTTTTAGATTTATTTGTCTAAATATTGTTATAAATCTATTTTTTTTTTCAAATAAATTTAGATAGAGTTAGGAAAAAAGAGTAGAGTTTCTCATTTTCATTTCTTATATTTTTTTCAAATCTAACAGTTTAAGGTTTTTTTGGGCGAAATTGTTTTTTAAATTGAATTTTTTGTGTAAAAAATTCATAAAAATCATTTCAGAAATAGAGTAATATTCTACATGTGAATTTCCAAAAGCAATAGTTACAAATAGTGTGATAATAATTGTGACAATGTTAAAGAATTCAAAGAAATAAACCGAAAACCATGACAAAGCGTATAGCAAAATCGTAATCTACAGGAAATTCTAAGAACTTTTCCCAAAGAAACCATGGTTCTGAAACCAAAATCGAGCTTCCGGTTTTTTAGAAGAAAATTTGGTGCTCAGCAGCCTAATTCTGTAATTCTCTTAGCTAAAGCTTATGCTAAAATAAATTTACGGCAAATATTTTAGCAAAGTCGCTAACTTTGTATTCTGAAAGTCTAACAGCTTACCCCATGGTATAATAAACAAGGTAGATGATTCCCTACAACAATACAACGCTACCAAAAACAACATGAATTTTGTTAGTGTTACGGCGAATTCAATCTGACCAATCGTCAAAAATTTATGTCGGCATTTTGTTTAGTTTTTTTGTAACATTGAAAAGAGCAGAAGCCTTATAAAATTTATATTTAAATATTCCAATATAAAAAGTATAAAAATTAAGAAAAAAAATTGTTTTTTGCTGTTTCTTTTAAATTGTATTTTTTATAAAATTCAAGGTAAGGTTTTTTATATTTTTCATTATATAAAATTATTCTTAATAATTTTAACTACTGTTTATATAGCTTATATATACATATAGTCAAGCATCATAGGGATTTTGTGATGCCAACTATGGTATTTTTGTGTCACATATAGCATCGAAAGCATCACAAACAACAGATACATATAGTAGTAGCAAGTCCATACAAATGAACACAATCTTTACATATCTGCTCGAAAACCAACCTGTGTAGTATGGTATTATCTGAAAAATGTTAATTGCGAACTTAGATCAGCCCAAAAAAATTGTAATATGAAACAATCCCAAGCAAAAAGTTTTAAAAGTACATACAAACAATAAAATAAATTTATTGTTTGTTAATGTATCTCAAATAGAGATATTCTTTATTAGCAAAAATACATAAAATATTTATACATATACTGTATTTATTTTTATTTAATAGTATATTGGTTTCACACAACTCAATTTTAAATTATTTACATTTTTGATTTTAAATGCATTTATAAACAATTATAATGCAATAATTAACATATGTAAATATATTTTTAATATATATTGTACATAGTTATTTTCTTATGACATATTGCCATATGTCCGACTACTTTTTGGTGCGTTTTTGCACTTAAAAATTTTTACTTAAAATTGACAGAAAAGATAAGAAGATAGATGAAAAATGATTTTGCGATTTTAAAAACAAGATCATAATAAAAAAAACAAAAAGTAGATGCACTTAAGGGGTATTTTAATACGTAAAACTTTAAAACATTAAAAAATATGTTTGTCCGACGACTTTATTGAGCCACTGTATATATTAAAATCCATTCTGGCAATACCTCTATTTACTATAAAATGCTGTTTTGGCAATACTTTGCAGTAGTTGTTAGATCAAGTGCGATAAACAGGTTCGCTTAATTGTAATACTATCCACATAATATATAAAGTTGTAAAAGCCATTTTGGTAATGCCGTTATTGTCATGGCATTGTTTGTGTTATGAAGTGTAGTAATACGGTGTCTTTTAATATATACATATAGTATCAGCTCATATTTAACAGTTAAAAAGGTTTTAAGAAAATACGTGTAAAGATATTTTTGTTTGTATTAAGGATTCGTACGGGCAAAAAGTTAACGTTGATCATGTCATTACCTCTAACATTGTATTCAAAGAAGTATTATAAAAGCATTTAAACATATGTATGTATGTATGTATGTATGTAAATATGTATGATATATTATGATTTCTAATATTTTTATACTTTTAATAAAATGTATTGAAGTTACTAAAATTTCTTTTAATTATTTTAATTTTATGTTACAAAAATGACAACTAACGGTGCGAAATATTCGCATGGGTCATCTAGTTATTATTAATTATTAAAGTATTTATTAATATTTAAAGCGAACAAGTATATTTTTAAATTATGCTTTTATTTTTTTATTATGTTTATCTACAACACATATATGTACATATATATATTTATGTATCCTTGATAAATATTTTAATTTTTATACTATTTTTTTTTTATTTATGTTTATTTATTTACAATTTTATAATACATAAATGAACTATATAAACACTAGTTTAAAATATTATTAAGGAAGTACATAGTCCCTTAGAAGAGCTCTCTAGTACAATAGTTATTTAAAATTAAAATTCCTTATGAATAGTTATAAATTAAACATTATATAATCAGCCCTATTCCCGTTGGCGTTCTTATTTTAAATGTCGTTTCTATTTGGTTGTCGTTTTCATGTCGCTTCGTTTCTAAAATGGTATTCCTGAAATAAAACGGAGACGACGATAAAAAGTTATCGAAAACTACAATAAAACCAAAGAAAAACTTGGTAGCACTAGAAAAAAAACCTGTAATATTATGTGGTTTTGTTTACCAAATAATTTCGTTTGTTTTTTTAATTAATAATCAAATGAAATGGTATTAGATTTGTTGTAGAATTTAAAATGAATTTAAAAAAAAGAATTAAAATATTTGAGTAACTCCTTTTTAAATGTGGTAACATTGCGCGTTTTTTGAAGGTTATTAGGAAGACTATTCCAAAGATTTATGATACATACATGGAATTGCCGTTGAGACAAAAGGCTCTTATATTTCGGCACAATAATTTTTGTTCCACGATTTGACCTTGCAAATACAATTCTGTTATAAATGTAGGGAGGATTGTTTGAAACAATAATTTTGTGCAGAAAGGTCAGACACTTGTATTTCATTAAATCTTCAAAACTTATATTAAAAATCTGAAACGAATAACTAGAGATACTACGGTCATGGCGACCTCTATATCGAGCAATGTTATTATAAATTACCCTAAGTTTACGTAAGTCAATTCTGTCACAGCAAATAATTCACATCCATATAGGAGTGATGGGAGTAGGTCTGTTTTGGGCAATAACATCCGTATAGAAAGTGGCTGCAAATCAATTATATACATATTTTTAAATTTTTTAGTAATATTTTGTTGTTAATTTAGTTTTACCTATTTTGTGCCAACCATCTCCGTCACGGAATGGAAGTCCAAATAGATTTATTTTTGCAGCCACTTCCTTCCAAAAACTATTAAAATTCAAGGGTTTTATGCCTTTTTTGAAACCTTCACGATTTTTTTTCAATTTCTGATGCTAAAATTTCAAATTGTTGCAACGTTGTAATTTTAATTTTCTATTTTTCAACCCTCTCGTTTTAATGTCGCTACTAAAAATGAAAGCGACAAGAAACAGGCATTTCTTTATCGTTTCTATCTTCGTTTTTAAATAGAGAATACCGACATTTTTCGATTATTGTCGATAACGACAACGGTGATACCAAGTTGTCGTTTTTATTTCGTTTTAAAATAAAAACGCCAACGGGAATAGGGCCGAATAATAAAGAATATATGTAAAGAGAATTTCAATATTATCATCTGGTTAATGCTCCAAATACTGGTGTATGAAAGGAGTTCTAAAAGTACGCGAGAAACAATTATAAATCCAATGTCTATGTACCTATTTAAAATTGAGAAATTTCTCACTGTTGAGTTCCTTCCAAAAGCGAATCAGCATGTGGCAAACACGACGCTGGTTAATGAATATAATTCTACAATTATATAGTATATGAAAATCTTACAAGAAATGTGTAACATTCTTCAAATTAATTGAAAAATTACTTACTTTTGCACCTGTTTTACAAATGGCTCAACATTTGTTAAGAGCGACACTGTGTTTCCAACACAAACTATAGTTCATGGTAGAAAATGGGCGCCAAATACCCCGGAATAATTTGTTAGTCATACTCACCAAATTGCGCTCCATCTGCTTCTTACTTCATCACTTTTGGGAACTCTGAACAAATGTTCACTCCCTTTCATATTTTTTTTTGGAAACTGTGCAAGAACTCATTTTTTTTATTAAATATCTTTGTTGAAAAAAAAAAAAAAAAAAAAAAACACTTTTAAAATATATTAATAGTTTTTATTTATTTATTTATAATTAAAGTCTATGGAAGATAATCTGTACAGACTAATAACAATACATATAATGCTTAAATAATAAAATTGAAATAAAAGTGTACAAGAGGAAAAATAAAAGTAAATGTAAATCACAATGTTACGAATTAAGAAATATAATTATCTTATTCCTAATAGTACATAAATTCAAAGAAAAATCAACAAATTCTGACAAATTATTATATTGGGGACATATTCTTATAAAAGGGTCAGCAAGCATATAATTAGATCTACATAATGGAATGTACAAAGGTGTATGATGACGAGTATAACGACTAGGAACATTAAATTTAACACAATTCAATAGATATTTACAACATATATTGCCATTTAACAGATTCATCATAAAAGACACGTTCAACATAACACGACGACTTTTAAGAGTAGGTAGTTTAATTAGAGCAAGTCTACTCGTGTAGGAAGGAAGATTAGTATAATTTCAACGAAATTCACGCAAACAGAACAACAAAAATTGCCTCTGCACAGATTCAATGATATTATTATTTATATTATAGTAAGGATCCCATATAATTGACCCATATTCCAAAATGGGTCTCACGAGAGATACATAGAGGTGTTTAGTAATATAAGGATCGGAGAACTCCCTAGACCACCGCTTTATATAACCAAGAACGCTTCTTGCTTTGTTAACAGCCATAGTAATATGAGCATTGAAATACAGCTTAGCATCAAGTAGAATTCCAAGATCAATGATTGATTCAACCACCTCCAAATAATTTCCACCCAGAGAGTAATTAACTATGATTATGTTGTTTCTACCAAATTGCATACATTTACATTTTCCTATATTTAACTCAAGCATGTTGTGTTTGCACCATATGAAGAAGTGATTCAGGTCGTTTTGGAGATAGGCATGATCATCAAGATTAGCAAAAGAAAGAAAAATTTTAACGTCATCAGCGTACATCAATATATCAGCTGATTTAATAACATTTGGAAGATCGTTGATTAACAAGGAAAATAAAAGTGGTCCAAGATGACTGCCCTGGGGAACACCAGAAGGAACAGATATGTGTTTAGATACACAGTCGTTAACTCGTACTGCCTGTTTCCTTCCTGTTAGGTATGACTCCAGCCAATTCAAACTAATTCGCGATACACCCAACAAATCCAGTTTAATCAATAAGAGCTTATGATTAACCTTGTCAAACGCCTTACTGAAATCAGTATATATGACATCGGTTTGCCTCCCTCGAATAAACGCAGTATTGGCTAAGGAAGTAAAATGAATAATATTAGTTGTCGTAGAGCAGCCTTTCCTAAATCCATGTTGTGAAGGTGATATAAATGATACAGTGTGATGATAGAGAAAATCAGCAACCAATTTTTCACACATTTTCTGAATAACACTTAATTTTGCAATACCTCTATAATTTTTAATATCAGTGCTATTCCCAGATTTAAATAGCGGTATAATAAATGAGTCTTTCCAAATAGTAGGAAAAAATCCAAACTTAACAGAAGTACTAAATAAATGAGTCAGTGGTGTCACAAAAGATTCAGTACAGCGACGTAAGATACTGCTTGGAATCCCATCAGGACCAGGAATAAATGACATTTTAAGCTTCTTTAAGTTAATATATCACTACTGCTGAAAATTGGTAAAGTTATTAACTGGTTCGATGAAATGGTATATGGATACTTGTTGTCATGGTAGACAGCATCAGAATAAGTGCTCGCAAAAAAGTCGGCAAACATGTCACATATATCCTCAATATTGCCAGATTCTTGGTTATTTAATTTCATAACTGAAGGAAATCCGTTTGATTTTCTTTTAGAATTTACGAACTTGTAGAAGGACTTGGAATCATGAATAAAATTTCCCTTAACTTTATTTAAATAGTTTCTGTACAAAGATTTGTCAAGTATAATATATTTGGAACGGACAACTGAATACTTTCTATAATCAATAGAACAAGCAGATCTCTTGTATTTTCTATAATATTTATTCTTCAAGTTTTCCAGCCGAGACAGAATTCCATGGCGGACCAGATAATTTGTTAACACTCCGCTTAGGAACGCAAATTTCAAAAAATGAATTTAATATATTATAAAAAGAAGCAGTCATCGAATCAACATCTAAATTATTGTTACCAGGAATTGATAGAATATCGTTCTAACACGTATTTTAAATTCAAGGACTGAGTTTCTCTGCCGTGGTTTAAATATAAATTCTCGAACAAGTGTACCAGCAGGCCAAAACTCGGGCGCCATTACATGACCAAATAATTCATCCTCAACAGTAATTTTAAAAGACGGCACCATTCTTGGTTCCGAGTATGAGAACTTATACACCGAGGTAAACAAACCAGTTCCAAATTTCGAACTCACGTAATATTGTACATCCTCAATAGTGGTGTCAGCCGCCAAGCGGGAAACAAAAATAGTCTAACGTTCTATGTTTTTGTTTATTTTTTGTTTTGCTTTATCCTTTTTATTTTCTTTGTAAAATCACTTACATTGTAAAACCCAAACAGTACGGTACGTACCAAAAGGAAATAAACCCAGTGAATTTTTATTGTGAATATAATAAACCCCGTGTATTTAAAGAATAACTAACATTGTGTTTTTTTTTTCTGAAATATATTTTCGAGGAAACAAAAGTGTCTACACGATTCTCAGAGGTCTGGCAATATATTGTCAGGTGGTTGTCTGACAATGAATTTTTTGGCAACCTTGTCTGGTA
Organism: Metopia argyrocephala; assembly: GCA_963576795.1. Taxonomy (NCBI): domain Eukaryota; kingdom Metazoa; phylum Arthropoda; class Insecta; order Diptera; family Sarcophagidae; genus Metopia; species Metopia argyrocephala. Next base: position 104,875,143 of record OY756208.1, on the reverse strand, counting down.
AAAATTGTCAGTTCACATAGTTTTAAAAATTTACTGACAATTTTGTTAGATTTGACAACCGTCTAAAGAGAGCTTAAGAATTATCCCTGGGGTTAGATCAAGGTCAACAATAACATCATCTTTAATATCGTTGCCATCTATGAACAGAAATGAATACCAGGGGGAATAACAACAACATCCGTTGCCTTTACAAAAGTCGTATTCGTTTAAACGTAGGACAAACAGATAATGCCGCATTTGATGCTCTTATGGCATCTTTAGCTGTAAATTTCCCCCGTTATCGTTATTTTCAAAAATTTTTGAATTATGGGTTTGGCTTTTGTACGATATCTCTGAAAGTTTTCAATCGATTTTAACCTTTATTTTATTTGTTAATTTATTTATTAAGTCTATAGATAACATGTCTTTACAGGCTAAGCAACAATGTATATATATACATATATAATTCAAATTAGGAATTAAAGTTTAAAATAATTATTGTATGCCAATTTATTTATATTAATATCGAGCCGTAACCGCCAAAAAAGCGTAACCAACAAAAATAAAATTTTAAAGGAGAAGGTTTTTTTAATATCTTCGTTGTTTTTGCAGTTATTGTCATGAAATTTAATATGTAAGTGTTATTTTTCACGATTTATATACTACATTTAAAATTGCTCATATTTTAGAATAATAACGGTAATTTTTGTCGCTTACGCTTTTTTCGCTGTCACTCTTGTAACCTACTGATGACATTTGTGTCAGTTAAGCTAAAAAATATTTTTTTAGAGAAACAATTGTATACAGTTTATGTATATATCGCTCATTTGCTACAACAGTGACATAACTCAAAATCGCGTTTTTCTGAGTTAAATATGTAGAAATGTTCCCAATATCGTAAATAATATTGTGTATAAAACCTATTGTGATCGGAATGATTTTAAGCGTTTAGGATCAGAAAGTGATGCGATACTACTTATTTTTTTAATACAACAACGACAAATTTCAGGCGCTACAAAATCGTTGTACAATAAAAAAGAAATTATTATTTTTAAACTGCTTTTCTGAAAAAAAAATTCTTGAGCTGACATTATTGCAGCAAATTATCTATATGTACATAAATATTATTTTATTTAATTCTTTTAATTAATTTCATTTTAAAAGTTAGCATAACGCTGACATTTAACGCTGACTCTCTTAATACAAGACTTCAACCAATCTTTTTGTCTAATTTTATTGCCAATTCCCCAGAAGTGTTCATTTATTTGTATCAATTTCCGTAAGCTTAGACCTACATGAATTCCCACATTTTTTATTTTGGCATGGGTCAGGCCAAACACCTCTATCACAAAGTTTAGCCTTTTACAGTTTTTGGGTATTTTTTTTTTTTTGCTTTCTATATCCTCTTTTTCCCACACATGTTTCTTCATTAGTCTCAGATTTCGAATGATTTACATCTGAAGATGTATCTTTATCACTGTATGGTACTAGATCATATCGAACGCACTTCTAGAAGACACGTTTATAAATTGATACTTATATAACATCCAAATGGAATAAAAAATATTTTTATTACCTCCGCCATATTGTTAAAAGATTATAAAATTATTATAAAGTGCGAATTTTCAACAATATGTAATATTATAAAGGTATTTTAATGAATGCAAAATGCTTTTTTTATACTGTTTACTTAGGTTTAAAAGAGAATTTTAGTGTAACCAACAATTTGCGGTCATCAAAAATGTAAACAAACAAACATTGTGCACTTACGCTAAAATTGTTTTTGCTCTAAATTTGTAACGGTACTTTGTATGACGATGAAATTTTAGGAGATGATGCAGATGTTGTCAATGAATTCATTTATTAAAAAAAACGAAAATTATGTTGGTTACGCTTTTTTGGCGGTTACGGCTCGATATATTCAAAAAGCGAGCAAAAGAATACTTTCTGAAATCCATTGCAGAGCCAGATTTTTTATTTTTAGCTCTATTATTAGTTAAATTATTTGAGCTTAAGGTCGAATAAATATTTATATTATTTATTTTACGATATTTCGCTACTTCCTTGCGTAGCATCATCAGGAATATATATTTGTATGTGACAAAACAATAACAAATATATATACATACAAATATATATTCCTGATGATGCTACGCAAGGAAGTAGCGAAATATCGTAAAATAAATAATATAAATATTTATTCGACCTTCAGCTCAAATAATTTAACTAATAATAAAATTAATAAAAAGGTCAAGGAAAATAATACAAATATTTTTAGCTCTAGATAAGTAGTTATTATATATCATGGAGGACCACTATTAAAACGAGAAGTTATTTTAGGAACAGTTTCAGATAAACACTGTTGTAAAACAGAGTAAAAGTTCAATACAATATTCTTGATGTTATTTTCAGATAAAATCGAATTCCAATCAACATTACATAACAAATAATTAAGTTTTGTAAAATCAGTGCGAGAAAATAAATATATGTACTTTCTTATTTTTATAAATGCCTCCATTAAGAGTGTATTTTTTCATGTTTACATAAAGCTCAATATCTAAAGTAGGGTGATGATGATCTTCAGGATATGTAATTGGAGGAATTCGCCATATACATACGTCCATTGCTAAAAGAAAGGTCCAAAAGTTTTCCATTGTCATTTTTTATGTCGTTAATTTGGAAGAGACCAAAGCTGCACAGTGATTGAATAAAATCATTTGATGCTGTTGGAATTAAATAACAAAGTTCGTCAGATATGTTTCATTGTATATACGGGAGGTTAGTCACTAAGAACTAAAACTATATCCGATGGCTTAGATTGTTGCAGTACTGAACTAATCGCCGATATGTGCAATTCGTAAATATTAGAAGGAGAATTAGGTGGGATGAAAGAGCATGTAATGAATAAATATAAATTTAAAAGATAATTTTGACAGCAATAAATTCAATGTCTTCATTATATAATACTCCAATACTCTCGCAAGAAAATAAATTTAAAATTCCAATAAGAACATCTCCACCAAGTTTATGAAAACGATCACATCGAAATAATTGGTAATTCGGACATAAAATTTCGACATTATGAACATTATCATTTAACCATGTTTCAGTCAAGACTATTATAGGGCTGGTAAAATCAAAGCTATTTGCATAAAGGGTAGTTAATTTAGTGTTAAGGCCACGGACATTTTGATAAACTATATTTAAAGTATTGTTAGAATATGAGTAATACAGCTTATCAACACGTTGCTGATTATGTGATTTTTTAATTAGTTTTTTTTTAACGAGACTCAGTATTGTTTGGAACAGTTACATTATCATTACTTATATTTTTATATTGGAATTGTTGAACAATTGTATTTTTAGGCCAAAACTTTGGGTCAACGACGTGATCAAAAACAACTTTTGGAACAATAATCTTAAATGATGCGCGATTTCTTGCATTATTTTTAAAAATTGTAATATCATTGTGAAAGTCTTTACTAATTTTGTTTTTAATGAAAAATCCTACATCGAGAACTGATGTTTCGACGGCAAAACGGGATGCGAAAATTGTCTTCAAAAGCGGTATAACTGTTAGTGGTTTTGGTCTTGATAAATCTTGGTTAACCTGTAGGGCTTGATTCCTTTGGCTTGATTCCATTGAAAAAATTATTAAATTCTCCAGATCTTTTCTGAAAGATCTTACCTGGGTAGTAGGTAAGTGTGTCAAGAATGGTAGAAAACAAGATATGATACCGATAAAAGCGAAAGCAATTCTTTTTTCTGTGATTCCCAATATTAGTCTTTAAATTTTACTTTTTCCCTTTGTGTATGTCTTAAATGATATTTTGCTATCAAATTGTTATAAAAACTTCATCACATTGATGACAGCATATCATAAAGTAATACAGATTTGTTATTGCATCGATGACATTTTTTAATTAAATGTGGGTTATTGTGTCATTGCATTGACGACATTTTGTCATTAAATTGAAGATGGTTTTTTATTTCTTTGATGTGAATTTGTCATTACATTCATGACATTTTGTCATTAAATTGAAGACGGTTGTTAATTTCTTTGATGCCAATTTTACATTGCATTGATGACACATTGTCATTAAATATTGTTAGTGAGTCATTGCACTGATGACAATTTTTTATTAAACTGACTCCAATTAGTCACTTATGTGATGCTGATGTGTCATCTCATTGATGACAAAATGTCATTGTTTGACCCTGATGACAATTTGACCAAGTGATGTAAAGGCTGACATCACGGTGATGTAAAGTGTCATGGGATTAAAATAGATGTCATTTGTCATTGTATTGATGTCAAAATACATCAGGGTTTCTACCACTTTTCTATCAGTGTACTCTGGGACTTTTCTTCTTTTATTCAAAACCCTCTGAAGAAAGTTTGAGGAAAATGGCGGCATCATTGGAGAGCGCTGGAGGTTAACAAAATTTGTTTCGTAAAGTTATAAATAACGCTGAAGATGAGCTTGAGCTAACCAATATGGTGTCAAGAAACACTTGCACATTTTTTTAAAGTGTAGGAGTTGACTATGACTTTAGAACAGTGGTCTTCACCAGTATTACTCAGGTAAATAAATTGTTCGGATATTTTTTTAGTTTTTCTTACTCTCTTCGTGAATATTACAACCAGGATTGCTTAATTCCACAAAAATTCTGGCAAACAGCTTCTTAAAATATACCAAAACTACCCGTATCGTTAATTCTTATTATATTAGTTTAAAATTATATGTATTGTACTTTATTAACAGATATCACTTTTAGAATTCCTGGAAACCAGTTTTTGTTTTATTTTCCTATGAAAAACTTAATTAATTATAAAAAATTTGCAATGTTAAAAATCTTTCATAAAAAGAAATCCATACGCTTTGTTTTCATCATGCTAAACGACAACCACAATTATTACAAAAACATGTGTGTGAGACAAAAATTGCGTATGTGTTTATGTTTTTTTAGTTTTCAAGAGAGCTAAATTTGTTTGTCAGACACTGAGAAGTTATGATAATAAGCAACATAAACTTATTAATGTTTATATTTCTTTTAACTACATTAATAGCATTTACAAATAATTTATTTCATGAATAATTTTAATAAATTAGTTTAAATTTTAGAATTAAAGGTTTTTAAAACGAAAATTTTCACAAATTTCATTCAAGTTGTTAAAAACAATACAAATAAAGAAACCAATCTCATCTCTCAGTGTATTTTTGTGTGACTCTCTTTGTGAAGACCACTGCTTTAGAATGAAAATGAAAATTATATAAAAATAAAAAAAAACCGAATAACTTAACGTAAATGATCCAGCGGCATCGATGGTAAGGATCGAAATGGTTGCGCATGATAAATAAAAGATTGGTTGGATTTATGAATAGGGGTCAGCGGGATTTTATTGGCTGAAATAGGTTGGGAGGGCAACGACGAAACTGGGCCATAACATCTGTCCAAATATGAGCCTTAAGCCGCTCTTTTGCGAGTTTTAACTTTTTTTTTCAATTAAGTTATTTTCTGTCATAACTTGATATTTATTTATTTATTTTTTTTACTATTTGAAACGGTCATGAAACCAACCCTGTTGAAGATGAGTTAGTTGTGTCACACCGATGCAAAAGTTTCGTAACAGTAAAATGGTCTTTTAAAAACTGTAAATAATACCTTAGCAATGGATGCAAACCAACAAAACAACCTGGTCCAGGTAATCGAAAGGTATAACAAAACTCAACCAAATGGCAGTAAAGGATTGTTCCTTTAAACAACCTCCAAAGTAAAATAATTATAAAAAAAAAATTTTATGACTACACTTTTTGCAACCCCCTATTTATTTTATTGTTTAATAAACTAAATATAGATGTTATATATATAGCTGTATATCAAAATTTTTGTCTTTAAATTTCCTGTCATCCTGATTCACAGAACTAAAAAATATTGACTAAATGTTGCAAAAAACAGGGAAATTAGAGACCAAAAGTAAAATTTTTTGCAGCATAAAAATCAATAATCTAATTTTGTTGAACTGTGTAGAAAAACTGGCTAGATCAAATAGCAAGGTTATTTCAGGAAAGTTCTGGAGAACTTAATAATCTTTTCAATGGAAGGTTAAAATCGATTGAAAACTTTCTCAGATATCATACAAAAGCCAAAGTCATATTTCTAAAATTTTTGAAAATAGCGATTTTAGCTTAAAAAGCATAAAACGCGTTTGATTGAAGTGAAGCCCTTTACCGATTATAGAGTTCTATATACCAAAATTCTTCTTTATTTTTATAGATTCAAAAAATCTTTGTCCCATCAAAAAATTCGGCAACAAGATAAAATCAGGTTGGTCTAATGCATATAGTTTATATACACTTGCATGCTAAAAAATAAAAGAAAAATAATATTAAGAATACGATTTAAACTTGCTATTATCATATTTGATATCAGTCAGAAAAACACAAACACAAAAGTTCTACTTTGAAAATGTGAACCGCAAGGAAATTGGTTGCTTTTGATTCATCACTAAATAAAAAATAAATAAAAATTATACATATACATATACTTACATACAATGTATGAAAAAATAGTAAAAAATTGGTAAATTAGAATCAATAAAATTATAATTTTTTATACATTTTTAAACTTTATTTTAAATAAATCAATTTTTATATGAGTTTCGTTGGTTTGTGTTTTTTCATTATGTACATAGTATGTATATAAGTATGTATTATATCGTATCCAAATACATTTTCTAAGTAATGAATGAATTTCTAATAACAAATACAAAATTTAAAAAAATATTTGAAAATAAAAATAATCGTATAAAATGAAATGAAGCAAATTAAGGTAGAGTGTGTCTGTATGAGTGTATCAAAATATAATTAAATTAATAAATCCTTAAACTTTCTGAATTATGACTTAAATTTATTTAACAAATGAATTAAAGAAATATGTATGTATGCATGTATGTGGTTGTAGTAAAAAATTATTATGGCCGAAACATAATATGCTTGGCTAGCTTAAACAACTATGCGAATGCATGCAAACAAATATGTATGTATACCCTGTCAGCAATTGGAAGATTGTTTTTTTCAAAAATCTCCAAAATGAGTCTTTTAAGACTCCTTTAGGTGATCAAAAATTGATTAAATGTGCGAATTAACAATTAATCGTGCAGACGAAACCGCTCCTTACATTCCAGTCTGTTCCACCAGAAACTTGTCTAATCAATAAAAAGGCGCATAATATACATATAAAAAAAAAGAATTTCTTCAGTTGAGCTTGTGGTGCGGTTGCGCACTTAAGGTATTACAATATTATGAATTTGTTTTTCTATACATTTTTAAACAAAATACAATATTTTTATTATTGTAAAGATAATAAAAAGGAAGTTAAAATTCAATCTCATATGATCAGCAATATAAATTTAAAATGATTCAGAAAAAATCAAAATCGAATTACACTCGCAATTGATCTTCAAATGATTGCAAAAAGTCTCAAACATGAATCGTAATCGTTTAGTGTGCGGAGTCAGAAATGACTCGTTCAGGGGAGTCGCGGCAAGGCTACAATTTTCTCCCGACAAAACATTCATATTCGACTCAAAAATGAGATCATAAGTGACTATTTTAATCGCCCTGAGGAGTCAAAAAAGACTCAAAATTGGTCAAAAATGCTGACTGGGTAGCCATAATGTACATAACAAACATTTCGTTGAGTTTCATTCAATTTTATTTTTTTACGTTTGCAGCGAAGCCGACCGCACCAAACTTATGTAAATAGCTGTTCTTTTATCTATATGTGTAAACAATAATAAATAAAAGGCTGTATGTAATGGATGCCGAGGATAATTTTATAGAAAATTTTGAGTCGAAAACCTAAAGTGGCATCATCAACTCGAGATATACATATGTATATAAGCTCCCGCACGACGATATACATATGTATGTCAATAATTTTAAATCACTTAAATATTTTTTTCTCTTCTTTTTGTAGCACATTAGTACCAAAATTTAAACAAATGTACACGTGTTTACAATTGGAAAGCGCGCACGGTTGTATACTTTAGACTTTTTTATTTATGATTTATTTATTTTGTTTAATTAACAACAACAAATATAATTCATTAGTTTTCGGTAAAATATTTAAACGTTGTAGAAATTAAATAACATTTTGTGATAAAAGTCTATATCAATCATAATTGAGAAATCAAATTTTACATATGTATGTACTCGTATGTACTAATGTGTTCAAAAGGTACACTCAAAATCTTCATTAGGCTTTTGGCAGACTTTTTGTTGATTTTTGACATTAGCTTACGTCAATAAAAGAACATTATAGTTGGGCTTTTACATATATACATAACTGGCCTTTACAACCCTGTGACAGGATACGACCTAACTTCTCGCAGCACTCATGTTGTGTGTGCCAATTTTTTTTATCCATGAGTACCGGGACCTACAGTTTAATGTCGACTCCGAACGACAGACTCATGGCAAATAGTTACTCTCAGAGCTTTTTGTCAGAAGACGGCTGAGAGGTAGTCGCCGAAAGAAATATTTTTATTTTCATATTTCTTTTTTTTAAAGATGTCAGAGCTGGGTGTAGAACCCGGGTCTCATATCTTAGTAAGCCAACACACTAACCACTAGACCACGGCGACTACGATGGGTCTTTAGTAAAAGGAAAATTATAACCTGAATATAAAAAATTAACTTTTTATCAAAAAACTATTTTGCTTCATTTTAAATTACATGTATTTTTCTTGAAACTATTAAACATGTCTGGCAAAAGCTCTGTGAGTAATTGATTGCCATAGAAAAGCTTCTCAAATCGGTCGTTCGGAGTCGACTTTAAACTGTATGTCCCGGTACTCATGGATAAAAATTAAAACACATAACATGAGTGCTGCGAGAAGCTACGCCGTAACCCCGACGCAGGGTTGTAATGGCCAATTATGTATGTATAATGTACTTACACACTTGTGCAATATTTTGGTATTTTGCGAGTATTTCCAATAAAAAGGTACCCAAAATTACAACACCGTATTTGTTTATTCTATTGAATTTACGCACCAAAAGTCAAAAACTGGCATATGTAATAAAGTGTGGATCATGGTATAATCATCATAAGGTAGTCCCAGTTTGAAATAGCATAGAACTCTGTGGTTTTGCAACCCTGCTGCTCTTAGAATTGTCAAATAAAAACAACACTGTGGTTGACCGTTGTACAGAAATAAATATATTATTGTAAACAAGCTCTTCCTCTTCTTTTTTTTTTTTTGGGAAAAATTATTTTAAAAGTTGAAATTTTTGCTTTTGTTCTGTAAAAAAATAGTTTATAAACAATATAATACATTCACCCGTTGTAAAATATAATTATCCAGAGGCTACCTCATGGCGCATTGGATGGTTGCATCAACAGTAGCTCTGAATGATACATTTTATTGTAAAAATGTATATTTTATTAAATAGGCAACTTGTATTAAAAAAAATCATTTATATTGTGTATATGTGTGTGTATGTCGAAAAATATAAATAAATAAATATATAAACGTTTTGCAATTTATACCGAAAATGAAAAAAAAAAAAACTAAATTTGGTATTGCATTTCATCATTTTAAATTTTAATTTGTTGTCAAAAAAATTTTTTAATTTCAAATTTGCTTAACGTCAAAATAAATAACAAAGAAGAAGAATAAGATTTTGATAATCCCAAGTAAGCAGCTGTAATTGTTTTGGTAAAGCAGGACAACCTTATGATGATTATACCATGGTGTGGATAGAAAATTAAAACTAATGAAATGTACTCTCGAAGCGTTATGTTCAGTGTAATTATGTAATTAAATATTTGTTTTAATTATGTGTGGTTTGTAATTGGTTGTTATTGATAAATAGGGAAATGTTCCTTTTTAATAATTTAATATAAACTTAACAAATATTTATGTACATTATTATTACAATTATAATATACTATATTATAAAACAATTGCAAGCGTACTTGTAAATTATTCAATATAATTATATTAAATTAAGCGAGACGCTTTTTTCGACTAGGAGATAAAATCTTAAGCATTGTAACAACAGGAGCCTCAAAGGACATAGACACCACAAACGAAAGCAAATATGAGGCCACTACAAAACCAAAGAACATGATGACCTATAAATTGGAGTAAACGAGGAAATAAATTTAAGCTATTATATCATGAAATTACACCACCTACCATTGTATCGCCTCCCAAATGCATGGGTGAATCTGTATTTAAAGCCATTGAGCGTATAACAATGGGATGAACTAGATAAGCACAGTATGTTACTCTGGAAAAGGGATATAGACACGGTGCTGAAAGTAAAGTATTAACAAAACCACCATAACCCGTGGAACAGGCAATTGTGATCCAGGCCAATGATAAGGCCCACGCTGAGTGACTTAATGAACTATATAATGCAGCTGAGAGCTGTGAGAGTTCAGCACGATAAAGGCCGAATATTAAAACAAACAGATTCAGTGATGCCAAAGTCCAGGCTGTAATCACAGTTGATTTCGAAAGGCGTATTTTGCAACTTGTACGGAAGAGTATCCAACCTACAGCCATACCAATTAGATATGGACCCAAACGAGTCCAGGGCTTATCATAGATTTTATCAAATAAAGCCAAAGGATCATCCGAATCGGGACGATGATTATTTCTAAAGGCAATAACAGCAGTTGTAATCCAAGATAGTACAAGAAAGATACAAGTGGTTAAAGCTGATAACTTAAAATGCCGCACCGAGACAATTAAAATTATAGCGCCTATGATATAGAACTGTGTGTCATTAGCCAAGTACCAACTCCATAGCATACACTGAAAAAAAAAATAATAAATAGAATTTCTATAAATATTTGTATTATTTCACTTACCATTTGTTCCACCGGAAATAAGGTATTTATATAGAGCATATTGCGCCACCAGTAATGGGGACAGGTTATGTGATCATTAGTGGGAGGATCAAAAATCGAATAAGTAGCCAAATACTTCATAGAAACTTGGACAACGCCCAATACAAACAAATACGGAGCCGTTAGTCTATAATAAAAAAATTAATCATTCTTGTCTTTATCTAGAACTCTTAACGCACCTCATAAACCGATACATCACCAAACCAAAAAAGTGGGCTGTACAGCGGGTAAATTCGTTAGTACCCTTGGCCAGTTTATTCAGTTTGCCTTTGGCATTTGTGCGAAAATATAAATAGGATACCAAACAGCCACTAATAAAGAAAAACGTATCGACACTAAAGGGACCATTGGTAATGGCTTGAAAAAAGAAATTCTTTTCCACCTCTTTGCGCAATTCCAAATTATCGGAATATTTAAATATAACAATACAAGTGTGACCCAATATAACCCAGGCCATAGAGAAGGCTCTTAAACCGTGTATTGAAGGAATTGTATCGGCACCTACATGACGATCACATATGGCATTAAAATTCGTTATAGCTGAAAACGATAGCAACAGTTCAGAATAAATGCTTAATTTTTGTATCTCATGCAGGTGACCCTCTAAATGTTCATCGGAAGTGCTATTATTTTTAACGCCACTGCAATTTGTTACTGCATGTGGCAAGTTTAAAACTATATTCAATTCTTTAAGAGATTCTTTTTTCAATGATTCATTTGTAACGGAATCACCGTAATCAGAGGAAGCACAGCCAATACCCGATGATGTTTCACTATTGTTCATCATTTCTTTGTCTTGTTGTCTTAAAGCTTCCCGCAAACGTCTTCGTAAGAAAACTTCATACAGAGTACCGGTCACCATTAATATCAGTACAATAGTAGATACAATTCTTAAAAAAATAATAACAAATAAATTATACATTTCGGTTAGCGATTAGTTCGTAGGGGAGTGTTACTTACATTAAAATCCAAAATGTGGAATCTTCAAATATATTAAATTCTCTGTCAGTCGGCACACGAACATCTAAAATGTTAATTTGACGAGATTCCAAAGAGTGATGGCTGTATTTTGCCAATTCTTTAACATCATCACTGCTACAAGAAGATGGAAGACATGCGCCCACATAAACTGTTCGTAGCTGAGAAAAGAGTAAAACATTTTATAATCGATAAAGTCAATGAAATTAAATAATCTAATATGCAAATCAGATAATACATCGTTATACAAGCTGGCGCAAAAGTACTCATATTTTCCCTCTACTTCATAAATGTCAAAGGACAGAGTCATTTAAGGTGGGTTTAGACCAGTGATGTCCACTACTACATAAACACACTTGCGCTTGTGTATGAAGCAGAGAAAAGACTCTGCTTACTTCTACCAGAAATGGGAATGTTCGAATTATTATCTGTTTATAACTTCATAAATTTTTCTTCATAATTCTGAGTAAAGTACGTAATCGATTGTCCGATAGACATGTGACCGATCTATTAAGAATAAAGGAGTACAGAGGTCCCATAAATTTGGAGGAAATAATGAATAATTATTTCAGTTAAATAAAACTGATACAAAAAATATGCACTATCCAACCCTGCACTATGTTGGAGAGAAGCTAAAATATTAAAAGAGCAAGAGTAACAATATTTCTTTTTATTCTGTACGTGTTTGACTTCGACGCAAGCAGAATTTGTTTTCCTATCACGCGTGATAGGAAAAGAGAATTGTGGACATCACTGGTTTAGACCATAGGTCGGCAAAATTGATTTGTAATTGTGTTAGTGAGCATGGAAGAGAACTGCACCGAACAAAAAAATGTGTGAATTCATATATATGTATGTTATTAACTTACATATCACTAGGCGTGAACTAGGAACTTTCTTTTACGTCTGAAGGAAACATATCGGGTATATCTAATTCGGGTACCTGAAATTCGGTAGTTCTAACCGTTTGCTGAAGGAAGATCTTAAAAAAAATTATAATATCTTGTTTTTTAGTTTACAAGTCACATTTATTATAATAATTTAAGAAATTTTGTGTGATTTTATTAAAAAGAAAAAAATGCACTCAAATATCTTGAATTAATAATAATAATCTAATATATTTAGAGTTTTATACATTTTTTTCCAATTTATCTTAAAAATTATTTTAATTTTCATAAAAAAAAATAAAAAGTCCGGTACACATCTCCACTCGTCAGCAGTTCATTGACGACTAAAACATAAAACAACATTTGTCTCGTAACATGATACATTTCTTTAAGTGTTTTTGCAAAAAAACTAATGCAAAGAGAGGACAAAATGAAAGAGCGTAAGAATACATGTGAACTCTCCCGGCTGAATTCAGCTATGAAATGCCGACCTATGGTTTAGACCAGTGGTCTTCACCAGTATTACTCAGGTAAATTGTTCGGATATTTTTTTAGTTTTTCTTACTCTCTTCGTGAATATTACAACCAGGGTTGCTTAATTTCACAAAAATTCTGGAAAACAGCTTCTTAAAATATACCAAAACTACCCGTATCGTTAATTCTTATTATATTATTTTAAAATTAATGTATTGTACTTTATTAACAGATATCACTTTTAGAATTCCTGGAAACCAGTTTTTGTTTTATTTTCCTATGAAAAACTTAATTAAGTATTAAAAAATTTGCCTTGTTAAAAATCTTTCATAAAAAGAAATCCATACGCTTTGTTTTCATCATGTTAAACGACAACCACAATTATTACAAAAACATGTGTGTGAGACAAAAATTGCGTATGTGTTTATGTTTTATTAGTTTTCAAGAGAGCTAAATTTGTTTGTCAGACACTGAGAAGTTATGATAATAAGCAACATAAACTTATTAATGTTTATATTTCTTTTAACTACATTTCAATTTGTTAATAGCATTTACAAACAATTTATTTCATGAATAATTTTAATAAATTAGTTTAAATTTTAAAATTAAAGGTTTTTAAAACGAAAATTTTTACAAATTTCATTCAATTTGTTAAAAACAATACAAATGAAGAAACCAATCTCATCTCTCAGTGTATTTTTGTGTGACTCTCTTTGTGAAGACCACTGGTTTAGACCAGTGGTCTTCACCAGTATTACTCAGGTAAATAAATTGTTCGGATATTTTTTTAGTTTTTCTTACTCTCTTCGTGAATATTACAACCAGGGTTGCTTAATTCCACAAAAATTCTGGCAAGCAGCTTCTTAAAATATACCAAAACTACCCGTATCGTTAATTCTTATTATATTAGTTTAAAATTAAATGTATTGTACTTTATTAACAGATATCACTTTTAGAATTCCTGGAAACCAGTTTTTGTTTTATTTTCCTATGAAAAACTTAATTAATTATAAAAAATTTGCAAAGTTAAAAATCTTTCATAAAAAGAAATCCATACGCTTTGTTTTCATCATGCTAAACGACAACCACAATTATTACAAAAACATGTGTGTGAGACAAAAATTGCGTATGTGTTTATGTTTTATTAGTTTTCAAGAGAGCTAAATTTGTTTGTCAGACACTGAGAAGTTATGATAATAAGCAACATAAACTTATTAATGTTTATATTTCTTTTAACTACATTTCAATTTGTTAATAGTATTTACAAACAATTTATTTCATGAATAATTTTAATAAATTAGTTTAAGTTTTAAAATTAAAGGTTTTTAAAACGAAAATTTTCACAAATTTCATTCAATTTGTTAAAAGCAATACAAATGAAGAAACCAATCTCATCTCTCTCATCTATATATTTCGAAACCTTTGGTTCATCATCAGGATCTATAAAATATGTACATAAATAGGTATTTTATTAAACTTTCGTCTTAAATTTTAAAAATTTTCTACACACACTGTATTATCCTATTCATTACCATTTTAATAAATAGTTTACACAATTGTATATTCTCAGTCTTGTCTTTTTAACATTTACAAAAAACAATCAAATATAGAAACTTTTCTCAAAAAGCTATTTTTATGACTTTCGGTAAAAAGTTTAAGTCAATAGAAAAATTACAAAATCAAAAATTAACAACAATTATAATGTATATTCATTGAGAGTAAGCAGTTACTTCTAGCAATCAGAGCCTCTCATTTAATTGGTAAATAGGGTTGCCATAGTACAAATTATTATAATTCAGTAGATTATGGGTAGTGACAATTATCGTTTTCTAAACTTTATTTTCTGCGATACATTAATCAATAAAAGGTGTCAGATGTCAGCTTAAGGAAGTAATTAAGGTGTAGTATGAATTTATATACTCCTTCTTATCACTTTTATAATTGCAGGCAACTTGTTCATATTTAACAATATTATTAACTTCATGGATTTGAAGTTGGAAGTTAATAATATTGTTAAATATGGCCAATTCTGATTAAAAATAAACAAAACAGCAACACTGATCAACATCATGTAAGAATAAAAGCAACAAAACAAAGATTGAACACACGACCAAGCTAAAGAAAAAACAAATTTAGATTGAACGACCGATCGAACGAACGACCAAGAACAAAGAAAAAAATATTTAGATTGAAAAATCAAGCGAACGAGCACGATACAGTAACGTATTTTTACGACAATCGCATTGTTTTTAACAGTAAACAACAGAATTGTCGATATTGTTATTCATTAACTTTTATATAAGATAGTAGGTAGGTATATGTTAGGTACTTTCGTAAACTAACGACAAACATTTTTGTGTTGTTTTTTCAATTTGAAATCCTAAATTTTTTAGTTTGAAATATTGTAGACAGACGACAACGGTAACGTGTCTATGCTATTAAATAGTGTGTTTGGGGTAAACTCCTACTAAATGCAGTGCATTGAATTGGAATGTTGAATATATACTAGAAATAGATAGATGTTAAGCGCCTTATGTCAATTGGACAAATTGCTGTCAATTTGATCACTCAAAGGCCAGTGTTATATCTTCACCTCTGAATATTAGTGGTATGCTTCTTTTTATATGTACGTTAGCTGTTACCTATCGTGGTGGAATAGATTGGAAATGTCAGGCAGCGATTTCGTAAAAATGGACTCCTTATTTTTTTAAATTATAATTTTGTAGTCGCCGTGGTCTAGTGTGTTGGCTTACTAAGACATGAGCCCTGGGTTCGACACCCAGCTCCGACATCTTAAAAGAAAAGAAATATGAAAAAAATATTTCTTTCGGCGACTACCTCTCAGCAGTCTCCTGGCAAAAGCTCTGAGAGTAATTAATTGCCATGAACAAGCTTCTCAAGTCTGTCGTTCGGAGTTGACATTAAACTGTAGGTCCCGGTACTCATAGATAAAAATTTACACACACAACATGAGTGCTGAGAGGAGCTAGGCCCTAATCCTGACACAGGGTTGTAAAGGCCAGTTATGTATGTATGTATAATTTTTTTAAAAACCGCAAATTTATTTTTAATTTTTTTCTCCTTCGTTGGGATTTGAACCTCGGTCGTTTGAGTTTCCTTGCACTCGCTCTAACCACTATACCACGACCCCCATTTTAATTACCAATAGTAAACAATTTCTATATTATTGTAATTTAAACATAAAGAAAACTAGAGCTGGAGACAAGCTCAAAAGTGTACTTAGTGAATCACATAATCGTTACTGAAAACAACAAACATTTTTGTTAATAGATACTGAATAGCACTACAGAACAAATGAACGATGCGGATCACTTTTAATGACCGATGAAAATGACCGGTCATTTAACTGAATGATTTGGCACAAACAAACAAACGGTGAATCTTGAGTTGTTCAAATGTATACTATGTACATATATGTATGGGCGCGGGTACTTTTCTCAGTTTTTTAACGAGACGTCGACGTTTCATATCGTTTTCAATTTATTCTCAAACAACGGTAAGTTTTAAATTGTTGAAGTAAATTACATGTATGCATGTGAGTTCCTTTATTTGAAAAACCATATTGTGTGCATATGGGTGCTTTTTTATATGAAAAAAAAAATGAGTAGCATATGGACGAACTTTATAATTTTTTTAAATACACAGAAAGGTCTATATTTGGAAAAAATCACTACTTAAATCTAAGCAATAAAATTATCTCACGTAAAAACACTGTAGAAGTGAGTAAACAGTTTTCAATATTTTGGACTATTATTATTATTATCATTATTTCAAAGACAAATAAACTTTTTTTTGGTATACAATTTATTGATTCTTCATACTGAATCTTTTTTCTACAAAACTGCATCATTACATTTTTAAATTTTATGTGTCGAAAAAATTATTTATTGCAAAAAAATCCCACTGTGCGTCGTGCTGTTTTAGCTGAAATGATTCGTGCTGCTTTTAATTACAACAGTCAGATTGATTACAGTGAAGTGATGGGCGAAATATGTTCACATTGTTATGCGGATAACTCTCCAGGTGAAACGCCCGGCATGTGTTGTGCTAATGGCAAAGTGAGATTACCAGCATTAGAAACTCCACTTGAAACGTGTTGTCAGATTAGGGAATTTATCACCAAAATGGGGATTTTTTTTCTGAAATGGGCATAAAAAAATTCATTTGTGGATGGGGATTTTATCGTGGATAATCGAAAAATGTTTGACAGTTTTTACAATTTGGTTGCTTATTTAATTATATATTATAGATTTCTTTCATTCGGAACACACAGTGAAAGAATTTCCGATGAAAGTATATATAAGCATGACTTGTTTAAACCTCATACTTTTTAGTTTGGTTTATTTTCTCATATAAACAAAAACATCTCTATACTATTATATTTCCCCCACCGATTTTAATGGTTTTATTGCGTAGGAATTTAGTATTAGAGGATCTCCTTTTAGTTAAACTACTACTGAATGGTATGGCAATGTTTTTCATTCTATGGCACAGGACATCTATGTAGAATTGAGGGTATAATTACGGTGACCATCCGTTCTGTATTATACAGAACAGTTCTGTATTTGAAACCCGTGTTCTGTATAAATTATTCATTAGGGAAAAATATAAAAATGTTCTGTATTTTATTTATTGTTCAGTATTTGTTCTGTATTTTCATGCCTCAAAGTATTATTTGTAGTTTTGATAAACACCTTTGGAAAAAAGTCTCCCGACGAGTCTCTTAGAGACGAATTGGCTATAGAGACATGCTTATTATCATCAGCAATACATTTCATATACATATCAGTTTGTGTTTAATTGGTTTAAATGCTCCAACAGAAAGGGTATTTACTGTATTAAATAATATATGGACCAATGAAAAAACTCAAATGAAAATGGAAGCCATCAAAACCATTTTGGTGACTTAGTTAAACTATGATTTTATAGAGTTTAAAGAATATTTTAAGGTAAAAGATAACTTGATAAAACAAATTTATTCATCACAAAAATACCAAAATTAGTTTTAATTTGTATTACCCTTTCAAAGCACCTTTCTGTGGATCTACTAAAAATTTTTTATAGTTAACTTTAACTTCTATTTGAAACTAATAGTTTTTTAATTTCTAATTTTTATTTTATGGTATTTAAAAATTATGTACATATAGTCATATTAAATGCAAACGCCGTGGTCTAGTGTGTTGGCTTACTAAGGCATGTGCCCTGGGTTCGATACCCAGGTCTGACATCTTAAAAATAAATGAAATATGAAAAAATATTTCTTTCGGCGATTACCTCTCAGCAGTCTTCTGGCAAAAGCTCTGAGAGTAACTAAATGCCATGAACATGCTTCTCAAGTCTGTCGTTCGGAGTCGACATTAAACTGTAGGTCTCAGTACTCATGGATAAAAATTGACACACACAACATGAGTGCTGCGAGAAGCTAGGCCATAATCCTGACAAAGGGTATGGACATAACTACACTTTTTGTTTTTATACAGGAGAAGTAAAAAATTTTAAAATCAAAAATTTTGTAAATCCTGAAAATCATAATTTTCAGGATCGAGATATAAGGATTGGCATCCCTATATACAACAAATGAGTTTGAATGTAAGTTTTCATATAAATATGTACATATGTAGTTATATCTTCTTGGAGTTAGAAATACACGCACTCGTAACTACAAGTTTAAATTTGGTTAATAAAATCGCAATTTTTGATAGTAGGAATTTTGCACAAACATGTATATATCTTGATAAAACGAACCATAATTAATAAAAAACTCAATTTCGAAATTTTGTAGAGTTGCGTTCGTTCGCATGTAACATGACGATATATATCAGTGGTCTTCACCAGTATTACTCAGGTAAATAAATTGTTCGGATATTTTTTTAGTTTTTCTTACTCTCTTCGTGAATATTACAACCAGGGTTGCTTAATTCCACAAAAATTCTAGCAAACAGCTTCTTAAAATATACCAAAACTACCCGTATCGTTAATTCTTATTATATTAGTTTAAAATTAAATGTACACCTAATTCTGTTTTTACACGAATTATTTTTACACGAATTTGAAATAACACGAGTAAATACGAAAAAATATTTCTATTTTTACACGACATAATTTGAAATAACACGAATAAAAAAAAAAAAAAATTTCTTTTTTTACATGAATTATTGGATTTAACACGTTTTTTTTCAATGAATTTTTTTCTACTTAAAATAATTCTGGTGTGTATTCTGAGTTATGTCTATGTACATATGCGTAATTTCTGTTTTACAGGAAATGCGGGATTCCCCGAATTATTGAAAAAGTAAAAATGTACATAATGTATTGTACACACAATTTAGTTCCTATTTGACAATTATAATTGAAAGATCGTTAGTTTTTGCTGATTTTTAACAAGTGCTAAGTAAAATAAAGTAGAAGCTCATATAATTTTGGTAGACCAATAACAGGTTAGTTTCAAATATTTAATTTTAGATTTTTGCATTTTTGATTAATAAAATATATTTTGGTAGCCACACGCCATGTTACATAATTCTCCTGCATTAAAAATGAGGAAAGCGATCAGCTTAGATACCAAAATCAAAATTTTAGATCAACTTGCAACGGGACAAGGCGCAACGGTTGTGGGAAAGAATTTCGGAATCCATGAAGCTACTGTAAGAACAATTAAAAAAAATGAAACTGCAATTAGAGCATCAGTATGTTCTGGAACAAAATTAAGTGCAAAGTCATCATCGTATGTAAGGGATGTTGTTAAAGAGAAAATGGAAAAATCTTTGGTAATCTGGATAGAAGACAAATCCCAAAAGAGAATACCAGTAGACGGACTTGCTATCAAGCAGACAGCATTAAGAATCTATAAACGTATCCAGGAAATTGATCCAGATACATCATCTCAGTCAAAACAACATGCATTTTCCGCAAGTACTGGTTGGATGACTGGTTTTTTAAAAAGACACGCTCTCCACAATATAAAAATTAAGGGAGAAACTGCATCCGCTGATGAATTGGCTGCTAAAGAATTTCCCGAAAAACTAAAAAAAATTATTGAAGATGGAGAATATACTCCAGACCAAGTTTGGAATTTAGATGAAAGCGGCCTTTTTTGGAAGAGAATGCCTAGAAGAACTTATGTAGCAAAATCGCAGAAAACAGCCGGTGGTTTTAAAGTAGCAAAGGACCGTATTACGTTGTTGTTTTGTTCCAATGCTTCAGGAGAACGTATTCTTAAGCCACTCCTAGTACATCGTGCCTTAAGACCACGTTCCATGAAAAGTGTAGATTTCAATAAATTGCCTATACACTGGATGGCGAACAAAAAGGCTTGGGTAACCAGTGCAATTTTCACAGAGTGGTTTCAGAAGCACTTCATCCCAGAAGTTAGGCGCTACATGAAAGAAAAATGTCTCGAATTTAAAGTTCTTTTGATTCTAGACAATGCACCAGGCCATCCAGTTTTGGAGCACCCAAACGTACAATTTTGTTTTTTGCCGCCTAATACCACTTCCCTTATACAGCCACTAGACCAGGGGATAATTGCTACGTTTAAAACGTATTACATAAGAAGTTCATTTCATTATGTTGTAGAAAAACTTGATAATTATGAGGAATCATCAGTCATAGATGTATGGAAAAAATTTTCTATAATGGACTGCATTAATCAAATCAAGATCGCGTTAGATTTATTAAAGCCATCAACTTTGAACTCGTGTTGGAAAAATATTTGGCCAGAATGCGTAAAATGCAAAGATCCTGTTATCGATAATAACGCTGAACTTGCTGATATAATAACAATGGCCAATACAATCGGTGGGGATGGATTCGATGACCTATCGTTAGCAGATGCAGAAGAATTGTTGGTAGATGAAAGCTTGAGCGAAAATGAAATTATAGATCTCACCCTTGAGACTCGTTATGATAAAGAACATAGTGACAGTGACGAAAGAGATCGTCCAATTTTAAAAGCATCCCTAATTAAAGAAGGTCTTGATCTCGCTACAAAATTAGGTAGTCATTTTGAACAACATGATCATGACGAGGAACGAGCTGCCAAATTTCAACGTGAACTGAAATCATTAATGGCATCTTACAGGGAAGTTTATAATGGGTTAACGCGAAATAAAACTCAATCTAAGATAACTGATTTCGTTCAAAAATCTACTGATGTCCCAACACAGTCGGCTAGAAATGATAATGATCAACAAAATCATTCCAGTGATGGCAGTGATATTGTAGTCTTTCGCAAACGTTTGCGTTTATTATCAGACAGTGACAATAAATAAAATTGTTTAATGTTTAAATTTTTCTTATGGTTGTACTTTATGTTATTTAAGTTTTTTGGCAATGAATTTCTGGTATTATTTTTTTTATGAAATCTAAATTTTAATTTATTTTATTATAATTTAGTTTATTTAATAAATGAAAACGAAAATAAATTCTTAAAATAACTACAACAATATTTTTTTTATATTATTTAGTCTAATTTTAACTTATTTTTTGAGGTCTAGAACCAATCTATTATTTTTGTACTTGGCCAGTATCTTTTTTTACACGATTTTTTTTTACACGAATTTCTCGGGAACCATTCTATCGTGTAAAAACAGAATTAGGTGTATTGTACTTTATTAACAGATATCACTTTTAGAATTCCTGGAAATCAGTTTTTGTTTTATTTTCCTATGAAAAACTTAATTAATTATAAAAAAATTTGCAATGTTAAAAATCTTTCATAAAAAGAAATCCATACGCTTTGTTTTCATTAAGGGTACTCACGAAGGGCCTTGCAAACTGTGCAAACGATGCAAAGTGTGTAAAAATACATCAAATTTTTCTCTGCAACAACAAAATATACGTATTTGAAATTTGCATTAATTGCACTGAAAAAACCTTAAGTAAATTGACTGTGTATTTTTGCTTAAAACCTTTTAACATTTTTACAGCCATGTATTTACGAATGTAAAGATAACAACTGAAACCAAAAA
Organism: Metopia argyrocephala; assembly: GCA_963576795.1. Lineage (NCBI taxonomy): Eukaryota > Metazoa > Arthropoda > Insecta > Diptera > Sarcophagidae > Metopia > Metopia argyrocephala. The sequence goes on along the minus strand of OY756208.1, from coordinate 104,852,906 downwards.
ATGATATTACTTCATATATACAAAACATGAGCTTTCTTTTTTAGTTATTGCCTCTATTTATTAAAAAATTAAATATTTTTTTCCTTTTCGCTGCATTTAAGCATTTTTATATGTAATAAACTTATATTTTTTTTTGCCATTTTAATAATGAGATGCCAGATTTTTTGAGTCTATAAATCCGGCAGCCCTAAGTCAAACAAATACTTCAAAAAGTACAATTAATTATAAGAGGACGCTCACGATCTATAGCCATTTGCACAGCAAATTTGCTTAGTTTTAGTTTGCACAGATTCAATCGTGAGTACCCTTATTATATTAAACGACAACCACAATTATTACAAAAACATGTGTGTGAGACAAAAATTGCGTATGTGTTTATGTTTTATTAGTTTTCAAGAGAGCTAAATTTGCTTGTCAGACACTGAGAAGTTATGATAATAAGCAACATAAACTTATTAATGTTTATATTTCTTTTAACTACATTTCAATTTGTTAATAGCATTTACAAACAATTTATTTCATGAATAATTTTAATAAATTAGTTTAAATTTTAAAATTAATGGTTTTTAAAACGAAAATTTTCACAAATTTCATTCAAGTTGTTAAAAACAATACAAATGAAGAAACCAATCTCATCTCTCAGTGTATTTTTGTGTGACTCTCTTTGTGAAGACCACTGATATATATGTATATATGTTATGTACTTATTCAATGATATCACGAAGTTTTAGTTATTTTTGAATTTTTGGTTAATTTAATTTATTTTAGTTTTTTGTTTAATTTTGTTAATTTTGCATTTAAATAATTAATATAAGAAATACATGCCTATGTACGTATGAAAGTTTGTTTGCATTTTATAGTTGTTATTGATCAAATATTTCCTTGTTCTGTATTTTGGTTTAACAAATATGGTCACCGTAGGTATAATAGATATCGTATACTATACAAATATTTTAAACGCCATTAAGATGTCGTATGCTGAATATGAAATGGCCCATCCCGGTGTTTCACCAAGTTAAGAACCCAAAACAGACATCGAAGCGAGCAAAAAGTTATTTTCAAAATATTTGCTTTAAAAATTTTAAGCTGCTCTGCTCAGTTTCCAGAGTTAAACCCTTTTGAAAATTTATGCCAAAGCGGCTCTTTGAGGAAAAACCCTTCTAATAAGGAACTTTGTAGGAATTTGTTAAAGATGTGTGCAAAAACATTGCAATCAATATGTTTTAAACACTTGTGGACTCAATGCCAAAACGCTTTTGGGACCTTATTTAAAACCAGGATAATTCCACTAACTACAGAATAGTAGTAATTTGGTTCCATTAATAAAAAAATGTTTCTGTTATAGTGTGTTTAGACAGCAAAATTAATCTACTTGATTAGAGTTAATCAACTTTTTCAATCTAGATCGTTTAGACATTGATTTTTAGATTAACTTTGACATTTAATTAATTTTTTTTTAATTTGTTCACATAAGTATGGAATATCAAAAAATATTAACAAATAAAAAATATTTTTCGCCTTATTGGCAAAATACATTCAATATAATTTGAAATGTATGCTTTTGGGGATAAGCATGTCTCTATGGCCATTTCGTCTCTGCTTAAGAGACTCGTCAGGAGACTTTTTCCCATAGACATGCTTATCCCCAAAAGCATACATTTCAAATTATATTGAATGTATTTTGCCAATAAGGCGAAAAATATTTTTTGTTTTTTAATAAAAAACTTTTTGTTTTTCTATTCATTTGCTGCAGACATTATGCACAACCGTAGGTTGGCTTGCTGTGGTGGAACAGAGAAATAGAATTTAAATTTTTTAAAAAACAGAAATATATTGCTTTGTAAATACTTTTGTTTGGTTTTTATATACTAAATGGGATATGATTCGCATTTAGTCTATAACAGGGGTGCCCAAAAGTTTCTTATGGAAGAGTAAACACCAATACATTTAAACAAAAACTAATTTTTATTTAATATTTTTTGTTGTAAAAACTAATACATACAAAGAAAAACGAAAACAAATATTTCATATTTTTTTGCATATACTTACACGGCAAAAAAAAAATTCCTTTCCATGATCCGTCCAATAAATTATCGAAATTTATGTCAATATCATTTGTAGATAATTTTAATAAGGCCTCCAAATTTTCGTTGCTCATTCTACTTCTAAGCTTATTTTTTATTAATTTTAAATTTGAAAATGCACCAAACATGGAATACAAATATAAAATTTCCTTGTAAAGTAAAGGGTATTTTTTGGTTGTACAGATTTCCAAAAATTAATACCACTTAAATTAGAAGCTTGCAACATAGGATGCTTTTAGAGGTTCAGTATAAGAATCATTTGACTGAAAATCAAGACGTTGCATGTTTATTTCGTCACCATAACGTTCAATGTACTCCAAGATTCGGAGCGCATCCTGAACCAAAAAAGACTATTTAAGGTCCGTAACTAATTGTTCTTTTGAACCACCTGCTATATTATTGGCGTTAGTTTGAATTATTTGTAAGCATATTAAAAAATGTGCTTCAGCCTTAAAATTAAAAATAAAAAAAAAAATTTTTCCATTTATTTTGCAAATCCATTTTGTAGGGAATACAAAAAAATCACAAAAACCTTTTGAATTATGTGAGAGTAGACTGTGAGTGATCATACAATAATTTTTTTGTGAATAATACCTAAAGTTTGAAAACTGAAACTAACACCAATTTTTTCCAAGTGCATTTTAAAACACACTTTTTTAAACGATATCATACGTCAAACAAAAACAAATAATAAAATCAGCAAAGCATACGAAAGTGTTGTTGCATTGAATGAAATTTTTGTCTCATGGATGTAGTTTTTGTTGTAATTGTGGTTGTCGTGTACCAAGATGAAAACAAAACGTATGTATTTTTCTTTATGAAAGATTCTGTAGCCTTGTTAATTTATTACAATTACTTATGTTTTTGATAGAAAAATAAAATAAAAACAGCTTTTCAGGATTTCTAAAAACAATGTCAGTAAATACAGTACAGTAATTGGTGGTAATTTAAATTAAATGATATAATAAAAATTAACGATACAGGTAATTTTGGTACATTTTAAGAAACAGTTTGGTAGGAATTTTTATTTAGACTGAGCAACCCTGGTCAAAGAATAGTATACAAAGTTGTTTGTATTTTTCGTATTGCTAGTGCTGAGTGCTGTATGTGTGTCTTAAAATACACAGCCTATAGCTAAGAGCATTTACAAAAACAAATGAGCACCAAGAGTATAGGGCTTGGGCACCCTTGGTCTATAACTATTTTAACATAAGTATTTATAGTTTTGAATAACACCTTTGGGAAAAAGTCTCCTGACGAGTCTCTTAAGCAGAGACGAAATGGCCATAGAGACATGCTTATCCCCAAAAGCATACACTCAAAAAAAAGACATGTACTAAACTTTGCGAAAAAAATTTCCTCAAAACAATTAAAAAAATTTCCTTAATTTAAGTAATTTTTAACTTAGTTTGTGGAAAATTTATTAAAGTTTAATTAAAATTATTAAATTTGAGTAAAAAACAATTAGTTCATGAACTTGAATTTAGTTTACCCAATTTCCACAAATATTTACTTAAATTAAGGAAAATTTTATTGATGGTAAGGTAATATTTATTCAAATGTAGCAATATTTTCCTAATTTTTTGGAAATTACTTAATGAAGTTACGAAAATTTCAGTTTAGTTCACAAAATTGTGTATAGGAAAGGATTTATTCCCAATTAGTTTATACATTTAAGCGAACTTGAAATTTGATAACAGTTGCCATTGTTTTAAGTTTGTATTTTGCCTTTATTTTAGAAAGTTTATACTAGAAATTAAGAATATGTTCTTAAACATTTATTTGAAGTTCATTTTTTCTAAATTTTACGAAAAGCTTCCAAAAATTTAGTTAAAAATTATACGATATAAAATTTGTTACTATTGAGTAAAAATGTTCCTAATTACTAAGATTATGCGTCCTAAAATTTATTAATGTTTTCCTAAAATATAGTTCAGATAAATTTAAGAAAAAAAAGTTATAACAAAAATTGTTGACTAGTACAAGTAGCCTTAATTTTAGAACAGTTTCCAAAATTTTAGTTAGTAAAAAAAATATTTTAAAAATTCCTAAGTTATTGGAAATTTTATAAGTATGTAGTTTGTATGTTTTCTAAAACTAATTACACTAATTTCCTAAAACAATTGTGTAGATAAATTTAAAATTTTACTTATGTTAAGGACAAATTTTTCAATTTCTGGGAAATGTGTAAAATATTAGGTGACATTTTTGTTTTATATTTTCTCTACAATTTTGGCAGCACTAAAAAAGTAAGAAAAAAATGTGAAAATAAATATGAAAATTAACTAATTTTAAGTAAAAAGTTACTGTTTTGTAGAAAAAATATAACTAAAAAGAACAGTTTTATTTTTTATTTTGTCTTCAAAGTTGGCAATGAAAAAGTTTTAATGTGAAAAAATTATGGAAATTTGAATATTTGAATAAAAGCAAATATTGTAATTGTGATTCAAAATATTATTATAAATTATAATAAAAGTGTGACTCGTGTTGTGGGTGGTAAGTACATAAATATAACATATTGTTCGTTTTATCGTGGCAGGTGTAATTATGTATATATGTATGTACATATGTATATTAATGTGCATTCAAACCAATTGTGTATAGTTAAAAAAAATTCAGAAATGTGTGTTCAATTTGTTCCACAATTTGTTTGGATGTACAAATGTGACGGCTTTTTAAATTCAAGTAGATTTTTTTAGGCCATGTTTGTCCATCAATGCACATAATACATACATATGTATACATATATGTATGCACGCAAAATGTGTACCTAAAAAATGTCTAAATATTTGTTGTTTTCTAATTTGTTTTCAATTCAATAAGAAAACGCCAGTGTTATGGAAGCAGAGGACAATTTAAAGGATATACTAACGCTACTAAAAGGATGTGAACTTCGTGACATTTTCAAAGGTAATTCAATTTTCACATATACTTAGAAGTGTAAATTATAATATAAAATCTAAAATCTCTTTGAAAATTTGCATCAATTATTAGCATAAGAGCATATGTTTTAAATAATTTTCTTTTTAGAACACAACATCGATACAAATTCTTTAAAATATATGTCTTCTGGACATTTAGATGTTATAGTCCCACAACCATTATACGGAATAAGAATATTGTTTAAACATCATCTTAAAATCTGGCAAAACGAGATGTCATTTGCTTCTAATGTTTCCAAGCAATCATTAGTAAGTTCTTTATTAGGAAGAAGAAGTAAGTTTTTAATATTTTATTACTTACATACATATCGCTCATTTGCGAAAAGAGTGGCATAACTCAAAAAAAGCGATATTGAGATAAATGCGTTTAAACATTTTAATTCAGGCAAACTTATGTCGAAAGTACAAGACACTTTTGGTCGCCACTCAATGAAAAAAGGGATAAAAATGCGATTTTTAGATATGTTTTAAATTACAGTTCGCCTGACATTTCTGCATTATTAACTCAAAAAATTTGTTTTTTGACTTATGCCACTCTTCTCGCAAATGAGCGATATGTATATATATACTTAGAACATACATACATATATCTAATAATATAGAGGGTGTTTTTTATTGAGGTATAGAACTTTAAGTTGGCATCACTTTTCTAACTGGCGGCCATTTTGTCAGCTGATTAGTATGTGATTAATATGTAAAAACATATGTAGTATTAATGTTAGTATGTATTAAAATGCTTTTTATTAATAACAAGATGAAAAAATTTTTTAATTTGAGCTTTTATGTGATTATTGTTTGAAGATATTAAAATGTGTCCAGTAAAATAATTTTTTGATTTGAAGTACATAGTTTAATTGGGAAGTCTAAGGACCTCTAGTGTTCCATAGTCAAAGATACAGTGTGTCACAGAGAGTGTCCCTTCCGAGTAGTTCTTAAGAAAAGAACCGTAATTAAACTATAAATGTGGTATGATATTTCTTACAATTAATTTCGTTATAGAATAATTCTAAAGTACGTTTTATAAAATTTTGTATCTTGCTAATAATAAAATGCTTAAGTACATTTCTAACATAATAAATCTCCAACCACTTTTTTATACTTTTGTTCTTTGTCTTAGAAAGAATATTTTAAATAACTGAAGTTTCAGATGAAAATGATATGATTACTGATAAAGAATGGCTAATGAATAACATTGAGCCGATGTGTGATGTCATTCAAAAATGGGATAATATTTTTCAAATTAGAAAAAAAAAATTTTAAAATCAAACGACAATGGATTGAAGCAAATTTTTGATGATTGGCCTATATATAAACAATCCTTTGGATACACTTTAGTTAGTCATAAAATTTTAAAATATTAACTAGCAAGAATAATTTTTGTTGTACAAACATTTAAATATTAGAGGATTTGCAAAATTGTATCCTGGAAAAGAGCATTTACTTAATTTTAAGTGGAATACATTTTCGACGCAAATATTAAAAATTATAGAACGTGACGTTAAGGATAAAGAAAACTTGGATATTTTATCAAAATTTAAAGAATCTGAGTACAGTTATAGTAAATTATTTTTTAGTTATGAAATTTTAATAAAAAATACTGCTTTTAATGTTTATTAACTATGAAGTATTGAGGTGTTACGTATTGTAAATTAAAAGTAAAACTAAAGTTGTATTATTTTATTACTATTATTGTTTTAATATTTCAGATGTAAGGGATTGCGTTATATATATACACTCAGTTTTAAAACCAGCAACAAGAAAATGTATTATAATTGACAATAAAAAACGAAAATATGAAAAAGCCTCCGTTGAAGATTCCAAGAAATCATTTATATTGTACGCAAATAATAATTCTGAACTTAATACAAAAGTTAAGCTTTTAATTGAAGATTGTTTACATCCAAAAACAAACTTTGCAACCATTTATCTGTGCAATTGGATCACATAAGATCACCTTCAATTAACTTTCATGAATTAAACAAAAGGTATTATTTAAGACCTAAAAATATTTGGTAATTTGAGTAAATAAAAATTGTTTTGAAAATGTAGTTGTATTAAGTAGTTACTTTAATAAATAAGTTTTATATACATTTTATGTTTTTCTTTTTATTTTATGTACATATAACATAAATTTAAAAATAAAAAAATTAACTTTAAAAGAGTTTTATTTATTGATGGACTAATTTGCACAAAATAGCAATACATATTCTCAAACCCTTGAAGGAAATAATAATATTAAGTAATTATATTTCTCTGAAATATAAGCTTATAATACATATTTTCATTACACTGGAATGTACAACTATTTTGTATATGTATTCCTTCTATCAAGGTATATATGTATGTATATACTAAATAAACAGAAAAATATGTACTTATTTATAAGAATTTTTCTCTATTTCAGGGAAATAAATTACTAATATTTAGTACTTTTTTGTTCCAATTTAAGAAATATTTACTACTGTTGAAGAAACATATTCCTATTGAGGTGGAAGTTTTGCTTCATATTGGTTCTTGTGTGAACTAATTTAGAGTACATAAATTCCCATTTTCCAGTTTAAATGACCATACATATAAGTACACTTTTATCCTAATTTTAGGAAATTATTTATTGAATTAAAGTAAAAATTTACTGTTTTTTATAAAATATTATCGTACTCATAAGTAAAAAATATTTATCTTTTTAACTAAAATACACGAAATTTTTTCTAAAATTTAGTATTATCTAAAATTTATCTGAACTAAATTCAAGTAAATATTAACTGATTTAAAGGAAGGTTTCACATAATTTTGAACTGGAATTATTATACATTTTTATATCTATTAACGAAAATTTTATTTTATATAAGTAAAATTTTGTTAAAACTCAAGAAACTGACTATAATATTAAGTAAAACTTCTGTCTTAAGTTTAAGGACATTTTTTTACTAAATTGTAATAATTTATGTCTTTGGCGCCATACGACAGCCATAATTTCCTTGATTTGAGTTAAATTTTCTTATTTCTAGTTAATTTTTTTTGAGTGTACATTTCAAATTATATTAAATATTAACAAATTATATTTGTGGCATTAAAAAGTATAAGTTAAAAATATGTACGTTAAGAAAGGTTCGGCGGCAGCTAGTACAAAGCATATATTTAAAAAAAAAATTGCAACTTTATTATATTTATATATATAATACAATGGACACACGTAAGAAATTTTATTTATTTTATTATTTTTAATGCCACCATTTAATAAAAAGTATTTACTTTAGATGCGACATGGGTCTTTTTGGGAGCAGGACGTTCCACTGATGTCTGATAAAGAATTCATAGAAAATTTTAGAATGAAAAGACAAACATTCGACATATTGTGTTTAAAAATGTCTGCAATTGCAAAAAGTGACACTAGCTGGAAAAAGTGTATTCCACTGGAAAAGAGAATTGCTATTGCTTTGTATACCTTAAAATCTTCCTCAGAATATGCCTCTATAGCTCACATGTTCGGAGTTTCCAAGGCAAGTGTTTGCGTAATCTTAAAAGATTTCTGTATTGAGGCCTGGAAAGCACTTTCTCCAGATTACTTACCATCAAATTTCATTAATAAGTCCAAAATTAAAGAATGTGTGGAAGGTTTTAAACGAATTGGGTTTCCTCAATGTTTAGGAGCTAGGTATATTGCAGCATCTGAAGATCTCATATTAACAATTAATTCTTTTATACTTTTGTAGACGGATGCCACATTGAAGTGCACCCTCCAGCGTCAGAAGCCACCGATTGTTACAACTACAAAGGGTGGTACTCAGTAGTTTTGTTGGCTGTGGTGGACTATAGATACAGATTTTTATATATTAATGTTGGATGTCCAGGAAGATGCAACGATTCAGCCATTTTTGAGTCATCGCAATTAAGGAAGAAATTAGAAAACTCAATGCTTAGGGAAAATTCTATTATATTAAACGGTGTTAAGGTCCCCGTAATGTTAATAAGAGATTCTGCATTTCGACTATCGGAATGGATGATGAAACCGTATCCTTTCCGAACAGAGGCTCCCATCGAGTAAAAAACTTTCAATTATGCACTTTCTAAAAGCCGCAGAGTGGTCGAAAATGCCTTCGGACATTTAAAAGCACGGTTTCGGCGCATAGGAAAGGGAATTGATAACCAAATTGACAACGTTAATCATATTGTTAAATGTTGCTGTGTTTTACATAATTTTTTAAATGAACAAAATGAAGAATTTAATGATTTGCTTCTAACAAATCATTTGGAAACAAATCAAAAGACACAGCCAAACTTTCAACCGTTCGTTTATGATTACAACCCCAAGGCGGAAGAAATAAGAAAAGCAGTATCTATCGAATTGATGAAAAAATAAAAACAACTCAAAATTGAAATAGGTACAGCACTGTAAAAAAGTGAAACACCGTATTAAAATAAATTACTGTGTTTTTTAACAAAACTATTATTATTTAAATAAAAATATTCCAAACATTATTTTAAATAATATTGCATGTTATTTTTACTTTTGATTATTCAAAAACAATTTTAAAATCTCGTTCCGATTTTTTCTCCGCTTTCGAAATTTCAAAGTTGACAACGCTGGGGTTGTATGGCTTCATCTGGGGTAGGTAACCTTGTTTTCGTGGAAAATACGATGGATAAATTTACGTACTTAAATATTCTGAAAGAAAACTTAAAACAAAGTGCAGAAAAATTAGGCTGGGGTCGTTGTTTCACCTTTCAACAAGACAACGACCCAAAGCACACATCAATGTTAGTCAAGGAATGGCTCCTTTACAATGTTCCCCGTCAATTAAATCATCCGGCTCAATCACCAGACCTCAACCCTATTGAGCACCTGTGGGATCACTTGGGAAAAAAGATTCGCGAACACGATATTTTCAATATTAACCAGCTTAAAGCTGTGATCAAGGACGAATGGGATAAAATCGACCCGCAGACTACAAAAAAGCTGGTCCATTCTATGAAAAATAGACTAAATGCTGTAATAACCAATAATGGAGGCCCAACATCATATTAGATTAAAGATTTTTTTTTTAAATCATAGTTTTTAAGAAGAATACAATGTACTGTACGGAGACTTTTTTGGTGCCTTTTTATGAAATGGAATATGTTTTTGAGTTTTTTTGTTGTTTCTATTAAAATTGTTATTGTTTATTATATAGTGGGTTTTAGTTACGAAGATAATGAATTAAATAAACCAAAAATAAAAGTAAAAAATAGTTTCAATTTTTTGCAAATTGCTAAAACGTAAAAAATGTCTCTCTGTACGGAGACTTTTTTCATTATGTGTATATAGTATAAAATTTTGATATTACAAAAAATATTATCTAGAACAAATGAATGAATTTGGTTAGTTTTTTTAATTTTTTACTTTATATTTTATTTTCTAAAACCCCTGAGCTGTAAAATATTGTAATACTTTTTATACAAAATTAATATACTTTTTTATGCTGAATTAAAATTTAAATGGTGGGATTTTTTCTCCGCTTTCGAAATTTCAAAGTTGACAACGCTGAAGAGAACCTTTTAGTGGCGACATGCATATATTTCTTGTTGTTTGTTTTTTTTTTTGTTAACTGTAAACCAGTGTTGCCAGAATTAAAGTTGGATTTTACACATACAAAGCTTACATTATCCACAATTTTATAAATTACACAAAATAAATTTATTATTTAAAATGTAAGGGATATAATATTTATGTTATTATTTAAGACCATACTTATGCGTTCATATATCTTTTTAATACTTAAATATTTTTATACATGTCTATTAATTACATTGTACTAGAGGAAACGTTAATTCTTTTAAAGTTACTAGTATAATTACTAGTACAGCACAAACGGTATAAAAGAGTCTACTGTTCTAAATAGTTCAGGGGCACTGCTTGGAAGTTGAAGGAATATTTGTGTTACGGAACAAACGATTATCATAAAAATCGGCTTTAAACAAAAATACATGAAATATAAGCTCTAAATTTAATTTCACTTTCATTTCAGAACTTTCTCTAAAATGGTATACATTTGCATTTAGTCATCTTGAAAATATTTAAATGTTTGGCAGTTAATTAATGGTAAAATATAGGCTTAATTAACTTATGTATATATGTGTATAAAATTTGCTAAAATAAAATAGTAGTGGAACGAAATTTCATGGTTTAAAAATAAACAATTATTTTGTTGTCCCATTTTTGGATAAATACGCAGAAATTGGCAACGCTGTAAATACAAAGAAAGTAAATGAAAAATGAAAGAGCGTAAAAATACATGTGAACTCGCTCAGCTCAATTCAGATATGAAATCAGTGTTGCCATAGCATTCAATATTTTGTAACCAAATTTCAAATCAAATTTTTACTATCCACTTCGTAAATATGTCAACAAAAATTCGTTTCGTAGCATTATTAGAGACAATTTTGGGATTATTTAATTTGTTTTTTAACTCAGCGTTAATATAGCACTTATGTTTAACCAAATTTGAAGTGGCTTTTTTATTGTACTTATAAACGTTTGAACATTGGCGGCAAATCAAAAAACCAGACACTTCTACACCGCTATCAGTCTCAATATTCCCGAAAGTATGCCAGACTTTGCTACGTCCTTCCTTTACCCTTATCAATTTATCATAATAAATATCTTTAAAATTTTAAGTTTTTTAAGGTTCTACTTACATCCATTTTGAAAGTTCTCAGTTCAGCTTCCTTAATTTTAAAAGGAAATTTGTATTACTTTAAAACTTTTATTTTTTGAAAAAAAAAATAACATCTACTGCAGTTGCCGGTGGAAAGAGAATAGAATGTAATAGAAATATTTTTTGTTTTCTTTGTTGCTTACAGTGTTGCCGCTTTCGGTTATTTCTAGCCAAAATTGGTCGTTATTTTCTGCAGTGTGTACATGTGAACATTTTTTTTTCGTTTTGCTTACTTTGAAGCAAAAGACAATCACTCCTTATTTCAACGACTTAAATTAAAAATAATAATTTCATTACTTGTTAATTATTTTGCAACATCGTATTTAATTTTGGTTATTTTTATTCCATTTCGGTTACATTTTTGTTGAAATATGGTTACAAAAAATTTAAATTCGAGGCAACACTGATAATAATAAAAAAATATAACGGGAGTAGGAGAATGAGAGTAATGTCCATAGCTGCCAGATTTGACGATTTATCGTCATTTTGACGATTTTAAGACAGAAAAATAGCATATTGACGATTTTTACCCTTAATTTGACGATTTTGATTTATTTTGACGATATTTAGAAATTCATAATTTGCAAAGCTTATTTATTTTAATTCCTTACCATTATTACTCTATTTGAAACTATTGCTTTTGGAAATTCAAATGTAGAATATTACATTATTTCTATATACATATGTATATATCAAGCAATTTAATGCACCAAACTTTAAAAGATATTAAGTATTAGAAAAAAAACCAAGAACAATTTTACGTCTAGGATTAGTTTGTAGCCAGTATTTTAAAAATTTTCCAACGACTAAAAATGTGTTTAAGTTTTTTTTATGTACATATGGGCAATTTCAAAAATTTTCGACATTTTGATATTTTTTTTTCGAAATTTTTTTTTGGATGACACGAATGACGCTTTGGTCACGTGAAGGGTGATATTTTAGCATACCAAAACAGTTCGCGTTAATCATTTATTGCAAACGGCGCGAAAGTTATGGAGGTTTTAAGTTAAAATCTCTTTAAAAAAATTTTAAGTTAAATTTATTGGTTTATTTTAATAAATGTTGTATGGATGCATGAAACTCATTTCAAATTCATCAGTGCAGTCAAAATTCATCAATGCACTGATAAAATACATAAAAAATATCAATTATAATTAAAATTTCTTAACATTAAAAAAGGCGAATTTTTGCAAAAATGTGAATGTTTCACCGATTGTTATAATACGTGTTTATATAACGCATAACTAATTTACAGAAAAACTATGTTTTGACTTGCAAATTTAAAAAATAAAAAGAATTATATAAGAATTATTTTTGAGGTTAGGATTTTTTTTTTGATCTCTAAAATTTAAAATCATGAAAATTGTTTAATGCCTATTCGGTTTTATTATCAAGCTTAAAAAAACCTATCATTTGCTGTTAATCGCGCCGGAATCTATACATAACTGCAGATGTCACAAAGCAAAATGTGTTTAAAGAAAAATGCCACTGTACCCTCTAAATATGGACCGAATTCAACCGTATTTATATATGATCTTTAGTTCACCGCCGCACTTCATTTCCAATACTTTACATTGATTTTAAACCACGGATTAATTAAAAAAAACGCGAAACAAAATCATGAAATTTCGCAAAATTTTTATTTTCTTTATAAAATTTTTGCGTTTCAAAATATTTTAACGCCTTTTTGACGTTGAGGTGCCATTTATTAAGAAGTTTAGATCACGCAATACATAAACCAGTTTTAAATATGATTGCAAATGTCAGGCGCGAAAAACTGTCATTTTTGAAAAATTTACGCCAATTCTATAAAAGTTTGAGGTCAACGTTCTCAGCAACTAGCAGCCTGACATCGACGTGATATGGCGCAAATTTTAGCAAATTATACCATCTATTAAATACTGTTGACGAAATGCAATTTTCTTGAACGGCGCAAAAACGCTATAGAAAAGACTGCGAAAATTGAAAAATCGGAAAATTTTGGTTTCAAAAATGAACCGCTGTACAACTTTTTCCCAAATAGTAGTATGGTCATAACATTTATAGAGTAAATATCTACCAAGTCTAGTGACTTTATTTTATATCAGAGAACATCGGAAGTTTGAAACTAAAAGTAGAAAAGTGATGAAATATGAAAAAACTCTTGTAAATTTCAAGCCTTTTTTTGAGTTTTTCGATAATTGAGTGCCCATAACTTTTAGAGATAAAGAACTGATGGTCTGAAATTTTGAATTTCCCAGTTTTCTAGTGTGGCCTACCATTCCCTTTTGACCGTTTTGGTCAATTCGAAAAACTGGAGAAATAATAGGCATCTGAACTCAGTTTCAACAAATGTTGAAAATTTTTGAAATTGCCCATATATATTTCAAGGTAAAGCAACGAAAATAAAATTTTTATATAGTGAAATGAAAGTCTTGCTAAAATCGGTAATGAGTAAATTTTTAAAAATAAATGTACTTAAGATCGAACATTTGTTTGTTTGTTTGTTTTTAAACAAATTTTTAAACTTTGATGAAAATATATTTTTTGACAAATGAAAGAATTGATGAACTATAAAAACGTATTATTATTATTTGTTGTATTAATTTTTATACTCGTATGAACTTCGTGGCCAAATACTAATAAGATTTTTTTTCAAGAACGAATATAAATATTTAAATTCTTAATAAATAATAAATGAAGAAAATATTTCGTGTTAGGAAAGTATTTTACCATTTTATTGAAGAATGTGAGTAAAGGCAAAATAACTATAAACTATTAGATTTAAATAAAATATCAGACATGGAAATGAGAAACTCTAGTCTTTTTTTAACTTTATCTAAACTTATTCGGAAAAAAAATTAGTTTTACTACATTATTTTGCGAAAAACTAATATTTATTTAGTCAAATAAATCTAAACAATTTATATCTTAGGAACTACTTACAAATGTCGCCATTACGTTTACAATAGATTTTTTAAATCTAAGGAATTGAGAATGCTTTGACTTCAAAATTGTACCTAAACTAAGTAAAATGTGTAAGTTAATATACATATCGCTCATTTACGAGAAGAGTGACATAACTCAAAAAAAGCGATTCTGAGATAAATGCATTTAAAGATTTTAATTTAGCCTTAACGTATAGGAAGAGTACAAGACACTTTTGTTCGCCACTCAGTGAAAAGAAGAGATAAAAATAGAATTTTTGAATATGTTTTAAATTATAATTCGTCTCATATTTCTGAGATATGTATAACAAAACCATATGCAGACATTATAAATCTCTTTGTACGTCAGTTTGTCTGTTTGAACCAATTTTGTTTAAATTTAGAACATAGATAGACTCAAATACTAAAAGTATAATATGGCATCATTTGCTCAAAATTACACGTGGGCGTTGTGCCTCCCATACATAATAAGTACTGATTATTGTATAACTTGAGAATAAAGATAAAGTTTCGGAGTTTGGTATGAATGACTTCATAGTCAGTAAAAATCATTAGACGAAAACTATGAACAATGTTTTTTTTTTATTTAGGACTTGAAATTTTATATACTATATTATATATTCGATGCTACAGTTTTACTAATATAAAAACAAAAGTTTTTTTAAAAGATAATATTTTTATTTATATTTTGTTGACGATTATTTGACGACTTGAAATAAACAATTTGACGATTTTGACGATTTTTTTGTCGAAGTTTGACGATTTCATGGTCAATTTATCTGGCAGCTATGGTAATGTCGCACATTATACGTATGTGTGTATATCAGTGGTCTTCACAAAGAGAGTCACACAAAAATAGGGATGAGATTGGTTTCTTCATTTGTGATGTTTTTCACAACCTGAATGAATTTAGTGAAAATTTTCGTTTTAAAAACCTTTAATTTTAAAATTTAAACTGATTTATTAAAATTATTCATAAAATAAATTGTTTGTAAATGCTATAAACAAATTGAAATGTAGTTAAAAGAAATATAAACATTAATAAGTTTATGTTGCTTATTATCATAACTTCTCAGTGTCTGACAAACAAATTTAGCTCTCTTGAAAACTAATAAAATATAACCACATACGCAAATTTTGTCTCACATACATGTTATTGTAATAATTGTGGTTGTCGTTTAGCATGATGAAAACAAAGCGGATGGATTTCTTTTTATGAAAGATTTTTAACATTGCAAATTTTTTAATAATTAATTAAGTTTTTCATAGAAAAATAAAATAAAAACTGGTTTCCAGGAATTCTAAAAGTGATATATGTTAATAAAGTACAATACATAAAATTTAAAACTAATACAATAAGAAATAACGATTACAGGTAGTTTTGGTATATTTTAAGAAGCTGTTTGCCAAAATTTTTGTTGAATTAAGCAACCCTGGCTGTAATATTCACGAGTAAGAAAAACTAAAAAAAATATCCGAACAATTTCGATACCTGAGTAATATGGGTGAAGACCGCTGGTGTATATATGATGTGAACAACACAAAATTGTTTTTGTTTATTTTGTTGCTTATGGATTATATCGTCCCCTCAAACAATAATGTATACATGTATACCATTAATTTCTTATTTTATAATAAGAATCTACATAATTGATTCTAAATGTGGTCGCAATTTGGTGAAATTCTACTTCCACAAAGTGGACCAAAAGATCAATTGAAATATTAGCGTATAATTGAGTGTTTGAAATTGTTCAATAATAATTGTGTAAGTTCAGGTATGGTGTTTTAATTAGTTGTTACTCTGAACATAATTTCAAAGAAAAATAATGTATAAAAATCATACCCTTTTTTTATTATTTACTATTTTTATTATCTCATAACAAAATAAAATATATTGACATACACAAATTTTTTATAATATAAATACTATAGTGTATATAGTACAAAATAAAAAAGTGATAATAATTTTCATACATATTGTAAAACAAATAAAATAGCCTAAGTGACATCATGGTACTTTGAATCTCATTTATTTGTAATTAAAGCACTTGTAAATTAATGAAATATCATCAACTAGTAGCCCACTAAATATTTAAATGGCCACAACTTAAAAACATCGATTATTTTCTGAAATATTATTGTTTTCCCACATTTCTAATAATAATAAAATTTTAAATTCCATTATCTCGAAATGGCAAAAAATTATACACTTTTGTTTTATTAAGGGGACGATATATTGTGAACAACAGAAAAATGTTTTTGTTTTCTTACGCTCTTGCTTTCAGGCGCCACTGAAACAGCGATGAGTTAACATGCGTAATGGATGTACGCTGATTTATTGTTTACAGATACTACCGATCCGTTTAATATTCCGGAGCAACGATTTAGGGAAATTTGCTTTGAAATTCTTTAGATTTTCTAAAATAAAAAAATTCATATTTATACACATTTTTTAACAGAAACCTAATGAACTACTTATGAGCACTTGCCTTTTCCGTCGATTAACTTCCATTATTTATGTATTTTTGTTCTTTTTTGAATAAATAAAAGCCACAAAATATTACTTCTAGTTTTAATAAAAAAATCAGCCATACAATATATAAAAAAAGCAACGCAATATTATCCATATCAGGGATGGCGAACCTTTTTTTGACTGCGTGCCAATAAATATTATTTTTATAAAATGAAAATACATGCGTGCCAATAAAAATTATTTTTACTAAATGAAAATACATGCATTTTAAAATTATATATTGATTCATTTCTATAATACGCTGACATATTTTTTAATAGGATTTTTGTTGCTGAATATTTCTCGATAATGCATCAGTATCCCGATCATAGTTTGACAATTTTAATGAAATACTAGCCTCCCCACATTCATCGATAAGTCTGTTTCGTACATCACATTTTGTATTATTCATAATCGAAAATAGACTTTCACAGCTATGCGTTGATTAAAATATTGTTAGAATAGCTTAAAACAATTTCTTCATCGCATTAAATGTTTCTGGGAGCGAACACAGTGTCTTAAACAACATATTATTCATGGTTTCGTATTCTTCTTCCTTTAATCTTTTCTTTTTTCATTATTTTCTATTTCTTGCCTCAACTCTATAAATTTTTGCTTCCAAATAGAACTTGATTGAAACTCTGCTAACTGCATTTCTAAATTCAACAACTTTAACTATTCTAATTGATCTATTTTAGCAGTTTCCAAATCAAACTTGTCTGGATATTTAATAAAGTTAATTAATGGTTGAAATTTTTTGAAATCTGGAAATCTCGTAACAAAATTGTCTTATATGTCACTTATAACTTGGCTATAAAAATTTATATTAATTTCATAGACTTCATGAATAGAAAATTTTTGAAGGTGATCTTTCAACAAAGGAAAATACTTAAAATTATTGTTGTCAATATCGCGTTTAAATATTACTAATTTGAACTCAAAACCTTCAATAATATCGAACATTACATCAATTGATTTTCCGGGACCTTGCAGTTTAATATTTAATTCATTTAAATGGTTCGAAATATCTGTTAAAAACATTAATTTCATTTCATCATTGTACTATTGTGTGTTGATTTAATATACTCATGAGCTTGATTAATGTGAATGCGAAAAGAGGTTTTATATATTTTGCCATTTCTCCCATATAATCAGAAAGTAAAATTATCTTGACAGATTAATCAAAGAATATATGTATATTACATTATATTGCAAAAAACCAAATAGTTATAATTGATTTGACATAATTTTCTTAATTATTTCTATTAGAATTAGGACTTAAAAATTTGGTAAGATTTTTGCTGAAATTTGGTTACAAAAATTTAAAAGTTGTAGCAACATTGTTTCCCATTAACTACTAAAAAGAAATGCAGTTGTTACACTATGAAGAGCACAATATTTTTATTGTAGTCTGAACCAACTGTATATTAAAATATTGTACAATGGCTTTTGTGTCCTGTTGTTTTTTGTTATCTATTTTTGCATTACTCTTATTTATACAGTATATTTCGTTTATAAGCCACACCGCTTATAGTAGAATTAGCAATATATTCCAAAAATAGGTTCACTTTCTGCCATCTATTAGAGAAATTCATACAAAATATTCGTTATTCAATCCATTACCAATATAGTCTATTTCTGCTTATATGCCATCTACATGTGAGACAAAAAAATTACATTAGTGCGAAGTTTTTCACATATAGTCCAATTGACAAATTTTAGTGCATAAGAATGCAACTCAGCTTAATTCTGACAATACAATAAGCAGGTGATTTCCCCCTAAATGTTGTTTATTTAAATGGGTAAATATGTTTCGGATCGTTACCTTGTTGAAACATCAATCAAAGTGGCATTTCACATTCAGCACCAAGTATCATGATGTTTTAAATATTTGTATAGTATACAGCATTAATTGTAAATAGCTTTTATTCTTTTATACATACTTTTCGATTTCAGTAAATAAGATTCTCTGTATTTTCAAATGAATATGTAAGTGTAAGAGCAAATAACTCAAATAAATAACTAAATATTGGCATTTTGTTATGCTTTTATTTATAGTAAAAAAAATTATACACGAATTCACCTACAAGCAAATACTGGCTTATATAAAAATTGTGCTTATAGTCAAAACTGCGCTATAGTCCAAGAATTATGTGCAAATATAACCGTGGACTATAAGCGAATTATACTGTATTTGCAACTACAATCAGTATTTGCTCATGAGAAAAATACAATACTGTACAATTTTAGCGTCTTGTGTTCACCTCTACTACATACGCAAATAATATAATTATATTTTAACGTTATGAAATTCGGCGCCAGAAATCTGGGGCCGAATTACCGCATACGTGAACGAGTAAAATCGTTCGTAATTTTTCTTTTTGAGATTACACCACTCGTTATCGAACAAGTACTATCGAAATTTGAGATGATAGCATACGTTAACGAGGGTATAATCGAGTGCCAGCTGTTTACATTTTACTCGTTTGCTCAAGACTGATCGAAAACATTTTGTGTGCAAAAAACGTGTGTGCAAAAAAAATAAAATGTAAGTTTATTATAATATTTAAAGTATTATTTAATAATATTATTATTAGATTAATATATAATAATATTATTATGATTAATTATTATTAGATTAATATATAATAATAATATTATTACTTAATATTTAAATTTTAAAACAATCAAAGAAAATTATAATTGTTTATAGGACTAACATCAACAAAATAAGTAAAAAACAAAGATGTTATGGCGCAGTACATGGTTGATCATCCTAATTTGTCCAAAAATATGTTGCCAAATTGTAGCCAAAGAAAAGCAACGGCCAAAAGATTATGGGATGAACTTGCTCTTAAGCTGAATTCCTATGGACCACCAACTAAAGATGTAAAATTATGGCGAAGGATTAAGTTGAAAGATTTGTGTACACATGTAATTTATTATTTGAATTTTTAGGCTTTTGCAGATCAAAAATTCAATGCCAAGAAAAAAATTTTAATTTTTTTCTTAACTTAAATTTTCGCATGAATGATTCCATACATGAAGAAGATTGATTTGATTTCCATCAAGTAGTCATTTCCAGCGGTATGTTGGAAGCTTCCCCTGCCCAGAAGCGATAAAGTTACAGCCACTTGCAGTTTTGGGGGTATGGCTGTAGACATATGCCCCTCGAAACATAGCTCAGAAAGAAGAAAATTAAACACTTCTTTTGAAAGCCTAAAGCGCTTAATAAATCTACAATATTTTATAATTTTTATTTAAAAAAAGGAAGATGTAATTTACTTACGCATTAGACGGCAAGGACATTGGATCGCTTTTACACCTCATTTCTTTTCTGATACATACGTACTGTGTTATAATCATCTTCAGAATCCGAAGACGATGAGCACAGCGATAAGAGTGTACTAATTTCTTTTATAATTTTTGGTTTTTAATTCACTTATTTATTTAGATATCTTCAAAAATTGGTTTTGTGTTTTTTTATTTTGTATTAAACATATACACACTTTTTCTTCTTTTTAGTGTCATTCACCTGAGAATGATACACATTGTGTAAAAATTTTGATACGTCTGCTATCGAATGCTATAATCAATCCATTCGATACGTGACGAAATTTTATTCGATACGATAGCTTACTCGTTCACGTATGCGGTAATTCGGCCCCTGGAAGTTTGTTTTTTAAATATCAAAATTTATGCATGAAGTTTGATTTGAGCTCACAATTTTTTCAATATCAAAAATGCATTTGGATTAGTCAGTACATATGTATGAAAATGAAAAATATTAGACGTGCCAGCGAAAATTTATCTGCGTGCCACTTTGGGAACGCGTGCCATAGGTTCGTCATCCCTGATCTATATATATATATATATAGTTACTACACTTATAACTCAAGAACGCCTGGACCGATTTCGATGTTTCGTACCAATTTGGAATGGTCTCTGGCCAAATAAGAAGAATCGCAAAAAAATTTCTAAAATATTCCAGAAAAAAAAATTACGTGTGTTCTTTTAAAATACGGGGTTCACACCAGCGTTTAAAAACTTCAAAAACTTACCATTGTTTTGACTGCTGCTTCGACTTTGACTTTTAAAAATTAAACAGTCGCAGTTAAAGCAGAAGTTAAAAACGAATATTAATAAACAATGAAAAACTTCAAATGCAGACAAGTTCGCAAGTTTTTAGTTCGATTGACTTCAACTGCACGTTAATGCCGAAGTTAAAGGCAAAGACAAAATACAAAAACTAAAACTGTAACAAAACGCTTAACTTCAAACGCCGACAAGTTTGAAAGTTTTTCGTTTGATTGACTTCAACTGTAGAAGAAGAAAGAAGAAAAAACAAAAACTGCAATAAAACCAAAAACTGTCGACACATATACATATGTAATACATACATACATATTATGTATATGTGTGTATACGTACGTATGTTTATTATCTGCATTGCCAAACATAAGTATAACATTGTTTATTGTTTTGCCTTTAACTTCGGCATTAACGTACAGTTGAAGTCAAACGAAAAACTTTCAAACTTGTCAGCGTTTGAAGTTATGCGTTTTGTTACAGTTTTAGTTTTTGTTTTTTGTGTTTGCCTTTAACTTCGGCATTAACATACAGTTGAAGTCATTCGAATTAAAAACTTGCGAACTTGTCGGCGTTTGAAGTTTTTCATTGTTTATTTATATTCGTTTTTAACTTCTACTTTAACTGCGACTGTTTAATTTTTAAGAAGCGTAAGCTGAAATAACTTCAAAAACTGTAAGTTTAAACACTAAAAACTCGCAGTAATTGAAAAACTTCACGACTTTTGCTACTTTGACTGCAGCTTTTCAAACACTGGTTCACACAATACCTTTCATGACTGTTCATATTAGAGTTGCATGACTGTTTACACCATGTTGCAATGGTGTTCACACTAAAACGGATTTTGATGTTTCGTACCAATTCGGAATGGTCTCTTGCCAAATAAGAAGAATAGCAAAAAAATTTCTAAAATATTCCAGAAAAAAAATAACGTAAGTGTGTACTTTTAAAATACGGAGTTCACACAATGCCGTTCATGACTGTTTACACTATGTTGCAATGGTGTTCACACTAAAATCGATTTCGATGATTCGTACCAATTCAGAATGGTCTCTGGCCAAATAAGAAGAATAACAAAAAAAATTTTTTAAATATTCCAGAAAAATGAAATAACGTAAGTGTGTACTTTTAAAATCCGGGGTTCATACAATGCCCGACTGTTCACACTATGTTACAATGGTGTTCACACCAGAGTTGCATGACTAAAAAGAAATAACATAAGTGTGTACTTTTAAAATATGGGGTTCACACAATGCCTGTCATGAATGTTCACACTATGTTGCCATGGTGTTCACATTGATAAGAAGAATAGCAAAAAATATTTCTATGTCGCAATGATGTTCATATTAGAGTTCATGATTGTTCACACTATATTACAATTGTGTTCACACTAGAGCTGCATGTCTGTTCACACTATGTAGGAATGGTGGTCTCACTAGAGTCATGACTTTTCACACCATGCTGTTGATAAAATTAACGCTTTTTGAATTATAGGGATGCCAATCCTTAATTACGATACTGAAAATTATGATTTTCAGGATTTACAAAATATTTGATTTTAAGGTTTTTTGCTTCTCATGTAAAAAAAACTGTAGTTACGTCCGTTTGCATTTAATATAACGATATGTATAGAGCTTTCAGTTGGTGTCCACATTTTGTATTGTCGCCGACTTTTTCATCTGTTCGTTGTTGATATGTACGCAAACATTGAAACTGAACGACTAAATTTCATACCTTATAATCAAAAGAAATTTGGGGGGGTCGTGGCATACTGGTAGAGCGCTTGCACAGAAACTCACACGACCAAGGTTCAATCCCAGCGAAGGACAAAATTATAAAAAATAAACATTTGCGGTTTTCTAAAATTACAATTTAAATTAAAAATTAAATTTAAATAAAATAAGAGGTTCGCCCCCCACCCCTCCAGCAAGACCATCTGCAAGAAACCGCCCCCTGACATTTCTAATCTATTCCACCAGAAGCCAATGATCAGGAGTACAGCGCCACCTTCTGGGAGATAACAGCTAATCTACTGAAGACGCTCACCATTCACATGTAAACATCCACCGACAGATGAGGCCATTGCTGTTTGATCATTTGAGGGTGAAGGTATAACACTGGCTCTTGAGTGGACAAATTGACAGCAACTTGTTTCATCAACAAATAAAAAGGCGCAAAATATACAAAAAACTATGAAAAAAAAAAAAAATTCTATCAACCATCTTCACATTCCAGTACAATGCACACTGCATGAGTAGGGGTTTACCCCTGAGTTTTGGTCTTAAAAAAAAAAAAAACGTTCAGAAGAGAATATCCATTTGCGTGATGCAATTAATAACGATGATAATGTAAACGACCTCGGACGCAATGACTTATGTACGACATTACGGTCGGCCAGTTTCATTCATAACTTTTACATGTAAACCACAATGGAATAGCTTCTCCGAGATTCTCTGACCGATTCTTATAAAATTTTGTCTGTATATTCAGTAGGGCTGACCACAGACCGTAATCTTTTTTTATATATCCACGCCCTCTTCACCGCCCACTTCTTCCGTGAACTTAAAACCCTGTTTACGTTCCCCATAAAGCCTTTAAACATGGTACGAATGCTTCTAGCAAAAAAGCCCCACTACGCACAGGAAAGCAGCTGAAGCAGGGAGAAAGTGACTATCAATATGATAGAACAAATTCTATATTGGTTTGTCGTTGGGCAGATAACAAGGAGATAACGGTTCTCACCAGTTTCGAACAAATTGAACCGATGCGCAGCGTAAAGCGATGGAAAAAGGAAGTAAAAAAATACGAGAATGTACCCCAACCATTGCTTCTCAACTCCTATAATAATGGGATGGGGGGCGTAGACCTTCGCGACAATGCCGTTTCAAATTACAGAATAAATATAAGGTAAAAGAAGTGGTATTGGCCTTTATTTATTTCTGTTCTAAGCTCATCAGTCACTAATGCTTGGAAATTGCACTGCTTCTTAAAACAAGAAGACAAGAAAAACATGCTTTCTCAAAAAGAATTCAGAGTAAGCGTAAGTAAAGCTTTGCTACTTAGTTCTAAAACAGATGCTAAATCCGTTAAGGAAAGATGCGACAAAAGCGTTAGTTATAAATTGCCAAATATTGTAGGGGAGCATATTCCAATAATTCAGCCACAAGGGAAACCTCGCAGGTGCCAACTTAAAGGATGTGGCAAACCAATCAAATGGATGTGCCAGAAATGCAACGTTCATTTGCATCCACAATGTTTTGAAAAATTTCATTTAAAATAAGTCATTATTATTTTAATATTTTAGAAATATATATGTATTTTGAAATATTGCTAATTTGTTATCTTATTTTTAACATTTTAGAAATTTTTTGATATTGCAAATTCATGTCAAATAGCAGCCAGTGTTCGCACTTGCGAACACCCATTTCCGGGACTCATGGACAAGTCCAAACCGACAACGGATTTGGGTTCAGAAGACCCAAATTACTATAAAAAGATTATACGTTTTTAAAAATATAACGTTTGAATTTTCTTGGCCGAATATGGGTTAAATAAAACAATTTTAGTGGTAGTTGAAATTTATTGCATTAAATATAAAAATTTTAGTGGCAATGGAAATTTAATGCATTAAATATATCGATTTTAGTGGTAGTGGAAATTTAGTGCACTAATTTTGAATAATTAGTGGTAATGGAATATAACTCCATTGGCAGTATAGTGGAATGGAAATTTAGTTCCACTACTTCAGTTCCACTATCGTTTTAATATACCTTTATATATGGATATAATATTAATATATGCATACATAGCTTAAGTCAACGTCAAAATAAATTGTAGTGAATGTTATATCTTTACTTTACTGAGTCCGCCTGTATAAAGTAAATAATTGTTGTTATTGTTTTAATAAGAATTTTAGTACCTTCAAATGTAATATATTAGTCAGTTCATAGGTAAGATTTTAATGGCGCGGACTGTTAATATTGCCAGCCGCTAATCATTCAGAAGTAATGCACTAAATTTCCATTACCACTAAAATCGATTCATTTAGTGCACTAAATTTCCACTACCACAAAATTTTTTTTATTCAATGCACTAAATTTCCACTACCACTAAATTTATCTTATTTAATGCAGTAAATTTCTACTACCACTAAATTTGTTCTTTTTAATGCAATAAATTTCCACTACCACTAAATTTGTTTTATTCAATGCACTTAATTTCCACTACCACTAAATTCGTTTTATTTAATGCATTAAATTTCCACTACCACTAAATATAAGAGGCGATAATGCACTATTTTTACCACTACCACTAAATTTAGTAGAAAATTAAATCTAATGCAATAAACCCAACTCTGAGAAATATAAAATGGCAAATAATAATACAAATAATAAGATCATAACCATTGTTTCCAACAAAGTAATAGCCCAAAATTATTCTGATTTTTATTTTTAAATTCTAGTCTATACTATTCAATTTTTCAAATGTAAAATAATTTGGTATAAATTTAAAAATAAATTTTATGCCCGTATTCATAAAAAGTATTTTAGGTTTCTTGAATTTGACAAGTATTGCATAGAAATATGTATTGTATATTTTATATACATTCATGTATTTGTAAGAACTTTTACAAATACATACTTACTAGTTTTTTTTAACTTGGTTTACAATGCCATTTTTGCCAATGTAAGAAAATTGTAAAACTTGACCCAAGTGTGTTAAAATTAGTTTCAAATATCAATTCACATTACAAACTTTCTATTAAAAGTTTGTTTGTTCATTTCCTTCTTCGAAAAGGGCAAAACCGAACTGAATGTTCTGTCAGATGCCGCATTTGAATGCGGTATAGGCAATATAAACATACAAATTATTTTCAAAATTCTGAAACAATCTACTATTATTTAACAATTCTATACATTTTCTTTTAATACATACGGTAATACATACATGTCAAATTTTTGTGTAGAAGAGAATGAATAGTATCATGTAAACTTTATATGTAATGAGAACGTACGACATTGAGAGAAAATACAGATGAAAATTTGACATTAGTAAGGCTCGCTTTTTTTTTTTTTTTGTAATTTAAAAAAAAAACAATCACTTTCGTTAGATCAGAGATGCACTTTTATTTTATTTTTTATTTATGTTTAATTAGTTCACAATGTATTTAAAGTTTGTGTGGATGTATATGTGCATTTTATTCTTTCATTTGACTTTGATTTGATTTTTAAACAACCGTGTAAACGTAAAAAAATCTGCCGTAAGACTTTTATTTTTAAAATACGGATGGAATGTCATAATATTCTTTCTATGATTTAACGTACGTAAAGTAAATTCAGACGGAAATAATTAACCACTAATTTAAACCATTTTAGTGGTAGTGGATTTTTAGTGCATTAAATTAGAGGCGATAATGCACTATTTTTTTCAGATTAAATCTATTGCAATCACCCCAATTCTGAAATAAATAAATTCATCAAACAGTAGATCCATGTCAATGTTATTGACAAAAAATTATTCAATAACTTCTGTAGAATTACGAAATGATATTTTTGAATTGGGACTGAAAACATAGACCTTTTCAAAATTATCATACTTTAGTGACAAATGTTCTTTAATATTATTTATGTTAATTTCAAGTGTTCAGAACAAAAAAGAAATACAAAAGATTAAAAAAAGTACATTAGCGTACTTTTTTAGGTATTATAGAGAAATAAGTACATTGAACAAAAAAAAATTACCTTTACTGCTTAAAAAAGTACGTTTGGCAAGCCTAAATAAACCAGCTGCTTGCAAATGTCCCGTAAAAACGTAAAGAATTTCTATTTTCTACAGATTGATACCCGCCGTTACGTTACATTTTTTATTCGGTAAGCGCTGCCATTACTTTGCATGTAAAATAAATGATCAGCTGACTCGTCAACGTTAAGATACGTTACGTTACGTATGGCTAATTCTACCTTTATACTCTCAAATTAACGATTTTTCACTACAAATTAAATTTTTTCAAGTCAAATGCAAAACAATTTAAATTTTATTCAGAACAAATTAAGCTTTTTTCATTTCAAATTGAATTTTTTTCATTTCAAATTAAATTTATATTTTATTACTATATTCTTATACTATAAGATTAAACTTTCTATTTAAAATATTCACTGCAGCGGCTCTCTAGATGCAGCTAACGATAAATTCAATTCATATCAAGATAATAGTTGTTACAATCAGAAGGTTTTACTGATCCCCCGATTGTTTATTTAGAGTTACTAAGTCCATATTAGCTAGTAAATTTCGTGCACAAAGTTTGGTTTTTGAAAACACTTTTTCAATTGGACTTAGCATTGGAGAGTATGGAAGAAAAAAAAGGAAGTTATGCCCGGACTCCGTAACTTTATCTTTCACATTTAGAGTTTTGTGTATCTTTGCATTGTTAAGAATCAACCAGGCGCCATTAATGTTAGATTCAGCTAGTTCTTTAAGGAAAGATATAAAGATGTTGGTATTAACTGTGGAATGTGCAATTACTTTTTTGTATAAAATGCCATGTATGTTTATGACAGCAATAAGGAAAATATTTCGTCTCCTATCGGTAGGAACAGTTACTTGTGCAGCCGTATCTACTTTAGATCTTACCTTGTTTCTTCGAAGGTGATAAATAAAACCGCATTCGTCAATGAATATTATTTTTTCTCTTGCTTCTGGCGAGTTTTGTGCAAAATTTAACGCATGCGTCGCTGAATTGTAATATCGCTATTTAAACAATATATATTGATTGTACAAGTTTTTAAAGTAATTCGCAAAGATTTTAGTGCATTGTGTATACTCGTTGTACTTAACTCCACGTTATGGATTTCTTGAATTTTTTCTTTAATACCTTTTAAGGTTATACATGGATTTCTTTTTATAGTCTCCTCAACTTTATCCAATATCATGGCATTTAATTCGGAGTGACGATTGACGTTTTCCACCACGGTTTTTTGTGACAATACACCCATCTTTGTTATACCGATCTATAATTTCTTACTTACTTAGATGGCCATAACAACCCGTTAACGGGTTTCGGCTTGCCTTAACACTAGTCTCCAGGCATCTCTGCTAAGCGGGTGCCTTCTCCAGTTGGTCACACCAATTAACGACAGGGCTTCATCAACTTGGTCCTTCCAACGTAAACACGGGCGTCCTCTACGCCGACGTCCAGTGACCTTCGCATCGAAAACTTTTCTCGCTGAAGCAGATTCATCCATCCGAACAATATGGCCGAACCAGCGTAGCCGCTGGATGTTAATGCGCTGAACAACGCCCACATCGCCGAGGAGCTCATACAGCTCATGGTTGGTTGTAATGCGAAACTCATCGCCATGCCTTAGAGAACCAAAGATCTTACGAAGAACTTTTCTCTCGAATACTTACAAGACCGCTGCATCGGCACAAGACAGCGTCCATGCTTCCGCACCATAGAGAAGCACCGGAAGAATAAGCAACTTATAGAGTGTTAATTTCGTCGCACGAGAGAGGTCTCTATTACTAAACTGCCAACTGAGACCGTAGTAGCACCTGTTGGCCAGTGTGATTCTTCGTTTGATCTCCAGACTGACATCATTCTTGCTGGTAATGGCGGTGCCAAGGTAGATGAACTCCTTGACCAGATCGAATGTATAGTTGCCGGCTGTAACCTGGGAGCCGATGCGATCAACATCCCTACTCGTCGACAACATGTACTTCGTCTTGCTCTCATTTACCGCCAGACCCATTTTTGCACTCTCGTTCAAGGCATTAAAGGCTGCGGTGACATCTCGCCTGGTATGCCAAATGATGTCTATGTCGTCTGCATACGCAAGGAGCTGGACACTTTTGTTAAATATAGTTCCATTTCGATGTACACCCGCCTTTCGCAAAACACTCTCCATGACGAAATTGAAGAGGTCGCAGGATAAGGGATCGCCCTGAAACCTCGCACGGTATTAAATGGTCCAGAGGTCTTTTCCTACCTTGACGGAGCTGCAGGAGTTGCTCAACGTCATTCTGCACAGTCTTATCAGCTTTGCAGGAATACCGAGCTCAGACATTGCGGCATATACGCGATCCCTTATCGGGCTATCGAACGCTGCCGACAAAGAGGTGGTGTGTGTCGACTTGACTTTCATGGGTCTTCTCCAGGATTTGGCGCAGTGTGAATATCTGGTCAATGGTGGACTTACCAGGTCTGAAGCCACACTGATAAGGTCCAATCAGTGAGATGGCGAATGGCTTCAGTCGTTCACACAATACGCTCGTAAGAACCTTATATGCGATAGAGAGAAGGCTTATACCCCTGTAGTTGGTGCATATTGTGGGGTCTCCCTTTTTCAGGATCGAACAGAGGGCACTGAGATTCCAATCATATTTATGTACTGGCAGTCAAAATGAGTAAACGCATAAATTAATATTTTCAAACAAAAATAAAATTATTAGACGACTTCGAAAAAAATTCTTTGAATTGTAAGCAGTTAAGTACACAATGTTCCGGAATATATGGAATTTATTTCAATCTTGGATGCTTTATTTATACATTTTATAAAACGGTCTTGGTGGTTGATTAAGCCAGAGATAATCGTAAATTGTTTCAAAAAGGTAATTTAGTATGTTCTAAAACAGTTTGTGGTTCTATGTATTGTAACGTGTTTTTTTTTATTTTTTAGGCTGGTTTTAATCTTAACCGTGGTCTAGTGGTTAGTGTGTTGGCTTACTAAGACATGGGCCCTGGGTTCGACTCCAGGCTCCGACATCTTCAAAAAAAAAAGAAATATGAAAAAAAAATATTTCTTCGGCGACTACCTCTCAGCAGTCTTCTGGCAAAAGCTCTGAGAGTAACTAATTGCCATGAACAAGCTTCTCAAGTCTGTCGTTCGGAGTCGACATTAAACTGTAGGTCCCGGTACTCATGGATAAAAATTGACACACACAACATGAGTACTGCGAGAAGCTAGGCCGTAATCCTGACACAGGGTTGTAAAGGCCAGTTATGTATGTATGTATGTTTAATCTTAACCGTGATATTTATAATTATGAAGAAGAAGATTGTTTTGTCCAAGTTATGCCATGAACGAAACTGATCGCATTCGTATTAGAATAGCTATTTCACGTTGATAGTTTAGAAAAAAAATGTTTATTTCACCACATTTCGTTTAAAAACTAATACATATACATACCTACATAAAAACAAAAATACTGGAATACTTAAATCTAAAAAACAAAAAATAAAACCAGTATTTTCTGGAATAATTAAACAGAAAAAAACAGTTTCTTTGTAAATATCACACTTTTTTAACTTTATTTACAAAAAAAAATAAAATAACGTGGAAACTTGAAATCATCTTCAGAATTTATCTATCACTAGCAGTAACAAATTATTCTATTGGAAGTTCGCTTTCTTGTTTAAAAAGAATAAATGAAAGAAACTAAATTAACAGCCAGGCCCACGATGTCGAAGGAAAACTTAAGCGAATGAAACTCAGTCACTCATTGTGAATCTAAACTGCAGCCCACTAATTGTAAGCTTATCGTTCGCTTTGCATTACATTTACAACGTAATGAAAATAAACAACAAAGCTGCCATATAAACAAATCAAAAAATAATAAATTCTACAGTAAAAATGCAACCGTGTTCTAATTTAACTTGACAGCAATGTAGTAAACAAACTTACAGCCTGTTCATAAAACACGAATGGTTTTTGATATTGGTCTTTTTATATGTGAAACAACAACAAAAACAAATTTGCCGGTTATTCTCATTTTGTTTATTTATGTACATATACATATGTACATACAAATGTAAAAAAAATTTTTTGGGGAAATATATTAAAAATATATAAAATATTGTGAAAAAAGTGTATAAAAAATAAACAAATGAAACAATATAATGATGATAAACAAATAATATGAACAAATTTAATATATTTTTAAATTTTTAAATACATTTTACTAGTGTTTCCAATAGATCTTACGATCTGTTCGTCAGTTGCCATTTTACTGCTCCCATAAACCACATTTATTAGAGCGAAGTCAGGATGCTCCTCCATGTATTCAACAAGAGCTTGCAGTTGATGAAAATTTGGTTTTTTGCTACTGAAACAGTCAATCTTTTCTTAACTAACGTTTAATATACATAAATTATAATTTACTTATATTTTATTTTCCATTTTACTTTTTTATTTCATATTAATTTTTACAAAGACTTGTTTGTGTCTTTCTTTGTTTAAGCAAACGACAACAAATCAACTGGTGAGCGATTTTGACATTTGTGTTCGTACAAACAAAGCGCTTATAATGTTAGTGAGCCGTAATTTTGTACTACAATGCTTACGTTACGTTTGGCAACACCAAGATTAGTGTGCCGCAAACCAGCTGTTTGTCGCTTAAAACTACACGATTCGATATCGTGGGCCTGGCTGTAAATGACGTTTCGATTTGCAGATCGAATTCGACGTTTTAGACAAAATTGTGTTTGAAGACATAAATTTGTAATTCAAACGCTACGATTTCAAATCGCGTTTCGGTTTTAAAACGCAAAACGCATTTTTACATGTTCTGAAAATCAAGCGATTTGGTGGCGTTTTGCTATTCTTCGAAGTTGTCTTCGAACAACATATGTTTTGTCATAACAAAAAGTAAACAAACAAAAATATTTTACATTAAAATGCCTACAGCGTACTTGCTTTCTATATTGGCTTTAAAGAAGCTACAATCAAGAGAAGTTTTAATAAAAAAAAACCCTATGGGATTCTTCCAATCCATTGGACACTTAAGACAAAGCGTAAGTATATATATATATATTTATATATATACATACATATATATATAATTGCATAATTGTACATTATACAAAAAGTCCGGCTTAATGAAATTTTTTGGGCTTTAAGTTTTATAGCACCCTACAGAGTAAACAAATGTGCATTTTTGATGATTTTGGAAGGAACTTGTCGACATACATATGACTAAAAGCGGAATTCCTATATTAGTGCGCTTGGCGGGAGTTTTAGGATTTCTGGCAGTCGGGTCCTTCATATCCAATGATATTAATAAAAGTATGAGCCGTAGCATATTCTTAAGAGGAAGCTGTGTCCACTTTGGAATCAGTTAAAAATGTCCGACTCAGAAGCAAGAGAATCCAAAAAGCA
This sequence comes from Metopia argyrocephala, assembly GCA_963576795.1. Classification (NCBI taxonomy): domain Eukaryota; kingdom Metazoa; phylum Arthropoda; class Insecta; order Diptera; family Sarcophagidae; genus Metopia; species Metopia argyrocephala. Next base: position 104,820,504 of record OY756208.1, on the reverse strand, counting down.
TTTTTATAACAAATTTAAAATACCCGGCGTCATTGGTTCTTCACATGGCACCCATGTGCGACTTGCAAAGCCTGTCCATGATTCTGAACTTTACTATTGCAGAAAGGCTTATTACAGCCTAAATGTGTTAATTGTACGTACGTATGTATGTATATATGCAGTTTAATATTTCTAAATTTAATTTAAAAAATGCATACACATCTTAAAACATATATGTATGCAATGTAATAAATTTTTATTCTTTATATCTTTTAGATTTGTGACCATCAAATGAAAGTTTGCGCAGTGGATGCAGCAAGACCTGGTTCATGCCACGATGTTTTTGTGTGGAATCGAAGCAATGTAAACACCTACTACCTTGGCTGTTAGCCGACTCTGCATATGCACTAAAACCTTATATTTTAGTACCAAACAAGTCAGCGGTGTGTCAGTGCATTCCTCAGCAAGAAATATAGTAAAAAGTACTATAGGAAACCTTAAGAGTTGTTTTAGAAGCCTTTGGATGTGTCTTCCCTATAGTCCATCGAAAGTAGTAAAAATTGTAAATGTTTGTTGTCCTCTGCATAACATTATAATGTTCCCAATCAAGATGAAGACCAAATTGTTCCTGAAATAAATGAAGAAACAGAAGAAGACGACGATCAATTGCAGAACAATACCGCTGGAGCGGAAATTAGAGACAGTGTTGCAAGGACTTTAGTGTAGTTTCAAATGCAATTACTTTTTTTAATATACATATATATACTTATGTACATACATACATATTTATTAAAAACAAAAATAAACATTTAATTTAAAATCAAAAAAATAACATTTCATTTAAAACATAAAAAACAACTGTTACACGTATGTATGTGTAATAAAATACTTTAACTACTACATTAAGGAGATCAAAAGTATCACAAAATTTTAACAATTAATTATTATCGATGCCGATCTTCCGTTTATCTAACTTCAAAAACTTCAGTATCATTTCTTTGCGACTAATGGCAACTTTTTCCATTTCTAGATTGTGTCTTATTATTTCACACAGTTCTTTTTTCTTTAAAGAACAAATTTCGTTAATATTTTAATTTAGATATCTTAATTATTTAGTGTGTTCTTTCATAGTATCATTTATTTCCTTAATTTGTTGAGCTACACCTTTGACATTTTTGTTTCTTCCTCCATTATGTGTTTAATGTCAGCCCTGTTATGTTATTGGAGACTGCAGTGGAATATGTTGCAGATTATAGCCAATTGCGCTTCAACTTGTGACAAAAAATGCTGCTAATATTCTCCCCCTCCCGCCTTTATTAATGACATCTTGTTTTCCGACAATCTTGTTTTTATGCTGCGTCTCCAGTCACACCAAAACTAAATAAAGACACACAGTTTAAGTGGATTGAAAATACCTTGCTTAAAGTTTGTACCTTTTTCCAGTTACTAACATTTCTAGTGAGAGGTCCACTGGCATTCAGCTGATCACTCTTAAGTCGCTTCAAAATTGGTCTAGTTTGACCCTATCACCTTTGTAAAGACTTTTAGCAATGTCTGGATGTATTTCCATAAATTCTAAAAATATTTTGCATTCAGTAAATATTAAATTTATATTTCAACTAACAAAGGCATATTTGTTTATATACCTACATTTGTGTTTTTATATTTAAAATTTTTAATTTTTCTTTATCAATAATATTGCCGGCAAATTCCTTTGACTTAGAGAACACTTCACTTGTCAGAACATTTTTAAATACTTACGAATAATTGGTAGCTTTCTTCACGGGTAGCCGGTTTTAAATACAGTTTTTTTTTTCTTTATCCCTCGTAAATGTTTTGAAGAAATTATAGACGTTTTAAAGTATATTTGATCTTAATAATAGTTTATTAGTTTTTGCTTTTTAATGTAAATATGTACATATGTGCACTTAATGCATTCCAAAAACTAATATTAAAAGTTAAAAATAAGTAACCAAATAATTTATATTAAAGTTAACACCACTAGCATAATATTTTTTCGAACATTAATTTGAACAGCTGTTTGTGTAAATCGCCAATTCATAAGTAAACAATTAATACAGATGATTGGCAAACAGAAAACATATTTTTAAATTGCAAAATTTTTCAGTAAAATCGTCACAAAACTTAACATATTTCTCTCCAAATAAAATGAAAACATATTAAAGTTAATTTGTGCACAATTTTATTTTTTCTTTATAGTGCAGTTTAAATAAAATAGACCAAATCGCTTCAGTATACACTAGCGGTTTGAAAACGCGAAATTTCTAGCGTTTTCGTTTGTCAGAACACCTCTTTGGCGTTTTCATATCGAAAACGCCACTATTAAGCGATATGCGTTTTTCAGAACATGGGCGATAATTAAAATCATTAAATAACACAATGTGCTTTTTATTTCAATTCAAATTGCAATAAAATTCTTATAGTGCCTAGGGGCAGGACATTTTTATTTCCGCCGCTGTGTAAAGTTCTTTTTTCTTAATTCTTTATAATACGGATTTATCAAAAGAATATGCTAATCGCCCATATTCTAAAAAACGCTGCGTTTTCAAAACGCATTTCATTTTGAAAACGCAAAACGCATTTGAGCATGTTCTGACAAACGCGCGATTTGCTTTTTTTCGATTTTAACACAAATGGAAATGTTAACTAAATAAACGCAAATGGTGATGTTTGGCTATGAATATCCATCTTTAAATTTGTTTTTGAACTCCTTTTAAGAGTTTTCTTTGGGAATTAGTATAAAATTGTGTATTCAGTTGATCATAAATAAGTAAGCAATTGAAACAGACAAGTGGTATTAAAAAAGCAAATTTATAAATTATAGATTTTTAATAAAAATTCTAAAAGAAAACGTACAAGATTCCTTTAATTAAAAGAAATCATATTAAATTTATATATTGTATAATTTTTTTAATTTTTTAAGGTTTACATTTAATACAATTGACCAAAACGCTTCCGGGTACATTAGCGATTTGAAATCGCCAAAGTTTTAGCGTTTTCGTTTTGCAGAACACCTATTTGGCGATTTCAAATGGAAAACGCCAAATTCAAGCGTTTTGCGATTTTCAGAACATGGGCGAATATCTAATACAAGACATCATTGTCAAAATCAACTTCAGACAGATCTTCAGAGGACAACTCTCCAGATATATCTACACCTGACCGTCATTCTACAAGACCAGGAAAAAACATATTCGTATTAGTTTAGATAAAAAGAACATATTAATTTAGTTTTATAAAGAAGGGAAAACCATTGCTGAATAAGCAGATATAGCTGGAATAAATAGAAACTGGAATTATAGATCCCAGAACGATCCTTGTTCCCGTTGTATTCAAGTCGACATACAGCCTCCACGTGAGCCACCTGGATAACATTCTAGCACCCGCTAGCTTGTTAACTAATGTATGCGGCGATTGTCCACTCCCCTGGACTTTAAATTTGGGTTGTGCGTAGGGCTTGAAACCCACCACGTAAAAACAAAAATTCAATGAAAACCGAAACAATAGCCTCTAAACGGACCCCCTTCTATGTTGACGAATTTGGCAAACGTTTTAAGGACTATGATTTAAGGTTATGCACCTGGAACGTGAGAACCCTTTACAGGGAAGGTGCCTCTATCCAATTGGCGGATGCTCTCAAGAAATGTAGGGCTGATATCACCGCCATCCAGGAAATGCGATGGATAGGACAGGGTTGTACAAGGCAAGCAACATGTGACATCTACTACAGCTGCCATGATAACAGACACAAATTTGGCTGCGGATTCGTAGTTAGCAAGAGACTTCGCCATCTTGTCTCAGAGTTCACCCCCGTGAACGAAAGGATAGCTACGATCCGGATGAAGACAAAGTTTTATAATATCAGCCTCATCTGCGTGCACGCCCCGACGGAAGAGAAGGATGATGCGGCCAAAGATGCTTTATACGCAAAGCTCGAGGATGTATATGATAGGTGTCCGGCACATGACGCCAAAATTGTCCTCGGCGATTTCAATGCGAAAGTTGGACGTGAAGGTATCTTTGGCCCCACTGTCGGACAGTTCAGTCTCCATAATTCTACCTCGCCGAACGGCTTGAGACTGATCGATTTCGCCCCGGCGCGAAACATGGTAGTTTGTAGCACCAGGTTCCAGCATCTCGATATCCATAAGGCCACCTGGCTCTCTCCTGAATGTAACCAGCATACTAGACGTGCGCACATTTAGAGGTCCAAATGTCGACTCGGACCATTATCTTGTCGCAGCCAAGATGCGACTGCGCATATGCGCAGCGAATATGGCACGTTCTAGTGTTCGAGGGAAGCTGGACATCAAAAAGCTGCGATCACAAGAGACAGCCAGGTCGTTTTCCGATCGTCTTTCTAATGAGCTCCATTGCATCCCGTCCTCTCTCGAAAGTATTGGTGGACAGTGGTCTCACATTGCTCACTCTCTGCGCAACGCTGCCGAAACAGTCCTTGGTTTTGAGCGTCCTCCCCGCAGAAACCAATGGTACGATGAAGAGTGTCGTGAGGCCACTGCGGCAAAGAATGCTGCCTACAGAAGAACGTTGCAGTCCACCACTACAAGAACAACTGTGGTGGTGTACAGAGAGAAGAGGAGGGAAGAGAGACGCCTATTTAGTAGAAAGAAAAGGGAGCAAGAAAGGCGTGATAGTGAGGAAATTCACATGTGCAGGAGTAGACATGAAATTTTTATAAGAAGATAAGGCGTCTTACTACTGGTTTTAAACCTGGAGCAACCTCCTGCAGAGACGAACATGGCAATCTGGTTACAGATACACATGCTGCACTAAGATTATGGAGACAGCATTTCTGTAATCTACTGCAAAGCGATGATGATACATATTCCGCTGCTAGAGATTCTGTGCCGGACCCAATCAATGATGACGTTGTGATCCCGTCCCCCAGCCATGAAGAGGTCAAGGTTGCCATATGGCGACTGAAGAGCAACAAAGCAGCCGGACCTGACGGTCTGCCCGCTGAACTCTTCAAGTATGGAGGCGATGAGCTGGTTAGGTGCATGCACCAGCTCATTTGCAGAATATGGCTGGAAGAAAGTATGCCCGATGATTGGAATCTCAGTGCCCTCTGTCCGATCCTGAAAAAGGGAGACCCCACAATATGCACCAACTACAGGGGTATAAGCCTTCTCCCTATCGCATATAAGGTTCTTACGAGCGTATTGTGTGAACGACTGAAGCCATTCGCTATCTCACTGATTGGACCTTATCAGTGTGGCTTCAGACCTGGTAAGTCCACCATTGACCAGATATTCACACTGCGCCAAATCCTGGAGAAGACCCATGAAAGTCAAGTCGACACACACCACCTCTTTGTCGGCAGCGTTCGATAGCCCGATAAGGGATCGCGTATATGCCGCAATGTCTGAGCTCGGTATTCCTGCAAATCTGATAAGACTGTGCAGAATGACGTTGAGCAACTTCTGCAGCTCCGTCAAGGTAAGAAAACACCTCTGGACCATTTAATACCGTGCGAGGTTTCAGACAGGGCGATCCCTTATCCTGCGACCTCTTCAATTTCGTCATGGAGAGTGTTTTGCGAAAGGCGGGTGTACATCGAAATGGCACTATATTTAACAAAAGTGTCCAGCTCCTTGCGTATGCAGACGACATAGACATCATTTGGCATACCAGGCGAGATGTCACCGCAGCCTTTAATGCTATTGAACGAGAGTCTGCAAAAATGGGTCTGGCGGTAAATGAGAGCAAGACGAAGTACATGTTGTCGACGAGTAGGGATGTTGATCGCATCGGCTCCCAGGTTACAGCCGGCAACTATACATTCGATCTGGTCAAGGAGTTCATCTACCTTGGCACCGCCATTACCAGCAAGAATAATGTCAGTCTGGAGATCAAACGAAGAATCACACTGGCCAACAGGTGCTACTACGGTCTCAGTAGGCAGTTTAGTAATAGAGACCTCTCTCGTGCGACGAAATTAACACTCTAAGTCGCTTATTCTTCCGGTGCTTCTCTATGGTGCGGAAGCATGGACGCTGTCTTGTGCCGATGCAGCGGTCTTGTAAGTATTCGAGAGAAAAGTTCTTCGTAAGATCTTTGGTTCTCTAAGGCATGGCGATGAGTTTCGCATTACAACCAACCATGAGCTGTATGAGCTCCTCGGCGATGTGGGCGTTGTTCAGCGCATTAACATCCAGGGGCTACGCTGGCTCGGCCATATTGTTCGGATGGATGAATCTGCTCCAGCGAGAAAAGTTTTCGATGCGAAGGTCACTGGACGTCGGCGTAGAGGACGACCGTGTTTACGTTGGAAGGACCAAGTTGATGAAGCCCTGTCGTTAATTGGTGTGACCAACTGGAGAAGGCACCCGCTTAGCAGAGATGCCGGGGACTAGTGTTAAGGTAAGCCGAAACCCGTTAACGGGTTGTTATGGCCATCTAAGTAAGTAAGAAATTATAGATCGGTATAACAAAGATGGGTGTATTGTCACAAAAAATCGTGGTGGAAAACGTCAATCGTCACTCCGAATTAAATACCATGATATTGGATAAAGTTGAGGAGACTATAAAAAGAAATCCATGTATAACCTTAAAAGGTATTAAAGAAAAAATTCAAGAAATCCATAACGTGGAGTTAAGTACAACGAGTATACACAATGCACTAAAATCTTTGCGAATTACTTTAAAAACTTGTACAATCAATATAGATTGTTTAAATAGCGATATTACAATTCAGCGACGCATGCGTTAAATTTTGCACAAAACTCGCCAGAAGCAAGAGAAAAAATAATATTCATTGACGAATGCGGTTTTATTTATCACCTTCGGAGAAACAAGGTAAGATCTAAAGTAGATACGGCTGCACAAGTAACTGTTCCTACCGATAGGAGACGAAATATTTTCCTTATTGCTGTCATAAACATACATGGCATTTTATACAAAAAAGTAATTGCACATTCCACAGTTAATACCAACATCTTTATATCTTTCCTTAAAGAACTAGCTGAATCTAACATTAATGGCGCCTGGTTGATTCTTAACAATGCAAAGATACACAAAACTCTAAATGTGAAAGATAAAGTTACGGAGTCCGGGCATAACTTCCTTTTTTTTCTTCCATACTGTAATATGAGGGGATCGGCATGTAATATAGGATGTTATTGTGTGTGTTAAATGATACCTATAGTACTCTTATTTTATTAAAGAGCCTTAGAGTAGCAGGCGGCTCTATATGATGGCAAAGTCAATTGCCGAAGTTTTTGTGAGAAATAAAAGAAAACTCTTATTTTGAATTCTAAATTATTTCTGATTTTATTAACAAAATTCATGATCTTATATACTAAATTAATTCTATGTTTTCTACATTATTCCCCTACTTATTCCAATAATATCTTATTCTATTTCTCTTACTTATTCCAATATTGCTTATTCTATTTCCCCTACCTATACCAATAAATTCTTATTAACCATTTAATATTTTAATTGTTTACATGTTAATGACCTACTCTAGTTAAATCTCATATTCATATTCACATTCGTAATGCAAACCCAGCGACCCACATCAGTTGACGCAAGCCACTTGATATTGCATACTCTGCATAATTACATATTTGTTCTTTTTATTTTCGGTGAAGTCACTTTGTAATATAATACTAAATTTAAATTCTTTTATATTTATTTTGGGCTCTCATACTTTAATAATTTGGTTTTGTTTATATTTGTATGTTTGTTTATGTTACATGCACTACAATTTCATTTGGGTTCTTATTATCTATATTTGTTATTGTTTACATATGTTTGGTTGTGTATGCATGTTTATACTACATGCACTACAATACTCTCCAATGCTAAGTCCAATTGAAAAAGTGTTTTCAAAAACCAAACTTTGTGCACGAAATTTACTAGCTAATATGGACTTAGTAACTCTAAATAAACAATCGGGGGATCAGTAAAACCTTCTGATTGTAACAACTATTATCTTGATATGAATTGAATTTATCGTTAGCTGCATCTAGAGAGCCGCTGCAGTGAATATTTTAAATAGAAAGTTTAATCTTATAGTATAAGAATATAGTAATAAAATATAAATTTAATTTGAAATGAAAAAAATTCAATTTGAAATGAAAAAAGCTTAATTTGTTCTGAATAAAATTTAAATTGTTTTGCATTTGACTTGAAAAAAATTTAATTTGTAGTGAAAAATCGTTAATTTGAGAGTATAAAGGTAGAATTAGCCACACGTAACGTAACGTATCTTAACGTTGACGAGTCAGCTGATCATTTATTTTACATGCAAAGTAATGGCAGCGCTTACCGAATAAAAAATGTAACGTAACGGCGGGTATCAATCTGTAGAAAATAGAAATTCTTTACGTTTTTACGGGACATTTGCAAGCAGCTGGTTTATTTAGGCTTGCCAAACGTACTTTTTTAAGCAGTAAAGGTAATTTTTTTTTGTTCAATGTACTTATTTCTCTATAATACCTAAAAAAGTACGCTAATGTACTTTTTTTAATCTTTTGTATTTCTTTTTTGTTCTGAACACTTGAAATTAACATAAATAATATTAAAGAACATTTGTCACTAAAGTATGATAATTTTGAAAAGGTCTATGTTTTCAGTCCCAATTCAAAAATATCATTTCGTAATTCTACAGAAGTTATTGAATAATTTTTTGTCAATAACATTGACATGGATCTACTGTTTGATGAATTTATTTATTTCAGAATTGGGGTTATTGCAATAGATTTAATAGTGAAAAAAATAGTGCATTATCGCCTCTAATTTAATGCACTAAAAATCCACTACCACTAAAATGGTTTAAATTAGTGGTTAATTATTTCCGTCTGAATTTACTTTACGTACGTAAAATCATAGAAAGAATATTATGACATTCCATCCGTATTTTAAAAATAAAAGTCTTACGGCAGATTTTTTTACGTTTACACGGTTGTTTAAAAATCAAATCAAAGTCAAATGAAAGAATAAAATGCACATATACATCCACACAAACTTTAAATACATTGTGAACTAATTAAACATAAATAAAAAATAAAATAAAAGTGCATCTCTGATCTAACGAAAGTGATTGTTTTTTTTTTTTTTAAATTACAAAAAAAAAAAAAAAAAGCGAGCCTTACTAATGTCAAATTTTCATCTGTATTTTCTCTCAATGTCGTACGTTCTCATTACATATAAAGTTTACATGATACTATTCATTCTCTTCTACACAAAAATTTGACATGTATGTATTACCGTATGTATTAAAAGAAAATGTATAGAATTGTTAAATAATAGTAGATTGTTTCAGAATTTTGAAAATAATTTGTATGTTTATATTGCCTATACCGCATTCAAATGCAGCATCTGACAGAACATTCAGTTCGGTTTTGCCCTTTTCGAAGAAGGAAATGAACAAACAAACTTTTAATAGAAAGTTTGTAATGTGAATTGATATTTGAAACTAATTTTAACACACTTGGGTCAAGTTTTACAATTTTCTTACATTGGCAAAAATGGCATTGTAAACCAAGTTAAAAAAAACTAGTAAGTATGTATTTGTAAAAGTTCTTACAAATACATGAATGTATATAAAATATACAATACATATTTCTATGCAATACTTTTCAAATTCAAGAAACCTAAAATACTTTTTATGAATACGGGCATAAAATTTATTTTTAAATTTATACCAAATTATTTTACATTTGAAAAATTGAATAGTATAGACTAGAATTTAAAAATAAAAATCAGAATAATTTTGGGCTATTACTTTGTTGGAAACAATGGTTATGATCTTATTATTTGTATTATTATTTGCCATTTTATATTTCTCAGAGTTGGGTTTATTGCATTAGATTTAATTTTCTACTAAATTTAGTGGTAGTGGTAAAAATAGTGCATTATCGCCTCTTATATTTAGTGGTAGTGGAAATTTAATGCATTAAATAAAACGAATTTAGTGGTAGTGGAAATTAAGTGCATTGAATAAAACAAATTTAGTGGTAGTGGAAATTTATTGCATAAAAAAAAAAAACAAATTTAGTGGTAGTGGAAATTTATTGCATTAAAAAAAACAAATTTAGTAGTAGTGGAAATTTAGTGCATTAAAAAAACTAATTTAGTGGTAGTGGAAATTTAGTTCATTAAAAAAAACAAATTTAGTGGTAGTGAAAATTTATTGCATTAAAAAAAACGAATTTAGTGGTAGTGGAAATTTAGTTCATTAAAAAAAACAAATTTAGTGGTAGTGGAAATTTATTGCATTAAAAAGAACAAATTTAGTGGTAGTGGAAATTTACTGCATTAAATAAAATAAATTTAGTGGTAGTGGAAATTTAGTGCATTGAATAAAAAAAATTTTGTGGTAGTGGAAATTTAGTGCACTAAATGAATCGATTTTAGTGGTAATGGAAATTTAGTGCATTACTTCTGAATGATTAGCGGCTGGCAATATTAACAGTCCGCGCCATTAAAATCTTACCTATGAACTGAATAATATATTACATATTACAGAAAATAACATTCACTACAATTTATTTTAACATTGGCTTAAGCTATGTATGCATATAATAATATTATATCCATATATGAAGGTATATTAAAACGATAGTGGAACTGAGGTAGTGGAACTAAATTTCCATTCCATTATAGTGCCAATGGAGTTATATTCCATTACCACTTATTATTAAAAATTAGTGCACTAAATTTCCACTACCACTTAAATCAATATATTTAATGCATTAAATTTCCATTGCCACTAAAATTTTTATATTTAATGCAATAAATTTCAACTACCACTAAAGTCGTTTTATTTAATGCAATAAATTTCCACTACCACTAAATTTGTTTTTTTAATGCAATAAATTTCCACTACCACTAAATTTGTTTTTTTAATGCAATAAATTTCCACTACCACTAAATTTGTTTTTTTTTAATGAACTAAAGTTCCATTACCACTAAATTCTTTTTTTTAATGCAATAAATTTCCACTACCACTAAATTTGTTTTTTTTAATGCAATAAATTTCCACTACCACTAAATTTGTTTTATTTAATGGATTAATTTTCCACTACCACTAAAATGGTTTTATTTAGTGGTTAATTATTTCCATCTGCATTTAGTGGTGGCTGGAATATAGCTGCATTAATAACAAGTCGTTTAGTGGTAGTGGAAGCGATAATGCAATATAAATTCAATGCAATAAACCCAACTCTGATATTTCTTAATGAATTTTAAAAAAGTTTTCAATAAAAATCCAATGTATTTTTTTTACTAAAATGTACGTTTTTTTCCCTCAATGTACTTTTTTCAATTTAAATTTGGCAATCCTACATTTATTATACAAATTTTTAGCAAGAATATTACAAAGAAAAGCAAATTTAAGAAATTTTTAGCAAATTAAAAAACTGTAGCCCAACACACAAATCCGCATCCATATTTATTTATTTGTCTTTTAATTATTTGAAAAAAAAAAAAAACTATTAAGTACACATTATAAACAAATTACTATTTCACAATATATTTTCTGTTTTGTTATTTTTGTTAGTTGTTTATCTCCAAAACATATGACACGTTTTTAAATGTTTTATAAGTGCACTGACGTTTCTACGTTAGGGGACGTTACATTACGATACAGCAACGTTTGGCTAACCAGCAGCCTAAAGGCCCAACCATAATGTACTTTCGTAGACGTATGCTAATGTCAAAAATCAAGGAAACGTCTGTCAAAAATCTAACGAAACTTTCGAGTGGCTATAATATACTTTTTGAACTCAAGTGCAGGCTGTTCTTAGTTGAAAACATTAGTAAAACTTGATTTGTCTCTATATTTCATAAATATACAGATTTTTATCACAAAATGTTATTTAATATCTACAACAGTTAAATATTTTACCGAAAACACATCAGTTATATATTTTTGTTAATTAAAAAAAAAATAAATCATAAATAAAAAATAGTACTAAAAAATGCAACCAAATGTAAACACAAGCACATTTGTTTACATTTTGTTATTAATGTGCTACAAAATGAACAGAAAAGAAAAATATTTAAATTACTGAAAGTGAATAAGATACACATTTGTCACAGAGAAATCATTTTTTTTATATTTTCAATAAAGTTATCCTCGGTTTCCATTGCACACTGCCGTCTTTTGTTTATTATTGTTTACACAAACACAAAAACAGCTGTTTGCGTACGTTTGGTGCGATCGGCTTCGCTCCAAGTTTGGCTAGTGTACTATTCCTTCACGGACATCATTTCTTCTTTAATTACCAAAAATATTCATTGCCGTTAACTTTGATCTTAAATAAAGCGTTTCTGACGAAACAAAAAGTAAACAAATGAAATTGAACGAAACTCAACGAAACGTTTGTTATGTACATTATGGTTATACACATTTAATTACATGCATTCGCATAGTTGTTTAAGCTAGCCTAAGCACATTATGGTTGGGCCTTAATTCTGTAAGTCGCTAAAGCTAAATTTCCATCGCTAAAAATGCATAAAATTGATTTAGCGATTTTTGGCAACATATTCAATTCTGTAACTTTTAATGCTTAATTTGGCATACCATTGAGAGTGAATTCGCCGCAATTTTAGCGTGTATTCTTCTCATCGCTAAAATCCATTATTTCCTATTCTCTAACGTTAAATAAGCTTCAACGTCTCCAAAAATTGTAAAATTTTAGCTACGAAAATTTTTAGGTGCCAAAAGGTAAGCTAAGTTTTAATTGATGTTTTGTTATGTATTTAAATATATATTTTTTAACTTTTGCAGAATAATGGAAGATACAACTAAAAGGGTGACAAAAGAACAAAAAAACATGCTTATTCAGTATTTGAAGGATCATAGAGAATGTGCACATGACAGTTAAAAAAAATAATAATAATTTCTTTTACGTAAATATATTAATTTTTTTTAGATTTGCAAATTTTACGGGAGCAAAAAGCCTTACTGAGCAACGGGAGCATTTAGCCGAGAAGCTTAACTCATTGGGAGGTGCATTCAAAAGTGGAGAGCATTGGTAAGTTATAGTACAAAACTTTTATGTTTAAGCATTTTATTCCATTTTTTTTTTCATTTAACAGAAGCAAGGCAAAACAAAAGTTCCAAGAGCATAAAAGCTCTTTAGAAGAAGTGGCCCTCAAAATTTCAAGTTAACTGAAATGGATGATCGCATAATTGCCATCGTGAGGAAGGAATCTTTGGTGGGACAAGAAGAAGTCGGCGAATCTCTGGTAGGTTTTTACCAAGTTTGTTTTATTAATTTTTAAATAAATAAATTTTTTATTGTGTAGAGAGACGCAGAACTTACAGCAAATGTTTCTTTAACATCAGAATTTAATGATTCCACACCATCTTGCTCTAATGAAACCATAAGAAAACTTTAAAATATTTATTAATTTAACGGTCTTTCGATTTTCTTAAAATTAGATAAATTATTAAAACCTTAAGTTATTTTATAAGAATTATATTCAAAACTAATACTATACAATTTTTATAAAACAATTTCATACTTTTTTATTTTTTGAACTTGTAGGGAAAACAACAATTCTTTGTAGTGTTACCAACTTTCAACAAATAAAAAATTCACACTTGTAGTGGCGAAATGCCTCAAATAGATTATATTTTTAAATATCATTTATGTATACATATGCATATGCATGTTGCAAAACTATAATACAATTTAGATAAATATATATTAAAAATATCATTAAAAATTCACGTTTGAATCCAAAATAAATTACAAAAAAAAAAAAATAAAAATCAATTTAGAGAAAAAAAATTTTTTTTTCAACATAGGCAACTCTAATAAGAAATAACAATGAGAGAAGAGAATAGTATAGTGATAGCAAATAAGCTACGGCGAAAAACTTATATTTTGGCTAAGCTGTTAGACTTACAGAATACAAATTTAGTGACTTTGCTAATATATTTGCCGTAACTTTATATTAGCGTTTTAGCATTTTAGCGTAAGCTTTAGCTAAGAGAATTACAGAATTAGGCTGCAGACCTTTTGGCTAACCAAGCCTTAAACCTATACATACATAAACTCGGTAGAGTTGATGTTGCAGGGTTGTATCGAAAAAGTAGTTTAAAAGAAAATTTAATGAACATTTTATGCCTATATAAGCTTAGTTGGTTTAAGCTGCAATTTTTACCAAATAGTTATTTTGGGAAATTAAACGAGGGAATTTTAAGGGAAATTTCACTTTGGGGAAAATTTATTTCAGGTAATTAATAACGCAGTTAAGCGAAAGTTAATTAACCGCAGAATTTTATTAGAAAATGGCAGGAAAAAATATGGGGATTTAGAAATTGAAGTAAATAAACGTGTAAGTCTCAGGGAATAATGTATTAAAAATTATGCAATATTATATAAATTTCTTTCGAAATTTGCGTTATTAAATAAAACAATTTACACGTATAAAAATGTATATGTTTTCAACAAGAATACTGTTTCTCAAAATTAAGTAATTATTTTTTTAATTAATTTAAAATTAATTTTAATATTTAATTCAGTCTTGCGGCATATTGTTTATACAGTATTCCCCGGATAATTGCCCCACGCTTAATTGTCTTTCACACTTATTTAGCTCAATTTCTAAATCATATTTTTTTACCATTTTCTAATAAAATTCCACGGTTAATTAAATTTCACTTAACTGCGCATTTTAATAAACTTATTAAAACCACTTGAATCCAACATTTTCTTAATTTTTTTCATAAGTTTTCTAGTACATTTTTTACTACTATAAGAACAATTTTGTACAATTTTAGTTAAGTATCAACAAATCAAAACGCAAGGCACTCAGTATAGTTTCACTGGAAAATTTTTCATTTCGTTTTATATTGTATACTTATAGTGTATTTAACAACACTTTGGTGATCCGCAATTTTAAGAACTCTCTTAATGTCCATTCTTTTATCAGGCCGTCTTCATTTGTTATAAATTTATTGAGCCTCCCATTTTCAAATGCAGAAGTTGAAAGAGCTTTTAGTATAATGAATTATTTTAAATAAAAAATAAAATGTCTCCCAAACAGTTAATTCCTTAATACACCTTAAATATGGCCTAAGATGGAAAAAAATCTTGATTTGAAAATTATGATACTCCATTAGATATTTATATGTGAAAATAAATTCAAACAACACGTATAATAATTCGAAGTATTATGATATTTGAATTCAAATTGGAGATGATCAATCTCAACTTTACTTTTTTACCTTATTTTTATACCTAATATTAAAAAGTTCCTTAATAATGATTTTCATCAGTAAAATATTAATGCCCGTATTCATAAAAACTATTTTAGGTTTATTGAGGGTTTATTTGACAAGTATTGCATAGAAATTTGTCAAATAAGTCCTCAATAAACCTAAAATAGTTTTTATGAATACGGGCATAAAAGTTTAATATTATATAAAAAAGAAGACTGAGTTACTATTTTAATATTTGACTGATTATTCACAGTAACCAAGTACAATTTTATGAAATGTTTAAATTCAAAAAATCTTTTAAAGATTTCAACATTTTCACCTATTTAATAATTGTAGCAAGCAAAATCGTGCAATATCAGGTATATAATGTGCAATGTGACCAAACTACTTATATAATATCTATCTAAAAAAAAGATTATGGTTCTATCTCTAATCGTTCAGATTCTACAGCTAAAAATGTCTTTATTGCCTCTTTCTATGTCAAACAATATTTATTTGCAATAAAGAAATATTTCCTTTATGATAAGAAATTTACAAACAGAAAACAAACTGCAAAAAAAAAAAACAATAAAGAAATAATTTTTTTTGCTACTTCTAGGCACAAAAACACGACTGCAAATAAAATAAAAAGTTTATTTGCTATAACGATGTATTTCGAATTAATTAATGAATTGGTCGTTGATTTTGTGACAATAACGGTACATCATTGATAGGTTGATACAAAATACAGTAATCCCTCGAACTGTGCGGTAGATACGTGCTGAAAAAACAGCGCGCAATCCGAAATCGCGCACTGCGAACCCTATTTTGTAGGAAATTAGGGGGATACGTTCCATATTCTAAAATTATCATGAAAATTTTAAATTTTAACCAAGTAGATAACTAAATAAGAGACTTTATTCAATATTAACATAAAGTACAAAAAAAAAAATAAAAATTATAAATTAATTCATAAAAATTAACAAAAAAAATCTTGAAATCAGTTCATTGTACATAGTATGTACATAATTAAAATGTAAATATGTAATTAAAATAAAACTTTAAATAAGTTAATTTTCATCTTCTGATGAATTTGTTCTATTTTCCTCCAATGGTTTGGTAAAAAAATATATATAAAAAAATATTTATGTACATATTTTGCACGAAATATGTACGCAAAAAAAAACCGCGCTGCTGCGAAACTTTTGCCGCGCAATGCGAAATTTTGGTGGTAAAAATAAAAACGCGCAAGTCCGAAACCGCGCAGTTCGAGGTTTACTGTACTTAAATATAAATAAATATTTCATATTTTTAATAATTATTTACCTTTTTTAATTACAAAACATTCCTCTTTATTTAAAAACGTGTAAAAAAATAACTTTAGTAAACGAAAATACTATGAAAAAGATGGCTGAAAACTTCAAATGCATTTTTCTCAGTTCACGATTTTTTGAATTACTACGGTATTGCACCAAAGGCTCGATATGTTGTAATACTAATTAAAAACTAATTCAACTATTGAATTACTTTATATAATTTATATACAAAATTATATATGTATGTATATATTTCTATATAAAATTCTTACTTTGTTTTAAATTTATATATTAGTGCTCTTTAAATTATGTCGCCCTAGGCCACTGCCTAACGGGCCTAAGCGTAAATCCACCACTGACTATAGTATACGTATACAATTAACGCTGTCATTTATTTTTTTTTCTGTATTCTATCTATTTTTGTTTCATTTATTTTATTGCTAGGTTGAATATTTGTTTTTTGGCGTTTCAATATATTGCAAATAAAACCGGTTATTTTACAAAAAATAAACGGAAACTGGCAATTTTACGAAATATTTATTATCTGAAACCGGCTTAATGCAAATAAGAGAAAAAACCGATAATCGGGTTCTGCAAATTGTCGCATAAAAGATCACCCTAGAAAAAACCCATTTAGTTCTTCTAGTTGATATTTTGTATACATACATATGTATGTATATTTTTGCGTATCAACAATATAATAGGATAATTAAGTTTACTCACAACACTTGTAGGATATGTGTCATTCAATAACATTTTAATGATATAAAATCCTGGAATGAACGGTGGATTTTCATTGTACACTGGAGTATATGATTGTAAGTGGGCTTTGGCAAATGGCAATCCGGAATTTTTAGCTCTCTCTCTTCGTATTAAATCTTCTTCATCATCGTCGTGATAAATTGCTTTGCAGAGTGACATGGAACCCATCCAATAATTATTGCCATAAAAGAAACCAGAACTATACTGTCCAGACGCATCATCCACTGAAATTAAAAAAAAAAAAATAATCAGTTATTAAATAATTCTTACACCGATCGACACCTAGCCATCAGTTTGCAAAAATGTTAACCCTAGACGCACTTACTTATTTTTAATACACTAAGGACTTTCTTCATCGAATAGACGAAGTTTTCTTTCACTAGGGTCCTGATCACATCCAAACCAAGTAAACTTAAAAAAGTTTGCTTATTTAGCAAGAGAATTTAGTTTTTATTTGTTTAAAATAGTGTTTTGTATACAATTTTAAAAACCAAAATAGTGTTTTCCATTCTAATCAAAACGTTCCATGTATGCTACCATTTCTGTGGATTTATGTTCCATTCTAAAAATACATGCATGCATGTAAACAAATTTAATTTTCCTTTCTTAATATGTTGCACAAATAAATTGTAAATATGTGCCATATTTTACCCTCAATTATATTTCAGTGTGTCATAATACTCTTTTTTACAACCGTGAAAGTTAAATACTTTTTTTATAACATTAAGGGCACTCACGAAGGGCCTTACAAACTGTGCAAACGATGCAAAGTGTGTAAAAATACATAACATTTTTTCTCTGCAACAACAAAATATACGCATTGAAATTTGCATTAATTGCACTGAAAAAAACTTAAGTAAAATGGCTGTGTATTTTTGCTTAAAAACTTTTGACATTTCTACAGCCATATATTTACGAATGTGAAGATAACAACTAAAACCAAAAAATTATATTACTTCATACATATATACAAAACACGTTCTTTCTTTTTTAGTTATTACCTTTATTTATTAATATAGCCAAACTGAACATGTTTTCGACTCCAGCTACGGTACTATTACTTGTTTTCTTCTTTCCATATGTACAAACACTTGTATAAGTTAATCGAAGTAAAGTCAAACAACAATTTCTATCATATAATATCATTGCAGTTTTTGTAATTGTAATGCTATTTGGATGAAACAGAATTACAATTTATTTTTGTATTTGCCCTCTTATTCCATTTTGACTTAATTAGTCGACGTTGACGACATGTACGACTGCAACCGTAGTGCTTAGAGGGCATCGCCAGAAACGAGCGTATTATACAGAAAAAATTTTTGTTGAAATAATTTCAATTAACAAATTAATTAGTATCATTCAATATTTCCAATTAAATTTTTAATAAATACAATTAACTTTTTAATAGAAGCACAATAATATATGATTACTTTTTAATTTAAAATTCGAATAAGTAAGTTAAATAAAAGTTTGGAAAAATATAAAGAAGACATATTTTATACAGAAAAGCTTGTTTTAATGCGCTAGATAGAGGCCGTATAAATATAATCGCATAAACAAAATTACCCAAAACTTTACAAAACGCTATTAAAAATAGTTTTCGTAACATAAAAAAAAATATTTTTTTAGGCCATCAATAGGGACCGTATAAAAAAAGTTCCACGTCAAAAAAAACCCAAAACTTTTTTATTTCATTTAATTCAGTACAAATGTGAACATTTTTAAACATTTTTTTTACATATCTACTTGTTTTACATACAAAAATCATCTTAATCATTATCTCTCACAATGGCTTTCACCACTAAAAGATACTAACTAACCATGTGGGTATTAGGTATTTAGTTTTTGTGACGTGGTTGTATCTCATACGAGATTTGCGGCATAATATCTTTTGAAACAAGTATAAACATAAATACAAATGTTGAGAGCAGACCATCGTTTTTCATTTTTAATCTTTCTGCGAAGTACGAAGAATTGCTATCACCTCTAATTTGATAACAATTTAAACTAAACTCTAGTGTGAACGTTATAATTTTGAACCGTGGTTCAGAGAGTAAACCAAGTGGTTCATATTATAATGTAAACAAACCATTACAAATTTCGACGAACAACATATCAATAATCGATATAAAGAAAAGTAACCCATATTTTTGTCCACAATATTCTATAAAAAATTTCCGAAATATTTCGTTATTCTGTATATTCCTTTTACAAGCACTGCTGATAAATTTGTTTATTATTATTATTTATTTATTATGTTAAACTTTCATATAGTGACTAGAAACTATCGCAAAAATAAACATCGCAAAAAAAAAAAAACGCACAAAATAAGCCGATTAAAAATAAAACAGATTCTCCTGTATACATGTTAAACAATATTTACAAGTATTTTAGCTTAAAAACAACCGTGGTCTAGTGGTTAGTGTGTTGGCTAACTAAGACATGGGCCCTGGGTTCGATTCCAGGCTCGGATATCTTCAAAACAGAAATATGAAAAAATATTTCGGAGTCGACATTAAACTGTAGGTCCCGGTACTCATGGATAAAAATTGACACACACAGCATGAGTGCTGCGAGAAGCTAGGCCGTAATCCTGACACAGGGTTGTTAAGGCCAGTTATGTATGTATGTATTAAAAAATATAATTTAAAATTTTAAGTACAGTGTACTCTCTCTTAACGGACACCTCTCATACGCGTACACCTCCCATAAACGGACAAAAATTTTAGTCCCAAAAAAATCCTTAAAAAATTTTTTACATTTTTCCTCCCATAACAGGACGCGGACACTTTTTTTAACACTAAAGTTACTAATATTTCCAATAAGCGGACACTTTACAACACTGTTTTTCATTACTCTTTACCATATTTGTACAGCTGTTGCTTACTAAATAATATATTCGTGTATTAAGGGGAATTCCCGTATATACGAACAGCTTGTTGTCTTATAGCTACAAACATTCATTTATAAATTCGTATTATTTAGTTTTTCGCCATGCCTAAAGCAGTGTTAACTATTAAAGACAAAGTTGGTGTCATTGAAGTTTATAAAAATGAAAAATTAAGTGTACGCGAGCTTGCAAAAAATTTAATATCAGTAAAACTCAAGCTGCTTGCATCATCAAAAATAAAGACCAAATTTAAGATTGTGGGACAATAATGTAAATCCGGACAGAAAAAAGAGTTTGCTGAGTCCTACGGGGCTTAATATTGATAAATTATGCTACGAATGGTTTGTTAAAGCTAGAAATAAAAACATTCCAGTGTCGGGCACTCTTATAAGAGACAAAGCCAAAGAAATTGCAGAGAAGCTAAATTACGCCGATTTTAGTGCAAAGGTTTAAAAAACGGCATAACATATGCTTTCTTGCAATTTCTGGGGAAGCTGCTAGTGTAAACCCGGATGATGTAAAAAGTTTTGCCGAAAAAGTGCCGTCTTTGATTCAAGGATATGATTTGAGAGATATTTATAACGCAGATGAGACAGGTTATTTTTTCGTGCATTACCTGATAAAACATTTTCTTTAAAAGGTGAAAAATGCGTTGGTGGAAAAATGTCTAAGGATAGGTTAACCATTTTACACTGCGTTAACATGGCTGGTGAAAAGAAAAGCCTTTTTGTTATTGGGAAAGCTGCAAGGCCTCGGGCATTTCGCACCATTAATTTAAACAATTTACCAGTAACGTGGCGATCAAACAGAAAAGCATGGATGACGTCTGAATTGATGACTGATTTTTTAATACAGTTTGATAGAAAAATGAAATTTCAGAACGGAACGTCCTGCTATTTTTAGACAATGATCTCAAATTGAAAAATTTTAAAATTATTTTTCTTCCAGCAAACACAACAGCATTTTGTCAGCCCCTAGATCAAGGCATTATAAGAAACTTTAAGTTTTTATACAAATCGTTTTTTATAAAAAATATTTTGTCGAAAATGGAAGATGCCAATTCTGCTTCGGAGTTATCAAAATCAACAAATTTGTTAGATGTGGTTTATTTCATGCACAAAGCATGGGAGCAAGTAAGCCAACAGACAATAAAAAATTGCTTCAAGAAAGCTGGCTTTATGAAAACAATTGTCCCTTCTGACGAGATTGGTTGGACCGCTGAAGATGAGCTTTCACTATCCAGTTCTCGTGTTCAGAGTGAAATACAAGTTAACGTCGACGACTACATTAATTTAGATAATGAAGTCTTAACT
The DNA here is from genome assembly GCA_963576795.1 of Metopia argyrocephala. Lineage (NCBI taxonomy): Eukaryota > Metazoa > Arthropoda > Insecta > Diptera > Sarcophagidae > Metopia > Metopia argyrocephala. Next base: position 104,799,036 of record OY756208.1, on the reverse strand, counting down.
AATGATGAAGATGTGGAAAACATTAGTATTGAAATAGTATTTCCTTCTCAAGATACGCTGCCTATTTTGTCTGAAGATGAAGAACAAAGTGAAATTGACGGCAAATTAATTTCCTATAAAGAAGCTTATTCATCCATAGGAAAACTTAAAGCTTTTTCTTTAAGTCACAACGACCTTAAAGGTGTTCAGCTGCTAACTGATTTTCAAATACATCTCCAAGAAATTGAAATTAAAGGGAAAACTCGCCAACCTAAAATTTCTGACTATTTTAAATCCAATTAAATATAATTCTATTTTTATTTTTTGACTTGTCATAAAAAAGCTTATGAAAATTCTTTTTACATACTTTGTTGTGTTAAAAAAAAACTAAAAAGTCTTTAATAAATCAAAAATGTGTTTATGAAAATATTTGTCAGACTTTTTGTACTTTTCTCATAAGCGGACACCTCTTATAAGCGGACAAATTCATCAGTCCCTTAGGTGTCCGCTTAAGAGAGAGTACACTGTAATTGAAAATATGTAATTAACCATTAACAATTTTTCGATAAAAAATCTAATATCACTAGCATAAAAAAAAACAAAAAAAAAATATGTATTCGTAAAATTTTTGTTTTTTTATGTATATGTGGCTGTTCTATTTTTGTACATATATTTTTTGTGTACAAATATATATAATATACATTTGTATGTATATGTGGTCGCCGTGGTATAGTGCATAGCTGCCAGATAAATTGACCTTGAAATCGTCAAATTTCGACAAAAAAATCGTCAAAATCGTCAAAATGATTCCTTCAAATCGTCACCAAAATTCAATTAAGAAAACATTATATTAAAAAAAAAATTGTTTAGAATTCACAATACGTACTCGTATATTAGTAATTTATAAAATTTGAAAACCTACATAAAAAATAAACATCAATAATCATCATCTTTTATAATCTACATACATATCTGTGGCATTTTGACAAAACTCCTTAAGTGGAGATAAGATAGCAAAAAAGTTTTTCAAAAAAAAAAAACTCGGGGAAAAAATCATTTTTATTATAAAATAAACCGAAATTAGAGAAAAATTTCTTCTATAATACAAAACTTTAAAAACGTACACAAAAATATTTTTTGAATAAAAATTCGTATCATTAAGAACATTTTTTTAACTTTTTAAATTTGACTTAAGATGTTTTGTGGAAATGTGGAAAGATATTTTACCAATACACACTTTATTTAGTTTAGGTACAATTTTGAACTCAAAAGATTCTCAACTCATTTTTGTAAACGAAATAGCCTAAAAGCACGGTTTTTGTAAGTGGTTTTAAATTTACATTTTGTTTAGATTTACTTGACTAAATTTTCGTTTTCCGTTTTTAAAATATGGTAGAGAAACTAATTTGTTTTGGATTAAATTTAGATAAAGTTAGGAAAAAAGCCTCGAGTTTCTCACTTCCACTCCTGATATTTTTTTAATAGTTTAAAGTTATTTTAGGGAAAAATTTGATGTAAATTGAATAGTTTTAAATGATTTAATTCTTACCTGTAACATTTTTCAATCAATTTGTTCAATTCTTTCATAAAACAAAATAGTTTCTTCAGTTATTATGTATTAAGGACTTAAAGCTATATATTAAAATAGTATTAATATTAGACTTCACAGTTCATATAAAAATAAAAAAGCAAGTAATAATAGTTTTTCTATTCTATTTCATCAATTCTTTTATTAGCAAAAATATCTTTTCTTCGAAGTCTAAAAAATTTGATTCGGCTTTACAATCTACAAAATAAAAATGTTCGGTCTTTAGCACATTGATTTTTAAGTAATTACTCATTACCGATTTTAGTAAGTTTTTCATTTCACTATATAAAAATTATATTTCAATTGTTTTACGTTGAGACATATCGCTCATTTGCGAGAAGAGTTGCATAACTCAAAAAAGCGATTCTGAGATAAATGCATTTAAAGATTTTAATTTAGCCTAACGTAAAGGAAAAGTACAAGACACTTTTGGTCGCCACTCAGTCAAAAAAAGAATAAAAATACAATTTGTAGCTATGTTTTAAATTACAATTCGTCTTATATTTCTGCGTTTTTTGAGTTATGCCACTCTTCTCGCAAATGAGCGATATGTACTTTAGAAAACTAAAATACATTTTTAATCATTGGAAATATTCTAGAATTTTGACTACAATTAGTTCTAGAAAAAACCAGCGTGTTTGAATTAGATGTAAAATTTTTCTTTTTATTTTTTTTATTTTTATATTTTATTTATTTCTACAAATATTTTATTTATTTCTAATAGTAATATCTTTTAAATTTTGGAGTATTAAATTGGTTGATCTACCAGTTTCTTATTTTGGATTTTACTATTTAAAAAAGGCATAAAAATCCCTTCAGAAATAGAGTAATATTCTATACTTGAATTTCTAAAGCAATAGTTGCAAAAAGTGTAATAATAATCGTAATAATGTTTAAGAATTCAAACAAAATATAATTTCCAAAAATCGTCAAAATAATCAGAAATCGTCAAATTAGGGGCAAAAATCGTCAAATCGTCAATATGCTATTTTTGAGTCGTAAAAACGTCAAAATGACGATAAATCGTCAAATCTGGCAGCTATGGTATAGTGGTTAGTATGTTGGCTTACTAAGACGAGAGCTCCAGTTCAAGCCCCCGACTCTGACACCTTGAAGCAAAGAAATATTTAAAAAAATATGTTTCTTTCCGCGACTACCGTTTAGCAAACTCTGGAAAAAGCTCTGAGAGTAACTGATTCTGAGGTCTGTCGTTTGGAGTCGACACACAACATGAGTGCTGCGAGAAGATAAGTAATCTGACATAGGTTGTAAAGGTAAGTTATGTTATGTATGTATATAAAAAAATCTTATTTTTAAAAGAAATAAATTTTGAGTTTGTGTGTTTTTGTTTTTTGGGCAGTAACACATACAACTCTTCCAATGATTTTTTTTAAGCATACATATACAGGAACATAACGTCTCAAAAAATGCTGGCAAAATTGGTAAGTACTTACAATATTTCGAATTTTAATACAAAATTATTTAGTTTCAATTTTATTTATTTTTTTTAGGAATTTTACACAAATAAAAAAGGGGAAAAATAAAGAATAAGCTCGCGGTTGATTGAAGGCTGTCAACAAATGTTTTAAAAATTATCGTTTTTGGAGGAAAAAGAAAATACAATGGTAGGGATATAATTTTATATTATTTAATTACTTTGTATGTTTTTAGATGCATATTCTTTAATAAAAAATGAAAAAATAAAAAAATTTGTATTTGCAAATCAGTGGTGGGATGAAATAAAATTTTAGTTCTGTTAATGTTTTAATCGGTGTAAATTTAGCGTCAATTAATTTTTTAATTGTACTAATTAATGTATTTGATTAGAAACTGCCTGAGTTTTTAATTAAAAATTTAATTAGTCCTATTAAATATTTAATTGAAAATTTTTTTGGTTTAATAAAAATTTTAATTAATACAAATTATTTTCAAAAAGTTCGATACTATTAATTTTTTAATTGATATTATTAATATTGTTTGTAGCGACAAAACTAATAAATAAATTAATTGGTAGTACAAATTTTTTAATTGAAATCGATTTTAAATTTTTTCTGTGTACATACGATATCAGGTCTCCAGAGCTCGAGCCCCAGGAAAATTATCAAAAATATTTATTGCAAACAAAATCTTAATTCTTTATGAAATTTCACTTTCATCTAATTAAACCGTCTCTGACAAAAAAATTAATTTAAAAAAATTGGGTAGTGATTAGAATGAGGCTACAATTTTGAAAAACCACCTAGTTACTCCATTTTTGGTTTTTTTTACTGGTCCTCGAAATAGCGGACGATATAACCACCTAACCTTTCCCTATAACGAGCGATCGTACAAAACAAAATTTGATTGCTTCCAAATCAAACTTTATTTACGAATTTTAAAATATGTGTATGGCTTAATTTATAATAGGGTATGATTATACATATTTCGCAATTTGCACACATCAAGTCTGCCCATTGAACCTTTACTAGTTTTTTCCTTGAACCTGAACCCCAATATTATGGATAAGAATACTACAAGATAAAAGAGATTTATTAAGACTACAGGTTTAATTCAAACCACATTATTAATATTAGGTGTGTTTCTTTACTTTTGGGTAAAGTTCGGTAAATAGAGAGTAAGCAATAAATTCTCTCAATAAAAGACAAATTTACCCAAAAGTACGGGACCGCAAAAAGGAAAATATTTTACCCATTCACATAAAAATATGAAAAAAACACAACTTTATGTCAAACACACATACCTATTGAACATGTACTTTCGCAAAAAATAAACGACAATAGTTCGAATTACACTGGTTTACAGCCAAAAATACCAAGAACGCCATATGCCTAGATAAGTTAATTGGGACCTCCTGAGCACGAAAAACGCTGTTATTCTTTTTGCTAAGTACCGTTTTTTAGTTAACGGTACTTTTGTGTTTTTCGGTGTATGGCCTCACTCAAACCCTTGTGGAGTCCAACACAAAAAGGCCATTATCATTTGAAAATTTATTTTTTTTAACTTTTAGGTCCAAATATGACCTATATTACACTTTTTATTCTGTCATTTGAATATTTTCCCCACGAAGTTAGGCTCCGAAAGTGATGAACAAGGTGAAAGATTTCACCAGGAAATGGAAGAAATTGAGAGACGTTACAAAGGCTGATGGGATGAACAAATGATGGCGGATTATTGTTGGTTCCTCATTCGCGAAGATCCATCCGAAAAAAAACCCAAAAGTTCAAGTCGCTCGTCATTTTAATTTAAAATTTTTGAATTTACGCCGAATATACTGTGTGAGCAATTAAAATGAAAATATTGTAGTTCCACAAAATCCTTAATAAAAACTTTATTTTTCATCCGATTTTTTTCAAAATACGCTAAAATATTGGTTATTAAATAAACTGTTTGGTAAAAAAATAAAACATTTCAGATCTTTAATATCACGTAGAAAAAAATTGAAGTGAAAATCAAAAATTTTGAAAAAAAACGTAAAAAATAGGCAAATTTTGAACTTTGAGGAGCCATATCTCAGCGATTTCTTATCAGATAGAATTTACCAGCATGTCATTCAATTACCTTTCCATCGATATGCCATTTATCTCGATCGGACTTTTCGGTTGGACTCCTCAAGGGTTTGAGTGGGGCCACACACCGAAAAACACAAAAGTACCGTTATCTAAAAAACGGTACTTAGGAAAAAAAAATAATAGCGTTTTTCGTGCCCAGAAGGTTCCAATTAACTTATCTAGGCATGTGGCGTTCTTGGTATTTTTCTAAATTAAAAATTTGTAAACCTGTGTTATACATTTTAACTACGACAAAAAAAACTTTTTTATATAAATATTGAATTAAATTATACCAGAGGTGGGGAACCTTTTTACCATTAGAGGCCACATTTAAATTAGTCAGCAATACGAGAGGCCGCATAAGCTGATTGACCTAAGAAAGTCACTTTTTGTGAAATTATTATATTTTTTCTATAGATTTAACAATTTATTTAGAAAAAATAAACAATAATATAATAACTTTATTGACCTCTTTTTTAAATAATAATAAATCTCTTTTTCGAGCTTAAGGTATTTTTATATTAATATTAAATATTTATTTTTTCAATATTTCGCTGTCCCTTCGTGTAGCGTCTTCAGGAATTATTATTTATTTATTATTTATTTTTTTTTTGTTATTATTTGTTAAAATAATAATTCCTGAAGACGCTACACGAAGGGGCAGCGAAATATTGAAAAAATAAATATTTAATATTAATATAAAAAGACCTTAAGCTCGAAAAAGAGATTTATTATTATATAAAAATATTATAAAAAAATACAATAAAAAATACTTCGTTATTTACCAAGTTCGTGACTTATTTGGCTTTGATTTTGATTGACAGTAATTGTATATTTGGATCAAGCTTCGTAACACACAGCTTTAATTTGTTTTTGACATGAGAAAAAATATTCAGGGCAATTCGGGAATACTTTTCTTATATTGTCGAATGCGACCATTCACTTTCGACAACTAAATTTCTATACATTCTTAAATACGAGTGATGAATTATCGATAACAACTGTCATATTTTTGTCATTACTGCTTAAAATTTTATTTTTATTATTTGATTAAATAAAAATACACGTAAAAAACATAAAATTTAATACAAAAATATTTAGAAAATCTTCGTACTACCCTCAAAATATTCTCGAATGGCTTTTTCAAATTTCATTAGATGATGAAGTCCTATAACTACAATAGTAAGAAGTAATTTTTACTAGAAAATACAAAAATAAGAAATAATTCAAGGAATACTTCCCATTCAGTTATTTTTTTAAGATATCCCAATTCTTTTTTTACAATAACGTACAGCCTGTTTTTAGAACACAAATGGTTTTTGACATTCGTGTTCTAAAAACAGGCTGGTAATTTTCATCAAACTCTTCTAATTAATTGCTGCTGCAAAAAATTCGGTTGTTCAAATTGTTTCTTTTTTTTAGGTACTGGCTCTTTAGCAGGACTGTTATTGATATTTAAACTAACTCCTTCTTCTATTGCTTCCGGTTTTTCAAATACTCCAAGTGAATTTACATTTGAAAAACCTTTCACGGATGTTTTATAATTTAATAGTAAACACTGCTTCTTCCAAATCATTTAACGCAATGGTTTTGTTAGAACTTCACCTGTGGCCTCCATTTGCTGTTTATTTATTACCAGTTTGCTTTTTGTTTTGGGCTCGCCAGACCTTAGGAATTAAAAATTTTAAATTTAGGATGTGTGCGGATATTGATATTACCCAGTTTGGAGATATGAAAAGTCATTTCCAAATGGGATTTTACAGAAATTTCACAACTCATATTCACATGTAGTCGATAATTGGATGTAGAATTCAAATTTGAGCCTTTGATTAGATCCGTTTACCTTTGTCCATCCTGCTAAATATCTAGCAGGAGGGACACTTATATTAACATTTTGTGTAATTTCTTTCCGTAAAGCATTTTGGTCTTCTGGTCGTAATGTGCTGACTCATCTTCCAATGCCCTTATGTTCCATCATAAAATCAACCATCAATTTAAATTGACCTGACGTTGTTTGTCTTTTAGCCCTAAATATTGCAAAAACAATTTTCCAATAAGTTAACCAAATACTGTTTTTTAGAAAACAAATTTTTATATATTAATTTTTGATGCTTTCTTCTTAATAGATTTACTTCTAGCAAAATTCGGTAAAAAAAGCCTTCTCTTTAATTATTCATTATATATTTTTTCCGATTGTTTATATAAAACGCAGCAAAATTTTTGACGAAGATGGTTGTGATGGTGAAAACGTTTTTTAGAATATATAGAAATTGAAAAAAAAAACTTATGTTTTCAAGTTGTTCATCCCTAACGTATTATAGAATTAAAAAATAAACTCTATGAGCGTATTTGAGGTGAAAACGATTGTCTCGCAACAGTAAGTACTTCCGAAGCAGGAAAGTAAACGGGGAGCATGTTCTCGAAGACATGGATATTCAACAGCATTCTTCCGGATTTATATGGGATCCTTTTTAGCGTTAAAAAGGGATTTGATGATAGTATCTTCCCCTAAATCAATTAACTCCATTTGTGGTTCTGAAGGAGCCTCGGATCTATCTATTAAATGTGGTTCAAATGCCAGTTTCATAGCAGGAGTGTGCTCATCAAAATCAGAAAATCTATTAGTATACTCTTCTATTAAACAATCCAAGGCACCTTCATATTCATCGATTATTTTATTTTCACAAGCAATGTTTTGAAAAATGATAAATTACTCAACAGGGAAGCGTTGAGAGATGCGAGTCAGAGAAGCTAAAGCAAGGTGTGACATTTAAATGAGAGATCTGAAACCGAGTTATGTTTACTTCTTAGACAAGGTAGTTGGCGGTGCTAGCGCTAATTTAATTTTTTTTTTGCAAACACAATCAGCTGACTATGTATGACAAATTTTGTAAATAATGTTTTATAATTTTAATTTATTTTCATATAAATAGTACATAGAACATTATTCGTTTTACATAAACTTTGTGGAATTTTCAGTAAAGTGAAAAATTGTTTATCTAAATATATAAAATTGAATGTGTGTTTGTTTATTTGTTTGTTTGTTTGTTTGTTTGTTTGTACCTTATAGGCGACCAAACCCCTGGACCGATCTTCCTGAAATTTTCACAGCATTTAACTGGGACTCTGACATGATTAATAGGGTACTTTTTTTTCGACCACGCCTACTTTTACGCCCACTTTTTTTAAATTATGTAATTGCCCCCATATAGTTCTTAAAAGATTTATTTCAAATTGTATACACATTATAGTCCAGGCGAAGTATAAACAATAATTTATTACTCGACGCCCTCTTTTACGCCCCTTTTCACACCAAATTTTGTTTAAAAGTTTCAAACTTTTTGTTCTATGTAGAAATTTTTATTTTTTTTTTATTTGGTAATATATTGCTCTTAATACTGTTAACGTTGTCATATAACTATGAACCACGCCCACTTCACCGCCCCCTTCTCTTTTAATTCAGATACTTACTTACACCACTAATAATGTTTGCTATACAAAATACTTTTTTTGTAATATGTATATAACGAGGGGGTAGCGAAGCACACCGGGTTCAGCTAGTTTGGATATAAAACCAACATTTCGGCAATACTCTGAAAAAATCATAATTGATTTCTGAAATTCTGAAATCTCCGAATAAATAATTTTTCACTTACCTAAAAATTCTACAATTTTGTAATTCCCAATATTCCTTCTAAATAATTTTATCGTGCAACTGTCATGGCGTTAATGTACAAGAGTTGTTTGAAACGAACTCTACTATTTTGTACTAGGTGGCAAAGGGCCGCACTAGAAGCTCGCGGAGGCCGCATGCGGCCTCGTGGCCGCAGGTTCCCCACCTATGAATTATACTATAAGCCTTTCACTGCAGGTTTATAAATATTTTTTAATTCAACTTTTGAAATTGTTTTTAGTTTTCTGAACCTTTAATTTTTCTATTATTTTTTAAACAGCTGATTATTAGTTTCCTTCACAAAATAGCCCGAAGAAAAAGTACGGGCTATTTCGAAAATGAAGAAGGAAAATGTTACTCTCTCAAAATTTCTCTCATTTACCCAAATTTTGTGTACAGCAACGCTTTTTGGTAAAATTGGGATCCCGCGGGCGCCCAATGTAGAGTAAAGAAACAGACTTATTGTTGGATGGCAATCACATTCATTATTTAATTGTCATATTTTATTTTATTATTATAATACCTTATGCTTTTTCTTACATTAACTTTTACATTGTAATTGAATAAAATAGAAACCGAAGAGAATCTAATATACATTTTTGAGAAAAATAAAAAAATTTTATTTCTTCTGTGTAAACACAAAAAAATTTAAATAAATATTGAAAAGCTTCATTTTTATACAAGGAAAACCTTGGCTTACCGCATAAGTTAAAATTTTCACAAACAAGGAAGGAAGTGCTAAAGCAAATAGTAAAAATGCAACAGGAGCAGCAACAGCACAATATGGCTTTACAATAACTGATGAAAAATCTAGCTATAGTTAAATCATCGGAAAAATCTATTGGCCAAAGTGATGATGTGAAATTTATTATCGAAGCCCTCGCATCTAATATCGCCGAATTCAAGTTCGATAAACATGTCGTTTGCGTGATACGGAGATCTATTTAAAGGCGATGCAGCTAAGTTAGATGACGCAGCAAAAGTGTGCCTATTGTTAAGAAAACTTAACACAACAAATTGTCCACCACAAATACACCATTTTTATTTTACCAAAGCACAAAAGAGACTTGAGTTTTAAAAAAAATGTAACAAACTCACAGAGTTGTTCGGTGTTCAATCCTCTCAGTTTAATATAAGATATAACTGCTTACAAACGACATAAGATTCCCAAACCGATTTGGTTACATATGTCGGAATGGTTAATAAGCAATGCGAACTAATTAAATTGAGAGAGCTGTCTCTAGACAAGTTTAAGTGCTTAACCTTTGTCATGGGTTTGAAATCATCTACAGATTATCCGAACAAAATAGATCACGAAGGTAAGTACTGTTGCATCAGATTCTCTGGCAACAGAATGTCAACGTATACTAAAACTAAACATGATACAAAGAAATAAAAATAACGTATTCCGGTTGTAAAAATATCTTCTCCCTGCGCATGTACGTCACACTAAACATAAACAAAAAGCACAATAACACACAAACTAGTATTTGATATGGGAGAATTTGGTTTATATTTTGATTTTAACATAAAAGTTTTTATTTATTTTTTTTAATTTAATTTTACAAAAACTTACTATTTAAGAGGCATTTTATTTATTTTTAAATAGTTAATACATAATATAGTCAAGTTAGGCTTTAAAAATAGTATTTATAGATAAAATTTCAAAACTTTAAGTATATTAACGGCCGTATGTATAATGAAAAATTAGCAACTCGTTAGTATATGGAGCAAAAAACTGGCCATACCCTCTATTTGATAACTAGTCAAATAATCCAAAAAATTAAATACCTTGTACCTTTGAGTAAGAATTTCGACGTATTGGAATGACAAACTTAGCCACTGAGTACAACGACCTGCTAAATTTTTATTATACTGTTACGTTTTTACCTTTTAAAAACGTTTTATTTCTACAGACCTTTTCTATAGAAATAATTTTTTTATTATGCGGATTCTTAATTACAAATAATAAGCTCTTGATTTGTTTGTGTATTTACAAATTTACTTTATTTACACTTAAAACACTTTACTAGATATACACCGTCGAACAATACCACACGTAGGGATTCACTGATGATCTTTACTCTGTCGCAGCTAAATCACAATTAACTTGATTCCCAATCTCTGCTCTGCCTTTTATTTAAATTTCTATGTGTCTAGATTTTTCTTTCAATTTCGAGATCACTGCATATCGCAAAATATTTGTGTGTCAACATGTTAATTTACTTTTGCATGTATATGTGTGTGTATATCTCCAGCACATGTAGAAGTTTGTAGACAGAATATTTCTTATATTGTTGTTGTTGAAATGATTTCGTAGTAATTTTTGCAGCACTAATATAAAGATATATGTGTGCGTGTGTGTTTTTGTTTTTACTGGTAACAGCACAAGACAAAATTACGTGGTTGTTGTTATTACTTTTTTTTACTCTAAAGTGTTATCATAATACGCGTTTTTCTTTTATTTTAGCTGTAATCTTTGGCGCTTTTTTTTACTTAATTTATTTTTTTCGTAACACTGCCTCCCACTTAAGCCTGTTCGTCCCGAATAGGCTCCTTAACTACTTTCCCATAGTTTGCCAGTCGCTCTAAGTGTACGACTTTCATCTTGGACCTCGGACTGTTGTACTTTTGAATTCTGTAGACAACATCATTAAGCCTTTTGATTACCTTATAAGGTCCCTCCCACTTAGTCTGCAATTTGGGAGACAATCCTTTCTTCCGCTGTGGGTTGTAAAGTAGAACCAGTTGACCTTCATAGTAGCCTTCACTATTTGCTGCCTTATCGTATCTCGCTTTCATTTTGTCACTGACCATCTTTATTCGAGTACGTACAAAATCATGTAATTCGTTGAGGTTTTCTTGTTTTACGGCATAACTCTCATCTACGTCCGCTGTTGGTTTGGCGCCAAATTCCAAGTCACCAGGTAATCTCAGCTCAGTGCCATAAATAATCTTGGCAGGCGTTTTGGATGTTGAATCATGCACAGCTGATCGGTATGCTAGCAGAAATTTTGGTATGTGCTCGTCCCAATCTTTTTGATGCTCACTCACCCCTTTACGTAGGTATTCCTCAAGTGTTCTATTAAATCGCTCTACCATTCCATCAGATTGGGGTTGTAGTGGCGTCGTCCTGGTCTTCTTTATTCCATAGATCTCGCACATTTCTTTAAACACCATGGACTCAAAATTTCTGCCTTGATCGGCGTGCAGTTCAATTGGTACACCATAGCGACAAACCCAGTTGTTCACAAATACGTCTACAATTGTTGTTGCTTCTTGATTGGGTATGGTGTACACCTCTGGCCACTTGCTGAAATAATCCATCACTACGAGAACGTATCGATTACCCTTGTTACTGATAGGAAAAGGACCTGCCACATCCATCGCTATCCGCTCGAATGGTGCGCCTGAATTATACTGCTGTAGCTGCCCTCGGCTTCTTCTCACTGGTCCTTTTGCTGCCATACATTGCGCACAGTTTGCTATCCAATCGGCGACAGCTTGTTGACAACCAATCCAGTAAAACCTTTGCTTAAGTTTTTCTAAAGTTTTAGTTACTCCAAGATGACCTCCACTAGGACCATTATGAAATTCATTTGGGATTTCACTTATCTTGGAGGATGGCACTACTATTAAGTCGGTTGTTGTTTTGCCATCTGCACTCTCCCAGGTACGATATAAGCAGCCATTAATCAGCTTTAAACTATTCCACTGAGCCCAATAAGCCTTTACTATAGGGCCTTCTGCTGATATATCGTTTCGGGTTGGTCGTTGATCCTTTTCTTTAGCTGTTATAATTTTTGATAACACTGGATCATTCTTTTGCGCTGTTGCCCAGTCCTTGTCCGCCTCTATGTGAGTTAGCCGAATGTCGACGATAGATTCCTTGCCCTCAGCCTTAGTACAATGTTTACACTCTATGCTACACGGCCGCCGCGATAGAGCATCTGCATTACCATGCTTGGCGCCTCTTCTGTGCTCTATGCTAAAATCGTATCTTTGGAGTCGTTCGATCCAGCGAGCCAGCTGTTCTTCAGGGTTCTTAAACTGCAACAGCCATCTGAGTGCAGAGTGGTCAGCCCTCAGGAGAAAATTTTGGCCATATAAGTACTTGTGGTAATGTTTTATGCACTCTAATACCGCTAATAATTCACGTCGTGTTACACAATAGTTCTTTTCAGGCTTTGAGAGTGTTCGACTGTAATAGCCCACAACCTTTTCTATTCCATTGACTACCTGTGAGAGTACACCACCTATAGCATGTCCACTAGCATCACTGTCTAAGACAAATTTTTCACCCGGCACAGGATAGGATAAAACGGGTGCTGCACATAATAGATTTTTAATGTTTGAAATGCCTTCTCTTGTGGGTCGCCCCAGTGGTACGGCCTTGATTTCTTGGTCAGCTCATGTAGACTTGCTGCTACGCTCGCGATATTCGGCACAAAGCGTCTGTAATATGTGCATAGTCCTAAAAAGCTACGTAACTCATGAAGATTCTGTGGTCGAGGCCAGTTCTTTACTGCTCGTGTTTTATCTTCATCTGTAGTAATGCCATCTGCCGTTACAAGGTGTCCCAGATATTTTACCTCTTTTTGGAACAATGCACATTTCTTTGCACTTAACTTTAGACCGGCCGCAGATATTCGCTGTAGAACTTCTCCCAAGTTTCTGAGATGTTCGTCGAAAGTTCTACCCATCACTATTATGTCATCGAGATACACCAAGCAAGTTTTCCAGTGCAGTCCTTTCAATACTCGCTCCATAAGACGCTCAAATGTGGCCGGCGCATTGCAGAGCCCAAACGGCATTACAGTTGTTTTCGGTTAATTGAGCCCCGCTTTATTGAGTTTCCCGCTTAATTGTACTAAAAATCATGAAACGAAATCATTCCGTATAACCTCCTATGCAAAAGTACCCGTTTAATTGAGTTCCGCTTAATTGTGCCTCCCGTTTAATTGATTCATAAAATGAGACCGCGTTGCGAAAAACACAAACAAATGTTTCAGTTAATTGATTTCGCCTGCTGAATTTTTTTCTCCACAAACTTAAAACCATTTATGTGCAGGAAAAAAATTTTTGTCATGTTTCTGTTCACCATGTAAAAGGAACGATATTGAAAAACAAATCATCGAAAGCCTCAACAAATCTAAAATTCAAATGTTGATGACTCATTTTTTTAATCATAGTTTTACTTATGTATGTATAATGTTTTTTTATAACATTTAATATACACTCGCATGCACATATGTAATGTAATTATTTTAAATTTTTATCTGTTTTTATATAGAATTTTGTAATTTTTGTTGCTTTTCAAATATTGTACGATGAACGTACCTGATTTTTGTTTTGTTTTAATAAACTAACACTATTTTTTAACTTAATAAATAAAAAAATGAATTTCTTTTTCGCTATACACGTGGATGTTTCGCTTTATTGCTCGTCTGGCTTAATTAAGTGATTTTCGTTTTAATTGCGTCGGCGAATCAATTAACCGAGTATCGCTTTATTGAGTTTCCCGTTTAATTGCACCAAAAATCGTGCATTTTTAGAGACTCAATTAAGCGGAAATAACTGTACCTTGAATTGCCATAAACCACCGTTCGCACTAAAAGCGGTTTTCTCTTTATCTTTCTCTGCAATCTCTACCTGCCAATAGCCACTTTGCAAGTCTAATGTGGAGAACCATTTTGTTCCTGCTAGCGTGTCCAGCGTATCGTCAATCCTTGGTAGCGGGTAACTATCTTTTATAGTGACATCATTAAGTTTTCTGTAGTCCACACAGAATCTTGTACCGCCATCTTTCTTCTTCACTAAGACTACAGGTGAGCTCCACGGACTGAATGATGGCTCTATTACACCGTTCTTTTTCATTTCTTTGACCAGGTCCTTCACCTCATTTCTCTTGGCCAAGGGTACGCTTCTGGGTGCCTGTTTAATAGGTCTCGCTTCGCCGGTGTTGATTACGTGCTTAACAATGGCGGTTCTACCTTGACAGTGATCTTTTACGGCGAAGACGCTGGCATGCTTCTTAAGCAGCTGTTTTGCTTTATTTTTATCCGAAGCTGCTAATTCTTTCACCCATTTCTCCACATAGTCCTTAAATAGAGCTTGGTCCTTGGCAGGTATATTTTCAGGATTCCCCGTGCTCTCATGATTTATTACCGCTTCTACTGGCGCACATCGGCCTACATCTGATCTTTCTGTTATGATTTTTTCTTGGGCTGATAGGTTGAGTACTCTCACTGGTACTATGCCTTCTTTATTGGCTTTAATAAGGGCTTTTGCTGTTATTATTTCGGCCTTTATTTCTTCTGGTTCTACTACCCACAAGCGGTTGTCCACACAATCCCCCTCCGCACGCGCCCATATCAATGTTTCTGATTGTGGTGGTAATTTTTGTCGTCCAACAGCAACTAGTTTTCTAGCGTGAGTATTGTTGTCATAACCCACATTAAGCGGTATCTCAACATTATGCCAACTCATAATCTGTTGCCCCATATTCAGGTTGATGCCATGGGTTATCATAAAATCGGCACCAATGATAACTTCATCAACAATATCGGCAACAATAAAAATATGCCTCACGCTAATGTTGGCCATGGTCACCTGAGCCTCTATCTTCCCGTGGACAGCGGCAGATGCTCCCGTAGCTGTTCGTAGTCTAACGTTTTGTAGTGACTCACATCTTCCGTTGACTATATCGGGTCTGATGATCGACTGCGCTGCCCCAGTGTCTATAGTGAAGATGTGTCTTCTGCCATTTAGATACCCACTTACTGTTAAGTTACTGTTCTTTTGCTGCATTACTGATATGGAGATCGTGGGGCACTCGCTTGTGAGAGCTAGCTCTTGCCCCTTAGTGCTAGCTCGTTTTAATTTAACGGGGACTCTTGTGATGGTTGCTGGTGGTTCACCCATTTGTTACTTCTGGATGGCGAGATAGACCTTGACCTTTTTCGTGGCGCTTTACAGTTTCTTTGGAAATGGCCACTCTTACCACAATTGAAGCACTTTGCGTTAGTCTTCTGGTGCATGCCGGCACAAATTTCCTTCATCATAGCCTTAAGGTCGTTTAGCACGTCATTTGTTTCTGGCTCTACATCCAAAGCACGCACTTTATGTATCTGTGGCCTAGATATAGCTCTAGCGGTTTCCTGCCCCAATGCAAATGCTACTGTTTCAGCGAAGGTGTTCTTCTGAGTTGCGCATACCGCGAGCTTCAAGTCAGGGTCACGTATGCCATTGACGAACGCTTCAGTTTTAAAGCGATCTACCAATGGATGATTTTCGCCTGGGTATGTTAGTTGTACCAATTTTTCAATCTCCATGGCGAAGGCCTGTAATGACTCATTGGACTTTTGTGTTCTACATCTCAATTCCATTTGGTACAACTCGCGCTTGTGCTCATTACCGAACTTACGCTGCAATGCCACCATTAGGTCTTCGTAATTATTTCTGGAGCTCGCTGGAATTGTCTCCAGGACTTCTGCGGCTACACCCTTTAAGGCCAATATTAATTCTAGCGCCTTCTCCTCGTCGTCCCATCCATTTTTGTTTGCAACAGTTTCAAATTGAAGTCTAAATACAGAAAGTGGTGTGCTACCATCAAAGCAAGGGGTTTTTATTTTGCTTGTAAATTCTGGAACAACACGTACTGGTCCAGCTTGTTGGTATTGAATGCCGTTGAACTTTTCTTCCATTTCATTCATTCTATCGTCTAAGTCAGCCATTCTTGCTTCCACCCCTTCTACCCTCTTACCGAATGTTTCAGAAATTTCCACTAACTTCTCATTTGTTGCTTTAACTTCGGCCAGCAATGCATGGTTTTGAGCTCTAGATGTTTCTTTTACTTCTGCCAATAATGCTTGGTTTTGAGCTCTAGATGTTTCTTTTACTTCTGCCAGTAGTGCTTGGTTTTGAGCTCTAGATCGTTCTTCAACTTGAGCCAGCAATGCTTGGTTATGAGCTCTAGATCTTTCTTCAACTTGAGCCAACAATGCTTGATTTTGAGCTCTGGATGTTTCTTTTACCTCTGCCAGCAATGCCTGATTTTGAGCTCTAGATATTTCCATATTCGCCTTTGTTGTTTCTTTTAATTCCATTATGGCAGCCAGCAGCGAATTTATGTCTAAACTGCTGGTCTTTGCAGGTTCATATATCTCTATTTCGTCAACTTCAAATTCATAGGCGTCGATGTCAATGCCACGATGCTTGAATTCTTCCAATAGTCTCTTCTGCAGCTCCGCCTTATTACCAGTAGTCGGCAATTCCATTTTATTTAATTCACGTTTAAGCCGGTCTACCTTCAGATCTTGAAACTTCATGCTTATTATTTTGTAATCTCACTTCTGACACCAATTGTTACGTTTTTACCTTTTAAAAACGTTTTGTTTCTACAGACCTTTTCTATAGAAATAATTTTTATTATGTGGATTCTTAATTACAAATAATAAGGACTTGATTTGTTTGTGTATTTACAAATTTACTTTATTTACACTTAATACACTTTACTAGATATACTCCGTCGAACAATACCACACGTAGGGATTCACTGATGATCTTTACTTTGTCGCAGCTAAATCACAATTAACTTGATTCCCAATCTCTGCTCTGCCCTTTTGTTTAAATTTCAATGTGTCTAGATTTTTCTTTCAGTTTCGAGATCACTGCATATGGCAAAATACTTGTGTGTCAACATGTTAATTTATTTTTGTATGTATATGCGTGTGTATATCTGTAGTACATGTAGAAGTTTGTAGACAGAGCATCTCTTCTATTGTTAATGATGAAATGATTTCGTAGTAATTTTTGCAGCACTAATTTAAAGATATATGTGTGCGTGTGTGTTTTTGTTTTTACTGGTAACAGCACAAGACAAAATTACGTGGTTGTTATTACTTTTTTTACTCTAAAGTGTTACCATAATACGCGTTTTTCTTTTATTTTAGCTGTAATCTTTGGCGCTTTTTTTACTTAATTTATTTTTTTCGTAACAATACATAAAGCTGTAAATGAATTAAATATAAAATTATTTATTTTAATTTAGAATTTTGCGCCATTTTCTTTTTTATTTTTCCTTTTCATTTATTTGACGGTTTAAATTCCTAATTTTGAAATACATTCTGGCACGAAAGAATAATTTTTTTTTATTTTATCTCTTTTTCGAATGGTTTAAATGGGTTCTTAAGTAGCCCTTTGTTATTAGTAAATTTTTTTCGTTAATTTTTGAAAAAAAAATGCGTCCAAGGCTTTCATAATTGTCAAACAATTATTGAAAAGAACCGTTATAAAATAGAAATACAATAAATTTTTAGTGATATTGTAAAGTTATGGCAGGATTGCCATGTAATGTTATTCTTTTTAAAATAATAACACTGAATCAGTTGTAGTTTGACAACTGATTACTTTATTTAAAAATAGTTCAACTTATATACTACTTATGAGAATAATTTCATTAAACTAGAATTGAGTGATTCACACATAGTTACAATATCCAAACATTGTACATATCATATTTTCTATGTGCCGTTATTTCCTTTATTTAAATTACGTTTGACGCACTTCTGGTACAGTTCGTGTAGTGCATATTTTGCAAACAAAGCGTATTCTGCAATATCAGGAAAACAGTGCATTTCGTATAATGAACTGTTTCATAAACAAGTGAGTAAGCGATTAATGACCGACCGTATTTTTACAAAGTGTCTAATTTCTTTGAACAACATTTCTTTTTAAATTACTAAAACGTGGAGTAATTAAATTTGGTACTGACCTACTCAACAACAACGATTTATTTTCTTTACATATTTCGCGTGTATTTTAATGTTTGTTTTTTTTATTCTTTTGCTTTAGTTTCTTTTTAAATATTGAAATACAAATACAGTGGATACACTACCTATTAACTTTTAGAATTATTTAGAGGAATGTTTTGTTCAACAATTTTTTCGTAAAAATAGTATAAACAATAAAACATATACATATACGAGTATTTATAAAGATTGTCACTAGAAGAAAATAATTATTAAAGACTACTTAAAAGAAAAAAATATTTTTCGCCATATAGGCAAATACATTTACAGTCTAATTCATAATGGAATAAAACCTGGGGCCAAAACGCCGCATTCGTGATCGAATGACTTTGATCGAAATTTTAGTTTTTGAAATCGCGACATACGTTATCGAATGTCTTCTATCGAAATTTAGGATTTTGGCATTCGATAACGAGTAGTTGATCGTATGATTTCACTCGAAAAAAATAATTAATGTTGTCAACATTTTATTTTTATGGCCAAATAAGCCGATTTAACACAAAATAAACCGACTTAACATACATACATACATACATACATAACTAGCCTTTACAACCCTGTGTCAGGATTACGGCCTAGCTTCTCGCAGCACTCATGTTGTGTGTGTCAATTTTTATCCATGAGTACTGGGACCTACAGTTTAATGTCGACTCCGAACGACAGACTTGAGAAGCTTGTTCATGGCAATTAGTTACTCTCATAGCTTTTGCCAGAAGACTGCTGAGAGGTAGTCGCCGAAAAAAATATTTTTTTCATATTTCTTTTTTTTGAAGATGTCAGAGCCTGGAGTCGAACCCAGGGCCCATGTCTTAGTAAGCCAACACACTAACCACTAGACCACGGCGACTACAACCGACTTAACGCTACTATTATATCAACGTAGCGTTTTTTCTTAAAAAATAAAAGTACACAACATTTAGAAATACATATGTATGTGTTTTGTTTACATTTTTTTAATTATATTATTCCTACTGTTTGCTTTACATATGCATAATAATAATTTTTTAGTTTAGGGGGTCAAACTTTATGAATGTTGGGCACAGTTTAGACTCCAATTCTGCAATACATCTGACAACGTACTTACTTACTGTACTTTGGCACATGCCCAGCAAATAATCGTTTCCAACGATGTGCTGGAAACTTCCACCGGCTAAAAGCGACAACGTAGCCGCTAATTGCAGTTTTGGTGGCATTGCTGTTGACATATTGTTTTTTAAGTCAAGTTGATCCAGTACAAAGTTGAATGCCTCCTTCGTTAACCTAAATCGTTTTCGAAATCTATCAACATAGATTTTTTATAAAGGACCATACGTGTAGGTTGTGAGTTCATTTTCTACTTACGCTGTATCTGATAATGATAATTTTTTTAATTCGCATTTGTCTTCTAATACTCGTGGTAGGTTGTTCTTCTTCATCAGAGGAAGATAAATAAAATAAATATGAAGGATTCATTAACTGTAGAAAAAAAGTAGTTTAAATCAACTAAAATATTTAATTTAAATATATTTACATTGACTTACCTCTATTGTTTAATCTTTTTTCTTTGTTGACATTTAATATAAACACTAATGTGAACAAAAAATCTATTACATTTTTAAACAAATTTCGATTCGAAAGCTATCGAATGCCGCAATACCGTTTTTTATACGTCACGAAATTTTATTCGATACGAAAACTTACTCAATCACGAATGTGACGATTTGGCTCCTGCTTATAAGGGCGTTATAAGCAAAAGCTCTTAATTTTGTTTTCATAATCAACAAACAGTGTCATAACGCTCTCATAAACTGTTTCTAAATGAGACATTTTTATTGTTTCTACCTACTTTAACCGTACAATAAAACGACATTTGTGAGTTGGATTGGATATTGTATAAATAAAAGTAGAATAATATAGTATTACAATGAATACAACTATTGTAATATTCAATAATTGCATGTACAGGCACATATGTACATATTTAAATTCACATAATTAAAAATTTTCGTGTAATAGCAAATGATTGCAGTCTCTGTACAAAATAAAATGTATTGCTTACCACCTTTGGAAAAAAGTCTCCTGACGAGTCTCTTAAGCAGAGACGAAATGGCCATAGAGACATGCTTATCCCCAAAGCAATACATTTCATATATTATGTATATTAAATGTATTTGCCTATATAGCGAAAAATATTTTTTGTTTTTAAATAAAAATATTTTTGTTTTTCCAATATTCGCTACAGGTTTTTGTGCCAACTAATTGTTGGCTGACTGTGGTGAACAGGAAAAATAGAATTTCAATTTATAAAAAACAGAAATGTATTGCTTTGTAAATACTTTTGCTTGGTTTTTACATACTAAATGTGATTCGCATTTAGTTTATAACTATTTGAATATAAGTATTTGTATTTTTGCTTACCACCTTTGGGAAAAAGTCTCCTGACGAGTCTCTTAAGCAGAGACGAAATGGCCACAAAGACATGCTTAATAAGCATTGCTTATCCCCAAAGCAATACATTTCATATATTATGTATATTAAAGATTACATTAATAATAATTTGGAATTTAAATATAGCTGTTTTGACTGAAGAATTCTTCTTATATGCAAATATACATATATGTATATAAATTTGTACATAAATATATTAAACACAAAAAACCAATAATACAATTAACAAAAAATTATATTTTTTTAATTAACACAAATTACTTCTTTTTATTCAATAATGAAATCCCCCAATATTAAATTTTATATTAAAAACACACAATGTTTCTGTTCACACAACTAATTTTTTCCTTAGGATAACGTCACAAAAGGAGAACGATTTTTGCTTACATATAACGGACTTGCGCAAAGCACTATCCCTATTTCTTTGTTTCATACAATCTAAAGCAGGGGTGCCCAAAAGTTTCTTATGGAAGAGTAAACACCAATACATTTAAAGAAAAACTAATTTTTATTTAATATTTTTTGTTGTAAAAACCAATATATACAAAGAAAAAAGAAAACAAATATTTCATATTTTTTTTGCATATACGTACACGGCAAAAAAAATTCCTTTCCATGATTCTTTCAATAAATTATCCAAATTTATGTCAATATCATTTGTAGATAATTTTAATAAGGCCTCCAAATTTTCGTTGCTCATTCTACTTCTAAACTTGTTTTTTATTAATTTTAAATTTGAAAATGCATCAAACATGGAATACAAACATAAAATTTTTTTGTAAAGTAAAGGGTATTTTTTGGTTGTACAGATTTCCAAAAATTAATGCCACTTAAATTAGAAGCTTGCAACATAGGATGCTTTTAGAGGTCCAGTATAAGAATCATTTGACTGAAAATTAAGACGTTCCATGTTTATTTCGTCACCATAACTTTCAATGTACTCCAAGATTTGGAGCGCATCCTGAACCAAAAAAGACTTTTTAAGGTCCGTAACTAATTGTTCTTTTGAACCACCTGCATATTACAAATTGGGCTCCAGCCTTAAAATTATAAATAAAAAAAAAATAATTTTTCCATTTATTTTGCAAATCCATTTTGTAAGGAACACAAAAAAATTACAAAAACCTTTTCAATTATGTGAGAGTAGACTGTGAGTGATCATACAATAATTTTTTTGTGAATAATACCTAAAGTTTAAAACTGAAACTAGCACCAATTTTTTCCAAGTGCATTTTAAAACACACTTTTTTAAAGGATATCATACGTCAAACCATGGCGCAATTATCATAAGGTGCCTTTGAGATTACAACAAGTAAAACAGTAACAAAAACAACACAGCATTTTGATGCTTGTTAAGGTAGTTAACTGTCAAAAAAACCAAAACAAAAAGTATGAAAACAAAAACAATGTACATAAAACAAAGCAAAAATTGACAACTATATTCACAAATTGGCTGAAAAAAAAGTAGCTCAGCTGCCATGTCAAATGCACCTTATAATCAATACGCCATGCGTCAAACAAAAACAAATAATAAAATCAGCAAAGCATACGAAAGTGTTGTTGCATTGAATGAAATTTTTGTCTCATGGATGTAGTTTTTGTTGTAATTGTGGTTGTCGTGTGCCAAGATGAAAACAAAACGTATGTATTTTTCTTTATGAAAGATTTTGTAGCCTTGTTAATTTATTACAATTACTTATGTTTTTGATAGAAAAATAAAATAAAAACAGCTTTTCAGGATTTCTAAAAACAATGTCAGTAAATACAGTACAGTATATTTAAATTAAATGATATAATAAAAATTAACGATACAGGTAATTTTGGTACATTTTAAGAAACAGTTTGGTAGGATTTTTATTTATACTGAGCAACCCTGGTCAAAGAAGAGTATACAAAGTTGTTTGTGTTTTTCGTATTGCTAGTGCAGAGTGCTGTATGTGTGTCTTAAAATACACAGCCTATACCTAAGAGGATTTACAAAAACAAATGAGCACCAAGAGTATAGGGCTTGGGCACCCTTGATCTAAAGACAGACACTGTGCTTGAGAGTTCAAAAATAGAACCACATGGTAACCAATTACAAACATACAAAAAGAATAAAAACACTCCAAAGTACCCTTGCTGATTCTGCATCGCAAAGCACTTCGCTCGTGATTGTTCATAAAAAAAAACAAATATATGAACTTTGCAATGTAGTTGACCACAAGGCAGGTTATTGTAGAAAAACGCAAAACCAAAATCGAAATATAACAAAAACAACAAAACTAAATGGAAACAAAAAGCTATTCGTTTGTTAACGAAATAAATGTAGACCGCAAATACGTAACCGTAGAAATAAATTAATAAATTTGTGAAGTTGCAGTTTGATACTGCATCTGGCATAACAATTATATCAGAAAAAACTTTTCAAATGCTTCAAATTACAAACGCAGTACAAGTTAAACATGCAGCCAGAAGAGCTACAGGAAAACTTCCACTTTCACTACAGTTTGACAGGCAGGCATATATAAAATAAGACGTTAGGAAAATACAAGACTTAAATTTGTTGGGTTTATAGTGGCTTAAAGTCATCTAATACATGCCTATCAATACTATTTGCAACAATATTTTTATTGAAAATGAGGGAAGTTATTCACTAACAATTGATACAACTATTAACCATTTTCCAGATGTTTTTGATGGGTGGAGCAATAAAATCAAATACAATACAAATACAAATAAATACAAATACCACTTTTCGTTCTAAACGCCCGGTAGTGTATGCGGAAGAATAGAAGAATAACTAAAACAATTACAAGACATCGGTATAATTTCCCCTGTAAACTACTCGGATTAGGCAGCTCCAATAGTTGTAATTAAAAAGGCTAATGGGTCAGTAAGGATTTTTTCTGATTTTTCTACTGGTCGAAATGAAGCTCTTGAAAACCATCAGCACCCCCTTCCTCTCCCTGAGTATTTTTTTTCTAAATTGCCAAATGCAAAATTGGCAGACATTTTTACAAAACTACAGAACGACTCTAAACCCAAAATCGCAAGTTCAGTAAGAAAACTATTTTTCTGTTCAAGAAAATGTGTATGTCCGAGTTTATAAAAACAACAACGATTCTTATTGGCTACCTGGACGGATAATTAAACTAATAGGAAATGTCATGTACAACGTTTTACTTACAAGTGGAAAATTTATACGAGTTCATACAAATCAGGTAAGAAAAAACTACAACAAGAATAGTAATGAAGTTTTTAATAAAAATTGTTGTGATGCCTTTGGAATATTGAATGAACCAGGTAACTATCAAACATCCCGACAACTTGACAAAAATCAAATGGATACACCTCAGCTTAGACGATCTCAGAGAGAACGAAAACCGGTCGAGAGATATATTCCGGACTAAATGGAATGGATGGCAACCACGCTCATTGTTTTATTGTCATATTTGATGTTATCATTGTTAGAACCAAAGCCTTTAATGGTCAAACTAATTAAAATAGGTATTTAGGCTTGTGTTAAGCGCTTTAACACTGAAACAACCGCTCTTCTAAATTATAATAATTTTTATTGATGTCAAAAAAAGAGAATAAGCAAAAGCAGAAGAATTTTTCTGTTATTACAACAACATACATTTTTGTACATAAAAACGATTGTAATTTTTGCCGTTTGATTTACATTCTATACAATTATATGTACATATATGCATTAAAATTGTATGTAATAAAGAAAACTAACAGAGGTTAATAACATAAATAATACAAGTTGACTAAACAATCATTTCATTATAATACCTTATGCTTTTTCTTACTTTAACTTTTAGATTCTAATTGAATAAAATAGAAATCGAACAGAATAAAATATAAATTTTTAAGAATTACCAGTGTTCGAAAATAAACTGTACATTATTATATTTACGGTTCACAAATCCAAGAACGGTATTTATTTTTTTTAGTGTTTGTGTATTTCTACACAACCAGAATAAGTCGTTCTGTTTTTTGTTTTAAAACAGTACAGTTTTAGTGTTTGTGTACGTTTTGGTTTACTGATCTTGGGTTATTTTTCCCAAAATTTCAAAATATTTTGTTTTTTTGCATTTTTTATCAATCAGTTTAAAATAAAAAAATTGAAAAAAATTAAAAAAAAAAAAAAATATTCTTCCTTTGTTGTTTTTTCTATAGGTTAAGAACAGTATATTCGTTATGTAGAAAATTCAAAAATATTATAATGTTTTTGTTTGTTTTGAATTTCCTACACAAACACTTTTAGTGTTTTTGTATTTAATATTCTACAGTACAGAACACTAAAGTACGTTTTATAAGGTAAATTTTCGAACACTGAGAATTACAATAAATATTATTTCAAACATTTGAACAGCAACGCAGGTTATCTGAACAGGCCATTACTTCCGTCTATATTACATTTACACTCCTCCTAGAAATTTATATTAAAACTATTTTAAGAATAAAATAAAAAACAATTCCATTTTATGCACAATTTAATAAATTAGAGCAATTAAAAAAATTTTGTATGAATTGCTAGGTATGTATGTATGTCTAATGTATAAGTATGTACTTATACATATGTATATGTACATATAAATCGAATAATATGTACAGAAATTAACTCGATCGATTTTAAATTTTGTTCCATAAAGGGGTCTAGTGTTTTAATTTCCAATCATAACATTTTAGTTAATACTTGCATGAATTCATATTTCAAAAGTTTTATGGCTATATTTCCAATTACAAAAAGTAGTCAAAGAATTATGTACTACATCCATATGTATATGTATGTATGGTTTTTTGCCACAAACTCCATTCATTCATAAAAAGTCTAAAATAAATACAAGAAATGTAAACTACATCGTAATTTATAACATTAATTCACATAAAAAAACCCAAAATTAGAAAATACTAAAAGAGAATCACTTATTTGTACTCTTGTTGCATGAACTTCACTTTAGTCAAGGTCTTACCAAAAACTAATCGCCAAAAAAAACGAAACAATTAGTTTGATACCAAACACATAATAAAATCAAGAAATTATAAACTATTTTATTTTTATTCCGGTTCAACTTGATCATACTTATGATTACGTCAGGCCTGTGCAAAAGTAAAAATGTAGTTGTGTTGGTAAGAAAATGAGAACTACACTGCTGAACGTGTAAGTAGCAGTATCAGAAACTGTATGAATTTTTTTTAGTTAAAATTTGTATGTAATATTTCATCTAAAAACTTATTTACTTTAAGAAAAATTTATAAATACTACTCTGCTATAAAGAAATAAAAAGTACTTTTCATTTTTTAACAAAAAAAATTTTTTTAAGTTTTGTTTTTTTCATTCAATTTATTAACAATTATATAAAAATAATTAAAATGTCGCTGAAAAACTTTTAAACTATATTTTTAAATGTTCTATGATAAATAAGGTATTGGATTTACAAATTTATTTATAATAAAAAATAATTGTGTGCATTGCTATTAATTTTGTTTTCACTGCAAACAATAAACCAGCGTACATCCACTACGCATGTTAACTCGTCGCTGTTTCAGTGACGACTAAAAGCAAGAGCGTAAGAATACATGTGAGTTTAGCTTAAGCACAATTGTGTATGAAATTTTAATTTTTGCACAGGCCTGGATTACGTACAAACATGCAAGATAAACATAAGCAATGAAAAAAAAAATATATTTTGCAAGACTTTCCAACAGCATTGCTCTTGCTTCAATCTTTTTTTTTGTTTTTTAACCAAGTTTTTCTTATGTAACCATAAAAATATCTACATCTGACACTATTCTGTTGGCCAGTATTACTTATAAGGACTTACTGTCTAATTCATAATGAGATAAAACGTGCTTATAAGAGCCTTATAAGCAAAATCTCTTAATTTTGTATTCATAAACAAGAAACAGTGTCATAACGCTCTCATAAATCATTTATAAATAAGAAATTTTTATTGTAGGCTTCTAGGCACTTTAACCGTACAATAACACGACATTTGTGAGTTAGATTGGATATTGTATAAATAAAAGTGGAATAATATAGTATTACAATGAATAAAACTTATATAGTTGCATGTATAGATACATATGTATGTACAATATTTAAATTCACATAATTAAAAATTTTCGTATAATAGCAAATGATTGCAGTCTCTGTACAAAATAAAATTTCTAAATGGCCAAGAAATTGTTTTTATTTTGTATTACATATGCCATCTCTTTCCTTTACAGGCTCTGTCATCAGTGCCTGTAGAAATTACGAATCTAAATCTCTCTTTCTCTCCAGTTTACAATTCCATTTTACCAAATTTTGAGATAAAAAATGTAAACAAAATAGTGACGCACAAACCAAAAAGAGAATGGTAGTATTCGATTACTTTATACATGAATTAAAAAAAATGTGTTGCAAAGGAAACATTTTTTTTTAATTTTTCAATTTGTTTTAGTTATTTTTTTAACAGCAGTAAATTTTACTTCAATCACATCTATTTTATGTGTAATTGTGTTACTATTACATTATTTTTATGACTATTAAAAAATTACCGAAGTAACCGATAGCTTTTATTGTGCATCACTATGCTGAAATAATATCATTGTATTGCCAGCATGACATTACAATCGTTTATTAGTTAATTTGCTCATATGAAAGGTTTATGAATAAGATTTTTTATTTTGAGCTTATAAGACAGATAACGTCTCATAACTAATGTATGGATAAAACCTAAATTAAGGAGTTATTATGAATTTGACTGTAAACATTTTTAAATGGCAAAATTTTTCGTTTTTATGAAAGCAATTGTAAGATAGCTCATTCAATTAAGGATTCAATGGTAAATACCCTCTTAAGTAATGATATACTACTAGCGAGTATGCACAAAGATCCCATGGTCCAAATGTTACTTACCCAGGAATATGCCTTTTCTATAAAAGGTATACAGTTGAAAGATGATCAACATAGTGATAACTTTTCATCAAACATAATATCTGAGGCCGTTGAAAGCGATCATTTTGAAAAATAATCGTATTTAGTTGAGCAGTAGTCCAAGCACTGCCTCTTAAATTTAGTAGAAAGTGCTACCTAAATTTAATATAGACTTTTACCAGAATTTACTGAAGTGGAGAAATTATATTGTTTTTCAAATCTTCAAAAATGAAAGATGAGATCGAATGTGCCCGGAAATTATTCAGGGTGATGCTTTGATAAAAAAAAATATCGTAAATCATTTTTTATGATAATTTAATGAGGAAAGACTTGCAAAAGATTCAAGAATAATTCCCATAACCGCGAATATTTATTTCCCTTAAAATATTTTAATTTTTCCCATTGACTTTTCCTTTTGTTTTTTGCATTTGCATTTTTCTTCCTAATACGACTATCATTTATTCTAGTTACATAGTCGTATTATAATTCTTATTAAAGTAAAGAAAATAAAAATGGGTCTTGATATCGGTATTGTTAAATTTAACTGACAAAGAAATTTAAATATTTTTTCCTCGAAACAATTTCGCCTTTCTGGCTTTTTTAATTGGGATTAAATTAAGGTACTCATTAGGATGCAAAACAACCGACTAGTAGTATGTAGTTTTGTAAAGGTTTCCAAAGATTTTGTGCGTGAATTTTAAAGTTCAGTCATATCTGTCTTATACCTATGATTAGTTTTATTTTTAACACCCCGTCTATACGTCAGCAGCACAAATGTCAAAATTTTGTTCTAATTTGTGTATGTTGTGACTACATATCGTCAATGGAATTAAAGAAAGCTGTAACTGACAAAAAATCGAAAATACGTTTTTTGCATCATTTTCATCAGAAAAAAAATACGCGTCGATTGGTCCAGGTCCCAAATTTCTACGATGAAAATAACTTCACTTACGCCGTCTGCGAAATGAAAAATACCAGTGTATTTGTTCTACTTTTATGAAAGTTTTTTGGCTCCGGTGAACATTTAAGGTTTTGTCAGTTACACCGTTCTTTAATTCCATCGACGATATGTATGTATGTATTTGGGTAATTTATGAGATATAGTCACCTCTATCGTTAATAACAGTGAAAAATTTCTTCTCATCAAACGATATGTTTACACTTTGATTATACTACTACATACTAGACTAGTATTACTAGTGAAGTAATAAAAAAATTTAATTTTAACACCAAATTGATTTATTAAAAAAATTTAAAAAGTTTTAAAATTTAATCGAAAACTTTTGGATAAACAATATTTTTTGTTTTTCTATTTTGAGCATGAACAAACAAAGGGCTGAGAGGACTGACTGTGGAACAGGCGACATAAAGTTGGCCATGTGAAAAACATGATTCCTCCAAATTCAAACCACAAACGTTAAGTGTTTGCTCTTCGGCCTTGTTGATGGACATCGCAAATGATAAACGAACGGGATATTGTAATCGTTTTAATTGAAATGGCATATCAGTTGTAATCATAGGGATACACGGTATGAATTTAACAGTTAAGAGCGTAGCTTCAATTTGGCAATAACTTTTTCGTTGCTAATCTGGTGCCATTACACAGTCTTAGTTGATTAATATTTCGCAATAATATAACCAAAGAACCAACTTTTAGATTCAAGCAATTCGGTGGCATACCAGCAGGTGCTAACGAACTTAAACATTCACTGCTTCATCTTGATTCATAACACTGCCAATTGATTTATATGTCGTGACTACACTTGGCAGTATCGCTTGAATTTGAAAACTAATGGCATTGATATTAATGTTCTTTTGGTGCTAAAATGGAAGAATTATAGAATGCAATGGAATAAACAAAATGAAATAAATTTGCAAAAATTGATGATCACCGTTAGGGAATGGCAATAATGAACCACCTTGATGATAAATCTGGCCCTGAACCTGTAACATTTTTATAAAATTAATTTAATTTTTAAAACTATCGAATATTTTATGATTCAGATTTATAAAACCACGGGACAATCCTGTTGAATTATATATCTTAAACGTGGGCATAAAATTATCTCTAACAATTTTGGTAGCACCAAAAGATGTCATTTGAAATGTCGAATTGTATTATTGAATATGACTCAATATGTAATAAAAGTACGTTTCTGTAGTCCACATTATGGCTCACTCCCCCGAAAAATCAAAACTAGTACAGGGTTCCGCAAGCCTTATGTTTTATCACCATTACGCTTCAATGTCACGCTTGACATTGTTAAAAATCATACCATAATGAAAAATCACGTAATTTTGTTGGAATTTCAAGAAAGGCTAGAGGATCTCGAGCTAGACATATGTATGTCATCTTTTCCGCAGATTATCCGAAATATCAAGGATAGTTTGAATTTGTTCTAAAAGTACGAATAACGTTTAGGTGGCTGAAATGTAGGGAAAGCAAACTGTTGGTGCTATTTTGATACTTGTAGTCAGCTTTCTTGCCGAGTGGTAAATCGTTTGGGCAGGTCAGTATAATTTAATACTAAGTATCTTATGCCCGCTTTAAAAAAAAAACTCATATTTAAAGAAATCCGTGAGCGAAAGTGAATTGGACTTAACATTTATAATAATGTAACAAAATGCACAAAACGTGAGATGAAGTTAGGAATGTTGCGAAGAATCGCTTTTTTTAAGAAAACTGAAATGAACATAATTTTAACGATCTCTTTACAATCTGACGAAAAAAAATTAGCTCAGCTAGTGTGTTAAACCATGAACAAAACATTGTTTAAGATATACAGTAATCCCTCGAACTGCACGGTTTCGGACTTGCGCATTTATATTTTTACCAACAAAATTTGCGCGACAAAAGTTTTGCAGCAGCGCGGTTTTTTTTTTTTTTTTTTTTTTTTTTTTTTGAGTACATATTACATATTTCGTGCAAAATATGTACATAAATATATCAGTGATGTGCCCACACATACTATCCCATATTGTGATTGTTTGTGTAGCAGAAAAAAACCAAGTTTAATTTACGCACCCCTGTTACTATTAAGCAATCACTATTAACAAGTTTTTTTATGAAACCATTTGAGGAAAATAGAACAAATTCATCAGAAGATGAAAATAAACTTATTTAAAGATTTTTTTAATTACATATTTACATTTTAATTATGTACATACTAATATGTACATTGAACTGATTTCAAGATTTTTTTTTTATAAATTTTTATGAATTAATTTATAATTTTTATTTATTTTTTTTTTTGTTTATGTTAATGTTTAACTTTATGGTAATATTGAATAAAGTCTGTTTTTAGTTATCTACTTGGTTTAAATTTAAAATTTTAATGATAATTTTAGGATTTGGAACGTATCCCCCTAATTTCATACAAAATAGGGTTCACAGTGCGCGATTTCGGATTGCGCGATGTTTTTTCAGAACGTATCTACCGCGCAGTTCGAGGGAATACTGTACATACATTTTTTTATTTTATTCGACATTTTCATTGAGGGGTAGATATAATTTGAAATAAAAATAATCAAGTCAAATGAATAGTAGCTTGGACTGCAAACCTTATGAGCCGCGACTAGTCTGGTTTTATAACAACAGAAACAAACATACTTACACAATATTTAGCTGATATTTTATTAGTGTTTGCTACGAGTATATATGTTTTGTTAGTCTTACTATTTTTTTTTTCATTTTGTTGAAATGCATTAACCACAAGGTAATTATTGTACAATATATGCATACATATTACAATTATGTAACAAATAATAAGTCAATGTCTTGTTGTTATATGTTACAAGTATTACATTACTTATACACATTCACTCTTTATTTATTTTTCCTTCGTTTTGTTTAAATGTTTTGTTGCTTCTATTTATTTTTGTTTTTGTAGACACAAAAAAAATGTTAAAATGATTATTTGAGAAATTCAGGTTATAAACGTAAAACCTAGATTTTAATTATTGGTAAAAAAATTTATGATTATAGCATACATACATATGCAAATAAAAAACAACAATTCTGCTGCTAATAATGTACAACACGTACATATGTATGTATGTATATTTTTTCTTATAAAATAAATAGGTAGGTACGTTCTGTAAAACGAATTCGAGTGAAATTGAAAAGAAAAGTGCTGTCATTTTTTATATAAGTACTTTTTTAATTTTTTCGCTAAGTGTCAATTTATGTATCTTCATAGAATATCAAAACTACAAAATAATTTGATGAATTAAGTTCTATTTGTCTTTCAAAAAACACTAAATTTTAATGTCACTCGAATTCGTTTTTCAGAGGAATAATTAGTGGGTTAATAAAAACTTTGCAACAAAATTCTCAATTATAAATGCTTTGGAATTAGTGTTACCGTTGGTCGACTAAAGTCGCAATTTGCAACATTTTTTGCGGTTAGCGACTTTTTGTGCGACTTTTGAAAAGCCATTTAATTTTTGGCCACTTTTCTTAAGATTTGCAACTTTTTCCCCTTTTTTTAATTTGGCATTTCCAACATTTTCCTTTTATATACATCATAATTTGTACATATTTATATCTTTTATTTCTAATTTTAACAATCAGACTAAAAATCGCAAACATATTTAAAAACGCTAAATATTGCAGACTAAACTGAACAACTCTGGATTTAACCTACCAATTTATTATTAAAAGAGAAGCGAATAAGCAAGTAAAAACACATTAAAGTATTATAAGTAAAAGAAAGAAATGAACAAATTTGTGGAATTTTATGTTAAAAAAACTTTTTTTTCTGCGAAAAAATATTTATATGTTTCATTTGTATATAATTACGGCCGTATGTATAATGAAAAATTAGCAACTCATTAGTATATGGGACAAAAAACTGGCAAGTTTATCTCCCGCTATAGACTGAAATTATTGAAACTTTCCATACCCAATTCAAATAATTAAAAAATTAAATACCTTGTACCTTTGAGTAAGATTTTCCATGTATTGGAATGATAAACTTAGCCACTGTGTAAAATGACCTGCTAATTTTTTAATGAGGTCTGTTTTTTTACTCTACATTGGGCGCCCGCGGGATCCCAATTTTACCAAAAAGCGTTCCCGTACACAAAATTTGGGTAAATGAGAGAATTTTTGAGAGAGTAACATTCTTCTTCTTCATGCACGAAATAGCCCGTACTTTTTCTTCGGGCTAGTTTGTGCAAGTAAACAAATAATCAGCTGTTTAAAAAATAATAGAAAAATTAAAGGTTCAAAAACTAAAAAAAATTTCAAAAGTTGAATTAAAAAATATTTATAAACCTGCAGTGAAAGGCTTATAGTATAATTTAATTCAATATTTATATAAAAAAGTTTATCTTTGCCTTAGTTAACATGTATAAGTCAAATAATTGTCGTTTGTTTTTGCGAAAGTACATGTTCAATATGCGTGTGTGTGTGACATAAAATTGTGTGTTTTCATATTTTTATGTGAGTGGGTAAAATATTTGCTTTTTTGCGTTCCCGTACTTTTGGGCAAATTTGTTTCTTATAGAGAGAAATTATTGTTTACTCTCTATTTCCCGAACTTTACCCAAAAAGTAAAGAAACACACTTATTATTAGGTTGTTTCTTATTAAAATATGCAGGGTTGCCATTCTTACTGATTTTACCAGTACACGTACTGATTTTTTAAAATTTTGCCTTCAAATAGTTTTACTTGATTAAAATTGGTTTACTTCCCTTATTACTTTTGATTTATTATGAATCACCCAGTTAAAATTCAGTCTTACGTTTTATTTTTGTTTACTCTTAACTTACCATGTACTTTGTATTCAAGTAGAAGTATCATTAGTGCTTTTTAAAGAAAATGCTGCTTTTACTTTCGTTTCAAATTCAAAAACAAAAAACTTTAAGGGGTTTTAAATTATAACCTATGACAATATGGCTAGATAAGAGACCTCGTGAATGCCCTCATTATATTGACAATTATTTGTATGAATTTGGAACTTTTTGTGCATTTACAACAAATGTGCGGATCAATGACATTACTTCTATCTATTTTTAATAATTTGACGTGATGTTTTTGTTATATGTATTTTGTTAAGTTCTTGCCTTAAAAAATCGAAAAATTTATTATTTTTAATATATAATTTTCTTTTTGTTTTAATAATCGTTTAAAACTTATGAATTCAATAAAAGTTTGGGTCAAAGTTTGTGTACTGGTTGTTTTTCGAATGTACTGGTATTTTTCTTACGATGTACTGATTTTTTCAATTTTAAAAATGGTAACCCTATATTAATACAGAAGAAATTGATCTTCAAATAAGTGGTCATTCAATCTTCTTCAAAATCAGATAATGTTGATTCCCCCACATTTTCTTTCAAAAAACGAAAAGTTTCCAGATATTATTCAATAGAATGAGAGCTGCGGTATAAATGGGTTAAAAAGGATGAGGAGACAAAGTGGCCCTATTGCATTGCAAATTGGAGTTCTAGTAATGACCCTGTGAAAAATTACAGGAAAAAAGTTTCTAAAAAGCAGAATTTGAATAAAATGCATCTGCTTTTACTTTAATACATAATATATGTATCTATATGTTATAATTATATAATAAGAATTTTGATTTTAGCATTGTAAATGAATTGTTATTAATTGCTTAAAACTATTGAATTATTTTTGTTTTTGTGCTATGAATTTTTGTTGAAATAAAAACGTTAAAAAAATTGTGCGACTTTTTTTTAAATAATTCTCTTTTTGAGCCACTTTTTTTTCAAAAATCCCCTTTTTGTGCCACTATTTGAAAAATCCTAGCAGTAACGCTGATTGGAATAACAGAAAAAATTTAAGTATAATAGGATGAATCACGCTACACTTATCATAAGGTGGTTTTTAGATTACAACAAGTAAAACAGCAACAAAAATAACATGGCTTTTTGACGCTGGTCACAGGGTAAAGAGCTGTCAAAAAAAAAACCAAATCAAAAAAAAGTGTGAAAACTAAAACAGTTTATATAAAACAAAGAAAAATTTGACAGCTCCCTTCACAAGTTGTTAAAAAAATGGCTCAGTTGTTATGTCTAATGCATCTTATAATCATTAGAAAAAAAAAATATAAAATGTATTAAATAAAGAATAGATTTCTTTAACTTCACTTTATTGCTGTTACATTAAAATTAAAGGACTAAATTAATAAAAAACTAATATTAATTTTTTAAATGTATATAAAATAAATTTTAATTCAAAATTTGTTTCATAAAACTTTTATAAATTAAAAGTATGTTTTTTAAATACATCATAGATATTAAAAACAAAAAATATTTTTCGCCATATAGGCAAATACATCATAGATAATTCAAGAATAAGTATCATCATATATATTATTTCTAAAGCACTTTTTTTTGTCCGTTGCAAATATCTCTGATACCACCGCATTAAATTTAATGAATGATACCTCATTTTAAAACTTATTTCTAACACTAATGACGAAAAATAATTAGAAATAGAAAAATTAATATATTCATTGATAAAAATTATATTTTATATAGAACTGCATGGTAATACTGTTGTCATTATGATTATATGTTTTTGTTCAAGTGTGGTAATACAGAGTCGCTTAATAGTAATGCAGTTCTACATAATATAATATGTACATAATATAATATGGGTGGGTCAATTTTTTTGCCTCCTAAGCGTATAGCAAAATCGTAATCTACGGGAAATTCTAAGAACTTTTCCCAAAGAAACCATGGTTCTAAAATCAAAATCGAGCTTCCGGTTTTTTAAGAGAAAATTTGGTGCTCAGGTCATCCGAAAATAATGCTATTTTTTTTCTATATATATCTATATCTGTAAAAAGCAAAACATATTGCTAATTTTATTATTGATAATTTAATAAGAAAGTTGTTAAAAATATATTTTTAATTATAATAAGGAGTAAAACAATAAATACAAAGTGCTACTTGATAGTAGCACAACGCAATCTTTTTCCTACTGGAATTGGCATATAATCTCCTATTTTAATAAAATTGCGCTTACATTTTGACAGATACTCTTTTTTTAATCTTTATTTTTTCCAGTTTCTATAATGTCTTCAGCTGGTAGAACCAGAAAGCTTATCAATTATTTTTTTCTATAACATATTTCTTGGTTAACTAACCTCGGAACGTTATTTTCGGGTAATTAATACAGTTCCAATTGCAGAGAAATCAATGAAATATATATTATAAGACGAGTGTTGGCAAAAAATCTGTCAAAACTTATGAAGTTTTTGGTCCTTGTTGTATTACAAAAATTTTTCACTACTCTTTCTCTTGTTGTGGATTCACACACCACAATACTTTATTCTTTCCCGCTATAGATATTTAGATCATATGCAAAACCCTTTTTAGGGTCACACCTTAACCAAGTCGTAATACCTTTCTCTATTGATTTTAGTGGTTGATATTGTTTTAATTTTGTCA
Source organism: Metopia argyrocephala (assembly GCA_963576795.1). Taxonomy (NCBI): domain Eukaryota; kingdom Metazoa; phylum Arthropoda; class Insecta; order Diptera; family Sarcophagidae; genus Metopia; species Metopia argyrocephala. The sequence continues at coordinate 104,762,677 of OY756208.1, read as the reverse complement.
TTAGATCTGTTCTTGCACTAGGAAAAGTTTTCTTTACACAAGATAATATTTCTTCAATTTTGAACATCTATTTGGTTTTTTAGGGTCATTGATATACATTTTTGACATTATAAGTTGAAATCGATCAAAAGCAGGATGCATGCTCCAGTAATTTTGAATCTTCAGAATTTAGCTGTAGCTCATGATGAGGCAACATCCTAATGCAACTAAAATTTCGTATTTATTTTTTTGTTCTTTTCTGAAATATAATGTTCTTATTTGTGCAATCAGCAATATATGTATATTAGTATTAATTTCGAAAATTTGTTTAGAAAATATTTAATTCTTTCGAAGAACGATTAACAACAGCTAAAATTACAAGTTCTATTTCTATATGGGATCTGCATTCTTGGTTGAAAATTATCGGCTGGATTTATAATATTTTCAGTGGGATTAATATCATCCCTTGATTTTCCGTCTTCGTCTTCTTCTTCATTTGAATCTGATCAATTATTTTCTGATTCGGAGTCACTAGAATCACTGTACCGAGAAAGATCGGGTTCTAACAGATCTCGGATATTCTTACTAAGTTGCGATATTTTTTCCTGAAAGTAATACGAGTGGGATATTTAAGCCGAATGAAAAGTCCGAATGGGACAATATATCCCAGTCCAATTAAACAAAATTAAAAAACAACTGTATTTACAAAGAAACACAAAACTTTTTATGCACTGATGGTTAAGAGAGTTGTTACTAACAAATACAAAAATTTTTGCTACATTACGGTTATGCCGCTCTATTTTATTATATATAAAAGTAACATATAAGGTTACCTTGACGACAACTTCTCATCAACTAAAACTAAATTCTTCCAAAAAACTTGATTTAAACGTAATGCCGTTACTTATTTCGCAACATTAAACTCAAAACTACGATTGGGATATTTTAAAATATGATTGATTATCTTTACTTTAGAGTATAAATAAGATCATTCAAACATTGTCCGGGACGTATTATCCCAATAGGACCAAAAGGGTTAAAAAGGCGTTACCAATACAAAAGAAAAAAAATTTACAAAGATAAAGTAAAACAGCTACGAAAAGTTTTTATTAGAAAACGTAAAACAGGGGTGCCCAAAAGTTTCTTATGGAAGAGTAAACACCAATACATTTAAAAAGATAAATGTTATAAATATGTACAGGTAAACCTCTTACAACGCGGTTCCCAAAATGCGGACATTTTCTTACAACACTACTTTTACAACGCGATTTTTACGAAAATTTTTTCAACTAAGTATTTACTATTTTATTTTTAAAAAGGTTTTCTTGCCTAAATAAAATTCTTTGCATTTTGTCCATACTTCGATTTATGCTACTTTCATTTGATTTAATGATTTTTTGTTAGTTTGTTGTCGGTATTGCAAATAAAAGCATCAATCTAAAGTGTGTAAAAAATTGCGAAAAAATATGCAGTCTAATTCCAGTTATATTATAAAAAATTTGTGAAACAGTTGTTGTTTTTTCGTAAAAGAGTTTTGATAAAATTATTTAAAGGTGAATAAGTAAGTTGAAAGAATACATTTTGGAGAAAGACCCCTTAAGTGACAGAGCAAAAATATGTAAACGAAATTTCAAAACAATTTAGTTCCCTATCAAGAAATTTATAAAAATTTGCGAAATAAGAGCAAACAAACTTCAATGGACGATTTTTTCAAACCAATAATCGTCGAAAGGATGCCCGAATCTGATAGTGGATTAAGCTCAGATTTTGAACTAGTATGAACAAAACGTTCGAAACAAATCATACTAAGTGATGGGGAGGAGTAGAAAGTTATCGTTCGTTATTAAATCTTTTAACTTGAATATTTTACGTAGAATTTAAATTTTATTTTATTTTTGTTTAAATAAATGTAGTGTTATTAAATCACATAATATATATGTATATTCTTATGACTCAACAAATAAATATTAAGCACATATTTTTACTATACAAATTCCAAAATTTTTTTTACTTTGGAACCAAACTCTGATTTTTGTATGGAGTTAGAGTCTTCTACAACGCGATTTCCTATAACGCGAAGTTTTTCAGGAACCTATTCACCGCGTTGTATGAGGTTTACCTGTATACTAAATTTTCGATACTATTTATAATCGATCCATTAATTTTTTTCTAACCACACAAAAGCAATGTGTTTACTATCACCCTTTTACGCAACCCAGAATTGAGTTTTTATTAATTATTTAATTTTGTGTTACATACATAACTGGCCTTTACAACCCTGTGTCAGGATTACGGCCTAGCTTCTCGCAGCACTCATGTTGTATGTGTAAATTTTTACCCATGAGTACCGGGACCTACAGTTTAATGTCGACTCCGAACGACAGACTTGAGAAGCTTGTTCATGGCAATTAATTACTCTCAGAGCTTTTGCCAGAAGACTGCTGAGAGGTAGTCACCGAAATATTTTTTCTCTCTTTTTTAAGATGTCGGAGCTGGGGAACCCAGGGCTCATGTCTTAGTAAGCCAACACACTAGACCACGGCGACTACTAATTTTGTGTTAACAAAACAAATAATTAAACAATAAAAATTCGTTTTAATAAAGTGTAAAACTTTCTTATATTTAACCCTTATCCTGTAGTTATGGATCAAAATTGCCCAAACCGTTTAAATGCGTTATATTTTCGTAAATACTAAATAAATTCTTTTGACATTTTTGTACAATTATTTTTTTAGTATATGTTATTCAAATATAAATTATAAAATACTTATCTCTCTGCATAATGCTTGTATGAAAAACGTCACGCATCTTGTTCAAGTGGGTCAAAATTGCCCAATATAAAAAAATCTTGTAAATAAAGTCAAACATGTTATTGAAGGAATATTTTTTATAACGACTTTTAAAATAAAGCATCAAACGTATTTTCTTATGATATGATATACTTTGTGATCAGCCGCTGTCGTGATTTTGCAGTATCATCATTCATCCATCATATTATTTGCAAATATGTACCGATTTTAGAATAATGACACAAGGACTAATATAATCTGATTTGGATGAAGAAACTCCGAGCGATAAAAATGTAATTCTATTTATAAGCCCAATTTGTCGTCAACTTCGAGCGAAGGCAATTACGAAAATGGTAATCAAGGAAAAATAGAAACTATAATATACAATTCCAAAAATGGAAAATATATATGGTCAGACGTCAGGTTGAATCGTTCTCCTGGACCTACGCGTTATGCTATTAGTAAAGCAGACAGCATAAAATCATCTTTTATGATGCTTATAATTATAATTTTTTGTATATGACTTATCATTTATATTACTCAACCACTGCATTTAGGTCAATCAGTATTTGAAAATAATTTGATTTCACTCGACAATATCACAAACGATGCATTTTCTGGACTTCTTTTGTTCGCTGATGTATATCGTTTCCATGGTGAAGTCTTAGAGTCTTTATGGGATTACAAACAATACTTACAATCGAAGCCAGAAGAAAATAGTATCTAAATTTAAGCTCTATGCGATACTGAAACTAGTAATGTCTGGTGCTTACAAGTATAGAGCGGTTAATAGAGAAACTCTAAGCCGGAAAAGTGTCCGGGACGTCGCATTTGCTTGGATCTAAACAAAGATTTAGGTGGGCGCAACGTACCCTGTACTAACTTTTTTCTTTCCAACGAATTAGGTATTGGGTTGCTGAAAATAAATATTACAATGGTTGGAACTATAAGAAAAAAAAAAATAGAATAAATCGCTCCAACAGCACAAAATATTCAAACAAGTGTTTAGACTGTAGTAAATTTATTTATAAAAACCATTCCAAAACACATATAATGTGTCATGAACGTAAATTTACTATGAGAATAAATAAATATTTGAATATTTTGTATTGGGCAAAATTGACCCATTAATGTCATATGCGCTTTATTTTTAAAGTACAGGATAAGGATTAAAAAACCCGAGTATTATACCAAATACTTTAAATTCTACTTGCTTTTAGCCCCAAATACAAAATTGTTTGCTTACTTCAGGCAGGAATTGAAATTTATTTCATTTATGTGATACAAAACCAGTATTTATTGTGTTTGTTTCTTATAACAGAAAAAAAGAGTATATTTAAGTATTTATTTTTTATACTTTTGCAAAAGCCTAGTCGATAGGCATGTGATTATTATTTAAATCAGGCCTGTGCAAAAGTAAAAATGTAGTTGTGTTAGTGAGAAAATGAGAATTACACTGCTGTACGTGTAAGTAGCAGTTTCTGCAGCTGTATGAATTTTTTTTAAGTAAAATTTATATGTAATATTTCATCTAAAAATGTAATTACTTTAAGTGCAATTTATAAATACTAATCTGCTATAAAGAAATAAAAAGTACTTTTAGTTTTTGAACAAAAAAAATTTTTAAATTTCGTTTTTTTTATTAAAAATTTTATAAAAATAATGAAAATGTCGCTGAAAAACTTTCAAACTAGATTTTTAAATGTTCTATGATAAATAAGGTATTCAATTTACAAATTCATTTATAATAGAAAATTTTTGTGTGCATTGCTATTAATTTTGTTCCCACTGCAAACAATAAACCAGCGTACTTCTACCACGCATGTTAACTCGTCGCTGTTTCAGTGACGACTGAAAGCAAGAGCGTAAGAATACATGTGAGTTTAGCTAAAGCACAATTGTGTATGAAATTTTTATTTTTGCACAGGCCTGATTTAAATGCAAAATTAAAAAAAAAACAAATTAAATAAATTAAACAAAAATTAAGAAGTAACTAAAACTTCGTGAGATCATTACATAAATACATGAGATACATACATACATACATACATACATACATATGTATATAATTTTTATATATCATAAAATAAACATTAGCTTCTAGATATCAAAGTTCAGAGACACATGCTGATAGTTTATGTTGCATTTTAATGAGGGTTAACATAATTAAATAGGCTAAATGAATTTTTTATTTTTTTTTTTGTAATAACTTTTTCATGGCAATCAACTACTCCCAGAGCTTTTGCCAGAAGACTGCTGGGAGGTAGTCGCCGAAATAAATAATTCTTTCATATTTCTTTTTTCAAGATGTCAGAATTGAGATTTGATCCCAGAGCTATCGTCTTAGTATATATATATCAATGCATGTAGAAAATATATAAAAAATAAATTTTTATGGGGCTTCCCGCGGTTTGTTACTTGTGAGTGACACACACGCTTATTAGACAGTAAAAGGCCATAAAATGTAAGAAAAACATTAAATGCTCAAAAGTTCGATTCACAATAAATTAACTGCCTGTTTTAGAAAATGAAAATAAAAATTTTCGTTTCTGAATTTAAATACAGTGAAAGCTCTAATAGGCGGACATATCCGATAGACGGACGATTAAATATTTTTTTACTATGTATTTTTAGAACAAATTCATCCCCCCTGGACGGACATCTCCCGTAGGCGGACAGAAATGCTTCGACGGTCGGTGTCCGCCTATGGGAGCTTTCACTGTACATATACAATATGCTGAAAACAAATCTTTATATTTTATATTACTGGGAAAAAAAGTAAAACAAAAGCATAATATTTGCTTTTGGCTAGAAGCGAACGGGTTAGATAAGCAAGAGAGGTAGACAAAAAGACACGACTTCGTTATAAATATTTAAAAATCCGACTGTAAATGCTGACTGTCTTGCAAGAATTATAGTATTTCTGCCTTGATAAAACTGTAATGGTTTTTCGGGAGCTTTTATTTTCTAATTAAATTGATAAGGGTTTCTGTTGGAATTATCGAATTGCTTCCTTAGCAGGAGTTTCATAGTTTCTTCCGAGCTTATATTTTCTGCCATTAGAGTGGTACATCAGGGTAATGATTGTTTTTGCAAATTTTTTTTTTGTTTTTATTTGTTTATTAAGTCATCATCACTGCACAGTTGCCTGTGGTAAATCCCACCGCATATTTTGGAATATTGTTTATCTAGAAAACTTCGGTAATTTTGTTTGTTATGCCTAAAGCGGTTGAATCTTCTAGTTCTTCTAATGACAAAAAATTATTTCAGCAAGCACTATTAAATGTTCTTATAAGAATGGCTAATTTTTTTACACTGCTTTCATCGATAACCAATGAATAATAATATTGACTGCAAAATTTTTCATTTGTTTCAAATTGTTTGACCTTTGTTACCGATTCATAAACATCTTTTTTTTTTGGTTTGAGAATCTGAAAGACCATTCTCGATAATGTTTTTTATGCAAATTGTTCTCAGCCACAAATAAACATAGTGATATTTTAAATATTTTGGCCAAATCAGAACATGCACAGTACGTAGGTTTTTCAATTAAGGCAATTATTATTGAAGTATTTCTTGCAGTTTCCACTTTTTTCGTGATGCGTGGCGTTCTATATGACAATGGAAATATTGAATATATTAAATTTTTTTACCATTTTTAGTATTCTGTAGCCATTCTATTCTTCTCGAAACTTTTATTTTTCTAAAAGTAATTTACAAATCTTAAATATCACTTACATAGTACATTGTAATTGTAATAAATTACTTAAAATTTTTGGCTTCCATGTTAGGTATTTATTTTCAATTAAATTACTTGCAAAAATTGCATTAACTCATTACCTGTTTTGGTTTAAAATGTCAAAAAGAAGCGTTCGTTTCCAGACCGCATTGATATTGATAAACTTAAAGTTTTATAATTGGTGTACAATCAGAACTTTACATTTCGATTACTTTAAAACGCAATGTTTCCAATGTATGAACATTATAATATTTTTTCCAAGTGATAATAAAAAAAATATTAAATTTTTCGCGGGGGTACTGCAGTATTTTTTGGGCTAAAAAAGTACTTAAGTGCTGGACTTACCATCCCTGAGATAAGAACGAAATATAATTCCACGATTATTAGCACGTACAGCGTTGCCACAGAAGAAATTTGTTCATACCAAAAATTTTCAAAACACCTACAAAAATTCTTTGCAGCCTACCAAAGGTTAATAATATAAAAAACCCAGTTCAACCCAAAAACTAAAATAACCATTCAAGGACACCACTACGTGATAAAAGACCAAAAAAAAAAAAGAAGACATGTGTTTTGCCCAAAGTCATGAAGTGTTTTTTATTGGAATTTTTATTTACTTTCTAAGGCAAAGTTGTAGCTCTTGTAATGAAAAACAAAAATTGTAAAAAAAAATAAAAACTTCACCTTCAAGACCGAAATCGTAAAAAACTTTACAAAATTAGGTATTTTTTTATCTGTTTTCCCCTGTTGAGGTCTATAGGTAGCAGACTGTTCAAAATTTAAAAATGTTTACCGTTAAAAATTTAAGAAAACAATGAAATGCAAAAGATTTAATAAACAACTTTCAAAAACATATGAACTACCTAGCAATGATGCTTAACACCGTTCAGTTAGCGCTTACGTAATTTTCGGGAAATTTTTACTTTTGCGGCTACCTAAGCGCTACCTGAACGGTATTAAGGAGAATTCCTAGGAAGGTTACAAAAATTTAAAAATTTTTTATCTTCTATACGTTAAATAATTTGCCAATTTTGCCAGTACAGTTATTTCCGCTTAATTGAGTCTCTAAAAATGCACGATGTTTAGTGCAATTAAACGGGAAACTCAATTAAGCGATACTCGGTTAATTGATTCGCCGACGCAATTAAAACGAAAATCACTTAATTCAGCCAGACGAGCAATAAAGCGAAACATCCACGTGTATAGAGAAAATGAAATTCATTTTTTTATTTATTAAGTTAAAAAATAGTGTTAGTTTATTAACCTTTAACTACGGAGGTGAAATATTTTTTCATAGTTATCGATGTGGGGTAAATTTTACCACCTTTTGTTTTACCAAAAAATTAGTCAAAAAAAATTTTTTTTTTGTAATAATTTATTTTTAAAAGAACAAGAAAATACATTTTTATATAAATATGATTATAATTTGCTTTCTGAAAATTCATTCTTTTAACTTCTTTTGACGGTAGTGTAAAACACACAATTGGCACAACGCAACGTATGTATAGATACTTCTACCCTAAATCATCCCTATGCATGCAATAGAACAGAGATGTTTTATACATAGCTGCCTCATTTGTGAAAATTTCTCAAGGCGGATTCACCCATGAGTTTCTGAAACATTTTTGGTTCGGACCAAATTTTTTTATATGTAGTTTTCTTTCAGAGAGCGAGAGAAATGATTTTGTGCGAAATGCTCTCAGCTTGATATAAATTAATTTTAAATTTGGTCCGAACAATATTAAAAAAGGTTGCCACATCATACAAAATTTATACAAGAGTCATGCCATATTGCTTGGCATTTGTATTAAACAATTAGTATTGTAAAGTGAATAATGTAAAGAAAAAGCAAATGAGAAGCAAACTTATTAGAAAATAAGAAATATTGGTGGCAAAAATAGAAAAATTTTAAATAAATTTACTATATAATTGTTACAAATGATTTTTATCCATTTCATTCATCACAAAACAAAATCTTTTTATTCTTGCTAAATAATTTGTCACAATTACTATGAATTCTTTATTTACTTTAGTTATAAATTCGAATATTATTAGCTTATTTGCTTGATTTGACACAAATATAATTAATTTTCTATTTCGTTATGCACATATGTATGTATTTATGTAATTTTTAATTGAATATGGCAGCACTCATTTTACGAACAAAACTTCTGAAATGGGTGAATCGTGGTGCAGAAAACTCTCAGTAAACAAAAAATTTGTTTGCACAAAAAATGTTTCAGAAACTTATGGGTGAATCCGCATTAAACAGTGTTCACAGTAATGCAATTTGTTACTCGAAAGAAAAATTTATTTCTTACTCAAAAATTATAAATAAGTATGTAGTGTTTTTGACATGAAAATTTACCAAAAACCTAGGAAAGCTGCAACAAACTAACCAAACTACCCAACGGTTTTGAAAACACGAAAAACTGCCACGTTTGGTCAGATCGGATCAAAACGTCAACGCTGATCACGAACTAAATGAGAATATGATAATTGATTCGATAATTCCAGCTCTCATAACAGCTCTTGCAACGTAATTTTCAATATATGTATGTAATACAAAATTATTAAGATTGAGAATTATAAATAATTCAACAAATGCGATAAAAACAAAATTAAATTTCACTTGGTTTAGTATGAATAAAAAGAAAAATTGAAACTTCCGCATTTATGTATATACATTCATGGAATGAATTCATAATTAATTTTTATTTTGTTGCTTTTAGTTTTAAAATCAACACGTGCTCAACGTTTTGTTTATCACGCTTTAAAAGTTTATGATTATTATATTATAAATAAAAACCAACATCATGTTTTTCGATGTACTCAATTCCAAATTGTTTGAATATAAAAATGTTAACATTTTGTAATAAAAAAAATATTAATTTTTGTAAACGTAGATATTAAATAACTCAGTGCAACATTTTAGTCATTATGTGATCTTTTGCTCTGAGTCATATAAGGTCGGACGTAAAGTTCCGTTTTTGTGGTTTGAAACAGTACAATATCTTCTCTGTGAGACAAGTACTGGTAGAAGGGAAGGAACTGTCAGCAAAAGGGCTGTTTGGAGACGGGGTGCTTTCTCATCTACTCTTGCTTATCACAGTGAACTCGCTGGTGGTCGAACAGCAGTTTGAAGGATGCTTGTGCAGATGACATTGGGATAATTAATAGAGACAAAGGTGATTGCACTCTACGATAGCAGAGGGGCAGTCGGCAATAGTTGGGGGTTCTATTCTTTGTCTGTGATGTAAATCTATATCCAACTCTTGATTTCAAATTATATGGATGGTGCTGCAATCTGGAGAGTAGGGAATATGATTGTAAAATTTCTCAGTATACCTGTTTTAAGACTTAATGATGGAATCATTTTTAGAATGGACATCGTGTTATTAAAATATATTTCAAAATAATTTGCCTTCAGTTGCTAAAAATCAATTTCAAAAAAGCAAACAAAAAAATAAGTAGTTTTTATTATCTTTTGTTGTCAGTGTAGCTAAAAAATCCAAGTAGCAAAAAAAACATGTTATCCAGAGCAAGACGAAATAAAAGTTACTGAAACGTCAACCTATGAAAATCTACAAGAGCACTATTAGATCATACCACTAAGAGTATTTTTTCGAAAAATAATCTGATTTAAACTTGTTAGGTAATTTAGAACTGTATGAAATTAATTGGTGCTTTGACGAAAGCTCAGGACGTACTTATTCAAACAAGCCTTTCATGATATTAATGCCTCAGACTGGCGCAGTGTTATAAAGCCATAGGTAATAAAGTCATATAGCTTAATTTCTCAAAGGAATAGGAAATAAAGCCTTATGGTTTTAATTCCAGATAAGGAATGAAATATAGCCATTATGGTGTTATTGCTCATTTAATTTTTTTATATAAGTAATTCAAAATTATTTAATTTTTTTTATGTATAAAAAAAAAAATGGAAAACATGAAAAAAAAGTTTAGTTCACAAATAAAATGTTTATAAATTCTTAATAATTAACAATATATAAATATGCCATTCTTGATAATACATACATACATACATAATTGGCCATTACAACCCTGTGTCAGGGTTACGGCCTAGCTTCTCGCAGCACTCATGTTGTGTATGTTAATTTTTATCCATGAGTACCGGGACCAACAGTTTAAAGTCGACTCCGAACGACAGATTTGAGAAGCTTTTTCATGGCAATCAATTACTCCCAGAGCTTTTGCCAGAAGACTGCTGAGAGGTAGTCGTCGAGAGAAATAATTTTTTTATATTTCTTTTTTTCAAGATGTCAGAGCTGAGATTTGAACCCGGCGCTATCGTCTTAGTAAGCCAACACACTAACCACTAGACCACGGCGACTACACATTCTTGATAATGGCACGACAAATTGGGCACAATAGTTTTGTCCCTTTTTCCTCAGCACTTTCTTTCAGTTGTTGGTAACATGGTTGGCAAAGTTTAAAATGTTTGCATGGATCAAAAAGTATTTGCCTTTCTTTTTCACAACAAATAATACACGAAAGGTAATGTTGTTCTCCTACTTCTGTGTCAGTGCTGTCTTCTCCACTGCTATTTGCTTCCGATTCGTCGTCATTGCTGTCAATTGTATTAATGAAACTTTCCTCAATCATAGAGTTCTTCATTTTAGAGAACTGTCCGAGTAAAGTATTCAGTGATATTTCCTTCTCCCTTAGTTGCTGATACTGCTTCTGTATAAATTTGTTACGCTTTTTAATGTAACTGTTTTTCTTTGTATACAAAGATGTGCATCCGGAAATAGATTTTAGTTAAAATGCAATATAAAGCGCACCTGCCGCGCATTTTTTTTTCAATAATTTTTTTTAAATGCTGGTTTTTTATGTATTTATTATTATCCATCAATAAAATTTAACAACATTTTAAAATTACGACTTCACCACTTTCTATACCATTCACTCCACTTTGCGACGTCTATAATTTTTTCTCTTTACAAACATAGGAAACAAATACGGTTTTTGTTTTAGAAGACTGTATAACTTAATCCGGAAGCGTTATATATAACATTACACTTACAAAAAGCCAGTTACTTAATACAAGTGGTGACTAAATAAAATGACCATAATACTTTTTTTCCAGTCAACTATATACTTTTATATATAAAGCTGATTATGCTTGAACGCCATATTCCCATGGTTTATACTACTCGTATAATTTAGTGGTATGATTTTCAAAATTTTTAGAAATTCGATTTTATATTTGGTCAGAATTGTATTTTAAAAACTCACAAAGAGAAATTGAAATCAGAATTGAAAAATTTAAATCTAGTTCACATAATTTAATTTGTGCCTTCTTGTTAAATTAATTACAAGTGTGGTGTTTTTTTCGAACCGAATATAAATCTTCCATAAAAATTTTTATTTATATCCGCTTATATAAGCGGTTAATTTTAAAACTGCTTAAAAATTAAGCACATATAAAAAAGCTGCCAAGTTGGATTTTTTTTATCTTGACGTTATCTTTTTAAAATTCTATTCTATTTTATTATTATTTTATATTTCTATTTTATAAATTAATAAAAGAATAAACGTTGTAAATATGGCTGAGGCGAAGGAATGTAATTATTTTTACATTGTTTGAATTGTTTTTAAAAAAATAATTATATATTTTTTTATAAAAATTGTGAGTAATGCCCAATTTAATTTCTTAAGCATTATGTCGTTTTTTTCGAAGCAGTTTATCTAAGCGGCTATAGGTTTCGAAAAAACCCCACTAAAATTAAATTAAAATTTTAAAAATTTATTTATAGTTTTAAATAGCCCCTACTACGGCTTTAATGTGGACCGGAAAAACGCGACGCAAATCGAAACGATGCAAATCGAACCACCTTTCTCTATATAAATGCATTGAAATTTAATTTATTGGAGAAAATATTCAAAAAAAGCAAAAATTTTTTTATTTTTGACAAAAAAAAAAAAAACAAGTATGAATACATTTTTATTTCTTTCATTTACCTCATTTGTAATTATTATAAAGAAACGAATTATAACCAGTGGTGCGATTCAGTAACATATCGTAAACAAAAAATAATGAATAGCAATATCGACAATTCTGTTGTTTACTGTTGAAAACAATGCGATTATCGTAAAAATATGTTACTGAATCGCACCACAGGGATCGTAATGGTTGTAAGTTATATCGAAAAACTTATATTTTTATGGTTATTCTGAGAGTTTTTCCAAAAAAGGTCAACAGAAATAGTTATTTTTTAACGGAAAAGAAAAAGTTATTTTTTCTTCATAAAATAAAACTTTTTTTGTGAGTTTTATTTTTCAGTCGTAAAATAAAACTTATTTTTGAGTTTTATTTTTCAGTCAGAAAATAAAACTCTATTTAGGAGAATCTACCACTGTCCACGGGAATATAGAGGCTAAGGTGACTATGGCCAACATTAGCGTGAGACATGTTTTTATTGTTGTCGATAGTGTTGATGAGGTTATCATTGGTGCCGATTTTATGATAACTCATGGCATCAACCTGAATATGGGGCAACAGATTATGAGTTGGCATAATGTCGAGATACCGCCTGATGTGGGTTATTATGTCACGCTAGAAAACTAGTTGCCTGTTGGACGACAAAAATTACCACCACAAGCAGAAACATTCATATGGGCGCGTGCGGAAGGAGATTGTGTGAACAACCGCTTATGGGTAGTAGAACCAGAAGAAATAAGGGCCGAAATAATAACAGCAAAAGCCCTTGTTAAAACCAATAAAGAAGACATGGTTCCAGTGAGAGTGCTGATCAGCTTCGCTTTGAGAACAAATAAGGGTACATTTTGCAAACAAATAACTCTGAAATATTTACTACAGAAGTTTCAGAATACAACTCATCATGTTGAGGCCTGCAAAAACACTTTTACCAGTGCGGACTCAAAATAATATGCTAGGCATAGTTACTGATACTCTTTCAGCTCAGGCACTAGTTGAACGTTCTCCGGCAAACTAGAATTTTTTGCAAATAAGTCTGTTTTTTCAACTGGGCTTGTGAATTCTTGATCACTTTGTATAAAAGTTGGAATCGAACTAGTTTTATTCCTTATCCTGTCAGCAAAAGACCAAAAGCTCTTACTTCACCTAGAAAAATAAAGAGTTTTAGCACGAAGACGCTGCTTCTGTAAAGCCTTTTGACATCTTTGTACTGCAGCACACGAAGATCTCGCATGTTTACGTAGCGATTCAGTATGTGCATACTTATTTCTGGGCAAATTCCAGTTTATAATTCCTCTCTGGACCTGACTCGCAATTTGCACCTCTGATTAAATTGAGTTTATGTACTCGCTTAGCCGAAATATTTTTGGATTGGAAAAAAAATCCATCCCCGACTTTATTATAATCACAATATTTCTTCCATGGCATCAACATTTGAATCAAGAGGGCAAAGTTTCCAATTAAGGTACCTAAATAAATCTTTGAGCTCGACACAACGAGCTTTTTTGTAAAACTGTCGGTGATACCGTATGAAGCCTGGGGGCTTATTCTGTATTTTGGTATTCGGCAAAACTTTCGTATTCGCGTTCCAATTTTATTACAAATCATTGGTAACACTAGTCAGAAAGTAAATAAATAAACGTCAAATTTAAGTTGAAAGTTTAGATAAATATATATAAAATTCTCGTGTCGCACTGTTTGTTGCTAAACTCCTCCGAAACGGCTCGACCGATTTCCATAAAATTTTGTGTGCATATAGGGTAGGTTTGAGAATCGGTCAACATCTATTTTTCATACCTCTAAATGTTAAGGTGACCCGCCCCAAGGGAAAATTTATGCCTCACCTAAATAACGTACCGACGTTGATGAAATTTTAAACTATATATGTACCGTAGAGCATATATGGTTTCCTGTTTTTTAAGTACTCAGAGGGAGCGGTACAAGGGCTATTTCTCCCTATCCCCAACTAATAAACTGAATTTGATTAAATTTTGTTGGTGTCTTAACACAACTTTAGGTTAACAAAAGCCAATTTTCACATCTATTTTTCATCCCCTAAATGTTGAGGTATCCGCTCCAAGGGGAAATTTGTGCCTCACCTAAATAACGTACGGACGTCGATGAAATTTGAAACTAGATATGTATATCTGGGTACCGTAGAACATATATGGTTTTTTTAAGAAGTACTCAGAGGGGGCGATAGAGGGGATATTTCTCCCTATCCCCAACTATCAAACTAAAGTACCGAAAATGGCGGAAAATCATTTATTAAAATTATTAGTAACGCAGGCATTGATTGCTCATATTAAGTTTTGCAGTTCGGTGAAGAGTATTAAATATATTTGAACTAAAAAAATTTTTCCTGGAGCAAATTTATATGGCAAAACAACGTTTGCCGAGTTAACTAGTAATAATATAAAATATACATACATACAGGGTGTTTTTTTAGAGGTATAGAACTTCGAATTGAAATAAAACACAAGAAAATCGTTTTAATGTCCATCAATTTGGCTTTATTGGAAGGATAATTTTATGCCATTAATGTTTAAATATGATTTCGGGCATGTGGCCGCCGCGGCTAGCTCGAATAAAGCCAATTCTACAGGTTCAATTTTCAACCACTTTTTCGAGCATATGGGGCCGTATGTTGGCAATAACGCCACGAATGTTGGCTTCCAAGTCCCCTAACGTTTCTGGTTTGTTGGCGTAGACGAGCGACTTCACATATCCCCAAAGAAAATAATCCAATGGTGTCAAATCACACGATCTTGGTGGCCAATTGACAGGTCCATTCCGCGAAATTATGCGCTCATCGAATGTTTCCTTCAATAAATCGATTGTGACGTGCGCTGTATGGCATGTAGGGCCGTCTTGTTGGAACCACAACTCATCCACATTCATGCCATCCAATTCGGGAACAAAATAGTCGGTTATCATGGCTCTATACCGGTCTCCATTAACGGTAACTGACTCTCCAGCATTATTTCGGAAGAAGTATGGCCCAATGACTCCACCAGCCCATAGAGCACACCAAACAGTCAGTTTTTGTGGATGTAATGGCGTCTCAAGGGCCTCATGTGGATTCTCTTCACTCCAAATGCGGCAATTTTGCTTGTTGACGTAGCCATTCAACCAAAAATGAGCCTCATCACTGAACAAAATTTTGCGATGAAAATCAGCATCGAGATCAATCTCATTTTCGGCCCATACACCAAAATCACGACGCATTGCATAGTTTCGCGGCTTTAATTCTTGCACAAGCTGGATCTTGTAAGGTCGCAAGCCAAGATCTTTGCGCAAAATCTTCCATAAAGTTGATGGACAAAGCTGCAATTGCTGTGTACGGTGGCGAATCGATTCATTCGGGTTCTCTTCAACACTTTGCTCTTTGATTGAAAAGAGCATCTTTGCAAAAATTATTTCGTTCGACGACTCCCTCTCAGCAGTCTTCTGGCAACAGTTCTGGGAGTAATTGATTGCCATGAAAAAGCTTCTCAAATCTGTCGTTCGGAGTCGACTTTAAACTGTAGGTCCCGGTACTCGTGGATAAAAATTAACACACACACAACATGAGTGCGAGAAGCTGGGCCGTAACTCTGAAACAGGGTGGTAATGGCCAGTTATGTATGTATGAATTAAAATATTTAAATTGTCAGCAACATTTTTATTAAAATTTAAAAATTTAAATTGAAAAAATATTCTTCAATGAATTTTCCAAAAAATTATGGAAATAAAAACAGCTTTATTTTATATATGCACACAGATTTTCTTGAAATGTAAACACACGTTGTGCGTGCTTTTTCTACCTTTTTTTTACTTCTGATGTATCACATTTGTTCTAACTTTTGATAAAGCCGTGTGCGTGTTTCGCTTACAGGTCTTTTTCTTGCCCTCACTTTATTTATTAAATAATATTTGTTAGAAGACATGTTATTCGAAATTTTAAGCATTTAAAGAGATTGAAAATAAAAACAAACCATCTCTTAATGCTGCTCGTAAAATGAAACGGCCGCAGTTTGCACGAGAACACATGAACGATAAAAATGAATGGTATCGTGTTGTCTTTTCAGACGAAAAAAAGTTAAATTTGGAAATTCCGAATGGATACAACTATTATTTCCACGACCTACATAAGGAGGAACGCTGCCTTAGTCGTCTAAATAGCTGTGAGGGAAGTGTAATGGTGTGGGGGGCGATTTCATATTATGGTACATGTAAGCTTCAATTCCTCACATCAAAAATGAACGCGAATAACTACAAAACAGTACTTCAAAATGCGTTTCCATATTTTTCTACTATTTTTAGACCAATTCTCTGGATATCTCAACAAAATAATGCCCGATACAAAACGCCAGGGTTGTAAAAGTGTGGATTCTAAGCCAAAATCTCAATATGTTGGAGTGGCCACCATATTTCCCTAACTTAAATATTATAGAAAATATATGGGGCTTGCTTTCTCGCAAAGTCTACGAGTCCGGCAGACATACGAAACTAAATAAGCTTTAATTGGAGGTGATAAAAAAGCTTGGTCCGAAATTTCACTATCATTAATTGAAAATCTTTATAACTCCCTCCCAAATGGTATTCTTGAAGTTAAAGGAGGATATACTCATTATTAAATAATCAAAACATTATAAGAAATACTCGTAACATATAAATAAAAAAAAGTTTTACAAAAAAATCATTTTCTTTTTTAGTTTTTTAAATGAATGATAGTGAACCTATTCAAATGGCACGAAAAATTGTGTTGAAAATCATATTCGTTTTGGGAAAAAAATTACTAAAATTCAGTTATTAATTATTGAAACAATTTTTTTTATTATAAATTCACATAATCCAATATTACTGCATTATTCTATTGGTATTTGTGACGTAAACTAAATTTTATAGTATTATTATTTTTTTTTATTTGAGACCAATACTCAGGGGTAAACCCCTACTAAATGCTGGGCATTGTATTGGAATTTTTGGAAAGGACAGTACATATATTATTATTAATTATATTATTATTATTAAGCGCCTTAGGAATGAGACAAATTGCTGTGAATTGATCATTCAAAGGCCAGTGTTATACCTTCACCCTTGAATGATCAACAGCAATTGCCTCATCGTTGCACGTTGATTGCGTGGTGAGTGTGCCTTCGCTAAGTAGGTTTGGCTGTTATCTTCTACTTCCCAATAGGTGGCGCTTTTTTCCTGATCATTCGTTTTTTTGTTGGCATTGGTTAAGGTATAATAGAGTGGAATGTCGGGGAGCGGTTTCATTGTAGATGGTCTTCTGCAAGGGGGCGGGTCTCTTTTTTTTAATTATAATTTTGAAAAAACCGCAAACTAACTTTTTAATTTTTCACCTCTGCTGGGATTTGAACCTGGGTCCTTTGAGTTTTTGTGCGAGCGCTCTCACCACTATACCACGCACCCCCCCCCCCCCCCCCCCCCCCTTTTATTATATTTTATTTGTTTATTTTATATTAATATTTATTATCTTCTATTTTGCTTATTTTTTTGCTTTTACAAATTAAACATGGTTATGCAAATAACATATCTTTATATCACAACCCTGTTTTTTTCATATTTCAATTGCCTTTTGCGACCAACTTTACTATTAAACGCTCTGTCAAAATTGGATTTTCTAATTGCAAAGCGTTGCCGCTGCGTTATTTTGGGATTCTCCATACAAATTGTATGGGTATGAGAGATTTTGACAGCTAGAAAACGCTTGACGCTTTTATTTAGGGATGGCAGTAAGCTAGATATCGAAAAGAGAAAGCAAACAACTGCCTTAGCACAACACATTTTACAGACAAATCAGATGTATTACACTGGTTTACAGAGTTGGGTTTATTGCATTAGGTTTAATTTTCCACTAAATTTAGTGGTAGTGGTACAAATAGTGCATTAACGCCTCTTATATTTAGTGGTAGTGGAAATTTAATGTATTAAATAAAACGAATTTAGTGGTAGTGGAAATTTAGTGCATTGAATAAAACAAATTTAGTGGTAGTGGAAATTTATTTATTTTATTTATTTATTTAGTTCTTTGGCATTCCCTGTACAACAAGACTATGTCTTAAATTTATAGCACAGGGCCGTATCATGTTACAGGAATTACAAAATAATCAACATCAATAGATAATATAAATAATATAACAAAATATAATAGTATAATAAAATCAAATTAAAAAGAAAAATAATGTAAAACCAAAAAAAACAGATTGAAAAAATTATACAACAAAAAAAAAAAATGAGAATTATTTCAAAGCATTATATAGATACGTTTTGAAACTATTAGCATTGTTGTTTTGTTGTTGACTTAGAGGAAGATTGTTCCAGAGACGTGCAGCATGTATGAAAAATTGATATTAGGACACCAGACGTCGATGAGGGACTATCACAATATTTCGGCTTCGTGGCGATTGGAAAAAACGAATTCTATCAAATAAATATTTTGGAATGTGTGTATTAATTATCCTGTGCAGGAAGACTAGAGTGCGCATTCTAAGCAGATTTTCGAAGGATACTCCGTAAAGGTTATTGCAGACAGATGACACTTGATCAAACCTTCTCAAACAGTAAACATATCTTATAATGTTGTTAAACAAAACATTCAGTTTTCTCTTACTCACGGAGTCACATCTAGCAAATAATTTGCATCCATATAGTAAGGAAGGGATCAGGTATGTTTTTGCAAGCAAAATTATAATTTTTAAAGGTGTGAAATTTTGTGTAATCCAGAGAGCCCGTAGTTTTACATAGATTTTACCAACTAGTGATACAACATGATCATTCCAGGTTAAACTGTTATTAAAAATTATGCCAAGATTTTCTGCTCTATTAACAATCTCAATTCTCTCGCCATTTAAAGTAATATCCTCAGGCAATATCGGTGTTATGCTCTTTTTACATATTATTAGGCATTTCGATTTAGCCGGATTCAAACTAAGACCATTCCCGGTAGCCCATAAGTAAATTTTGTTTAATTCGTCATTTAAATTACGTATAGCCGAAGTAATATTTTGAAGCGTACTACTCAATGTAAGTTGCACATCGTCAGCATATAAATGTATTTTACTCTTAGAAAGATGTTCTGGAAGATCATTTATGTATAAAGAAAATAAAAGGGGTCCTAAGATGGAACCCTGAGGCACTCCTCTGGTAAGGGGTAAGCTTTCTGACCATACATTATTCACAAATACCGATTGTGTCCGATTGGAAAGATATGATAGTATACGTTTTGCTGATGTATCTGAAAAAGCAAAAAAGTGTTTTAATTTACTAATAAGTAAATTATGATCCACGGTATCAAATGCTTTGGAGTAATCTAGAAGCACCAAAAAATTAATACAATCTTCTTCTAATTCTTGCCGTATGTTCTCACTAACTTCTACAAGAGCCGTAACACAGCTATGACCCTGACGAAAACCGGATTGCACACTGCAAAGCAAATTATGCGTTGAGATGTATGTAATCATTTGCTTGTATAAGATTTTTTTCATAATTTTCGATAGGAAGCATAAGATAGCTATAGGTCTGTATTCTCCATTCGATTTTGGTAATGGCACAATTTTAACATTTTTCCAGTTTTGCGGATATACATTAGTCATTAAAATCATGTTAAATAAATGAGTAATGTAAGGAGTAATTGTCGTTCGGAGTCGACATTAAACTGTAGGTCCCGGTACTCATGGATAAAAATTGACACACACAACATGAGTGCTGCGAGAAGCTAGGCCGTAATCCTGACACAGGGTTGTAAAGGCCAGTTATGTATGTATGTATGTATGTATTCTAACAAAGTTTGGATACAAGCCATCGCTACCTACTGCATTTGATTTAATTAACGGACACGTTGTCATCACATCATATTGTGTTATACGATTAAATTGAAAATTGTGATTAAAATCATTAATCAAATCTGAAGAAAAATTATAATAATCATGGTTTGCACGAATTACAGGTATGCTAGTAAACTTTCTATTCAGAACATTTGCATCAACTTGGCAGATATTTTTGTTTTTTACATTTCCAACTCCTATATTCCGAATTGTCTTCCAAGTTTGTCGACAGTTAACTGCGGAACTAAACCGTCTAGAATAATATTCAGTTTTAGCATTTTTTATTACTCTATTAGCATTTCTTCTAGCGATGGAGTATTATAGTCTCAGTTCAAATGTCCTATACCTTTTCCATCTCGCAAACGAAAAATCCTTTTGCCGAATTGCATTTCGAACAGCATTCGTAAACCAAGGCTTTTGTCCAGGTTTTATTTTTTTATGTTTCAGTGGAACATTTAAATCAAAAAGATATTGAATATTGCGCTCTAGAAAAGTAGACTGCTCATCAACGGTTGGCATGTGGTAGATATTATCCCATGAGATCCGAGACGAATATTCCGATACGATATTATAATCCAAAGTTTTAAAATCACGATAGGTTATATATTGTTCAGATTGTTGTGTTTTAAAGTTATATGTGAGAAATATCAAGTCATGCTTAGAAAAACAAGATGCGGATATTTGGTCATAATGAGAATTATTTGTTGTGTTCGAAACAAAGAATAAGTCAATCAACGTACTTGAGGAGGATGTGTGATGGGTTGGGTTGACAATATTGACTGGATAAAGTCCAAACGATAACAAGTTATTAGTAAGAGTATTTTCCACTAAAACATTGGAATTAAAATCACCGGATATAATTGCTTCATCATATTCTGCAGCTAGGTCGTCCAAAGTAGAATATAAAGAATCAAAAGGTACTCTTCTGTTCGGCCTATAAACACAACCAATCAATAATTTCCTTCCATATGATAATATTTCGATGAAAATAAATTCAACAACTCTGCCCGCAAGATCTTCGGTACAAGATGATTTACGGCGAAATCTGCACGAAATACCACTTTCTACAAATATCGAAACACCACCACCATGATGTCCTCTATCAGATATAAATATCTTATAGCCATAAGGACGTATAAGATCGTCAGTAATTGGTGCTGCTAGCCATGTTTCCGAAACTCAAATCACATCAACACCAGAGTTCTCAAAAACCAATTTAAATTCATCCACTTTATTCTTTAGACTCTGTGCATTGATATGAACAACTTTAATTCCATTCGTGTAGTTTGCCAGAATCTTAACCATATTCATTGTTAAATCTCTGGATCTTCCACGCTCATTACCGTCAGACAATATTAAAATGTTTACTGAAATTTAAAATGCTAATAGAATCAAAACAATAATTAATATTAAGGGAATCTACAAATCTCTCAAGATATAAATATTTTAAAAAAGTAAGATTAAATTTCAAAAAATGAAAATATATATGGGATGTATAGGCTAGTTTTGCCAATATTAAAATTTTAATATATAAAATTGGGAGGAAATAAAAATATTTATGATAAGGAATGTATATGTTACTCAGTCTTTCGAAAAAATTGAGAGAGTTGTTCTGGGAAATTAATTCTAATAGGTTCATCTTTCTCCTTGTGTTTAACGTAAACAAAAGGAGAAACACTGAGTAAACACTGAGTTCAGACAATTATCCTTCTTCAAAGTAATTGCAGTTTTGAAAATGTCATAATTATGTGGAGTGAGGTTTTCATTGACATAAAACGGAGTATCACTTTGAAAACCAGCATTAGATAGTCGCAATGGTGATTTATATTTACGTCGATGGGCCGCTACAGTTCTTAGGAATTGGTTTTTCATATCGTTGGTCTCAGGTAGAAAGGCCCTAACTCGCATTTTTTCAAAACTTACTTTTTTTCAGTAAATCCAATGCATTTTAGAAATATTCCGCTCCTCACATATAATGTTTACAATATTATTAAAAATAACGTTATTACAAGCAATTGTACAGCATTAAATAAAAAGTTATATATTAATAATTACAGTATCTGTTGTATTTTTACCGCCTCCTGTAAATTTTAAATTATTTGACTTAGGGCCTTTCTACCTGAGACCAACGATATATGGTGTACTAAATTTGACAATAATTGCCGAGTCAGTAAGATTGACATGATTTTTATGTTTTCTTATGCGGTAAATTGATGAAGTGGATGGTAACGGGAAGTTTATATCGTGACAAATGTTTTCAAAGATTGTAGTTACATTTTCATTTTCCATTAGCGGAATACCAGTAATGCGAATATCTGACGCAACCATAGAGTTTTCCTGATTTAAAAATTTGATCTTCAAATTCTCAACTTCAGATTTAAGCATCTTTATTTCTGTATTAGCTTTCTCTAGCTCAGTCACTCTGTCCGTTAATTCTATTAACTCACTTCGGACATCTTTAATAATCTGATCTCTCATCTCCCTAAACTTTTCCTCAATACGATTTATCATGCTTTTCTTACTTTCCTCGATCATATTTTTTATTATAACGGTTTGCTCTCTGATGAAGTCATCCTGTTTTTAAAATTTAGCTTCCAACCAATTCCATAAATGATGCCGTGAACTAGATTCAAGTAAGTTTGGTGGCGTAAAATCAACTGCTGGTGATGTATTTTTCATCTACAGATCTTTTAACTTTACGTGTAGACATAGCTACATTAGCAGACATTTTATTCTTTTGAGATGACATATTTAAGGCAAGATATTGATTCTTTATTATATTCTTTTATTAATTTTAATTAAATAATTGGTTTAACTCGTTTTTTAACCTTTATCGGTATATTAAGTGAATTCAAATTTAACAGTCAAATATGTAAATAATACGCAGTGGCTAAAATTGTTTATTACACGTAAATGATTTTTCTGTAACTTGGCATCACTTTTTTTTTATATGTAAGAAAGGATCAGCTGTATTTGTTTATGTTTTAGAACATACATAAGTAAACTCGTAGAAAGGTTATTTGTCTCTTTTATCAAATTGAGTGACTTTTACAAATTTTTTTTCTTTGCAAAAAAAAAAATTATACATATTAATAATTGACCAAGACTTTTTTAAATACAAAAATCCACGCTCCCAGCACAGAAAGGCCAAAATCGATATCACACAACAAAAAGGTACGGTCACAAGAAGTCTCTCAAAAGCCTTTTAATATTATTAGTACTGATTTTCTCAAGTTTTTCTTTAATTTTGCCGGAGCCGTTCCAAAACACGTCTGCTTATCACAAGATATTATAATCATTATTATTTATTGCATTAAAAAAAAACCAATTTAGTGGTAGCGGAAATTTATTGCATTAAAAAAACAAATTTAGTGGTAGTGGAAATTTATTGCATTAAAAAAACAAATTTAGTGGTAGTGGAAATTTATTGCATTAAAAAAAAACAAATTTAGTGGTAGTGGAAATTTATTGCATTAAAAAAAACAAATTTAGTGGTACTGGAAATTTAGTGCACTAAATGAATCGATTTTAGTGGTAATGGAAATTTAGTGCATTACTTCTGAATGATTAGCGGCTGGCAATATTAACAGTCCGCGCCATTAAAATCTTACCTATGGTGAACTGAATAATATATTACATTTGAAGGTACTAAAATTCTTATTAAAACAATAACAACAATTATTTACTTTATACAGGCGGACTCAGTAAATTAAGAAAATAACATTCACTACAATTTATTTTGACATTGGCTTAAGCTATGTATGCATATAATAATATTATATCCATATATGAAGGTATATTAAAACGATAGTGGAACTGAGGTAGTGGAACTAAATTTTCATTCCATTATAGTGCCAATGGAGTTATATTCCATTACCACTAATTATTTAAAATTAGTGCACTAAATTTCCACTACCACTAAAATCGATATATTTAATGCATTAAATTTCCATTGCCACTAAAATTTTCATATTTAATGCAATAAATTTCAACTACCACTAAATTCGTTTTTTTTAATGCAATAAATTTCCACTACCACTAAATTTGTTTTTTTTAATGCAATAAATTTCCACTACCACTAAATTTGTTTTATTCAATGCACTAAATTTCCACTACCACTAAATTTGTTTTTTTTAATGCAATAAATTTCCACTACCACTAAATTTGTTTTTTTAATGCAATAAATTTCCACTACCACTAAATTTGTTTTTTTTAATGCAATAAATTTCCACTACCACTAAATTTGTTTTATTCAATGCACTAAATTTCCACTACCACTAAATTCGTTTTATTTAATGCATTAAATTTCCACTACCACTAAATTTGTTTTTTTAATGCAATAAATTTCCACTACCACTAAATTTGTTTTTTTTAATGAACTAAATTTCCACTACCACTAAATTCGTTTTTTTTAATGCAATAAATTTCCACTACCACTAAATTTATTTTTTTTAATGCAATAAATTTCCACTACCACTAAATTTGTTTTATTTAATGGATTAATTTTCCACTACCACTAAAATGGTTTTATTTAGTGGTTAATTATTTCCATCTGCATTTAGTGGTGGCTGGAATATAGCTGCATTAATAACAAGTCGCTTAGTGGTAGTGGAAGCGATAATGCATTATAAATTCAATGCAATAAACCCAACTCTGCTGGTTTACAGCCAAAAAATACCAAGAACTCCACATGCCTAGATAAGTTAATTGGGACCTCCAGAACATGAAAAACGCTGTTATTATTTTTTTCTAAGTACCGTTTTCTAGATAACTGTACTTTTGTGTTTTTCGGTGTATGGCCCCACTCAAACCCTTGTGAAGTCCAAACGAATCCGATCGAGATAAGTGGCATATCGATGGAAAGGTAATTGAATGCCTTTTCCGTCGATATGCTGGAAAATTCTATCTGATAACAAATCGCTGAGATATGGCTCCTCAAAATTCAAAATTTGCCTATTTTTTTACGTTTTTTTTTAAAAATTTTTAATTTTTATTTAATTTTTTTTACGTTATATTGAAGATCTGGAATGTTTAATTTTTTTACCAAATAGTTTATTTAATTACCAATATTTTAAGCGTATTTTAAATAAAATCAGATGAAAAATAAAGTTTTTATTTAGGATTTTGTGGAACGACAATATTTTCATTTTCATTGCTCACACAGTATATTCGGCGTAAATTCAAAAAATTTAAATTAAAATTATGAGCGACTTGAACTTTTGCATTTTTTTCAGATGGATCTTCGCGAATGAGGAACAAACAATAGTCCGCCATCATTTGTTCATCCCACAAACCTTTGATACGTCTGTCGATTTCTTCATTTCCTGGTGAAATCTTTCACCTTGTTCACCACTTTCGGAGCCCAAGTTCGTGGGGAAAATTTCAAAATGATGAATAAGAAGTGCAAGGGGGTAACACGAAGTTTCTATGTTTTCTATGTCTATGGGACAGCCCGTGGCCCGGGCGAAGGGGAGGTACGCACGGAGAGTACAATATCAAAAATGACCCACTCATTCCTCAGGAGAAGATAATACTTCCTCCATTACATATTAAGCTTGGGTTATTTACAAATATTGTGAAAAAGTTTCCAAAATACAGTCTTGCCATGAATTACCTTAAACAAAAATTTCCGAGAGCCACAGCGAGCAATTTTGAAGCTGGTATATTTGATGGGTCTCAAATTCGGGGTCTGTACGGTGACAAAGCATTTAATGAGTGTTTAGGTCCAGCTCATTTGGAGGCATGGGAAGGATTCCAGGACATCGTTCACAACTTTTTGGGAAACTACAGAAGTCCTGAGTACGCTGAGAAGATCGATACATTACTGCAAAAATTCAATGCCATTGGTAAGCGTTAAGTGAAAACATGTATAACAAAAAGGCCGTTATCATTTGAAAATTTATTCTTTTTACGTTTAGGTTCTAATATGACACCTAAATTACACTTCTTATTCATTCATTTGTATTTTCCCTACGAACTTGGGCTGCGAAAGTGATGAACAAGGTGAAAGATTTCACCAGGAAATAGAAGAAAGTGAGAGACGTTTCAAAGGTTTGTGGGATGAACAAATGATGGCGGTTTGTTCCTCATTCGCGAAGATCCATCTGAAAAAAAACGCAAAAGTTTAAGTCGATCGTAATTTTAATTAAAATTTTTTGAATTTACGCCGAATATACTGTGTGAGCAATGAAAATGAAAATATTGTAGTTCCACAAAATTCTTAATAAAAATTTTATTTTTCATCCGTTTTTTTTTCAAAATACGATTAAAATATTGGTTAATAAATAAACTATTTGGTAAAAAAATAAAACATTCCAGATCTTCAATATAACGTAAAAAAAATTGAAATGAAAATTAAAAATTTTGAAAAAAACGTAAAAAATAGGCAGATTTTGAACTTTGAGCAGCCATATCTCAGCGATTTCTTATCAGATAGAATTTTCCAGCATATCGACGGAAAAGGCATTCAATTACCTTTCCATCGATATGCCACCCACTTATCTCGATCGGACTTTTCGGTTGGACACCACAAGGGTTTGAATGGGGCCGAACACCGAAAAACACAAAAGTACCGTTATCTAAAAAACGGTACTTAGGAAAAAATAATAACTGCGTTTTTCGTGCTCAGGAGGTCCCAATTAACTTATCTATTCATGTGGCGATTTTGGTATTTTTCCAAATTAAAAATTTGTAAACCTGTGTTATTGAGAGCTTACGAATACAACAGAAAAAATAAAAAATCATGAATTTAAAAGAAGATACAAATAACATAAGCTCAAGTTACACTGTTGCGTTGTCACGAACAGCAAAGTGATAATATTATATAAAAAAGTATCTGATGTATTAAAGCAGTGACAATCATATATTGAAATATTTTGTAAAATATCCTTTTTATAATGTACTTTTTTAATATGTTAATGAAAATATAATAATTATTGTGTTATATTTTATATAATTGATGTTTAAAAATAAGTAATTTAATATACATAGATTTCTGTTTTTCTAAATAAATTAATAGACACCACCCTTGAAAAAGTCAACAAGTAATTGACGAAACTTCGGAGAAAAATAAAATTTTGTTTTTATTTACATAAGAAAATTGTTTGATCATATTAGCTTATCTATACAAAAGAACTTATAAAGATATATTGGTCAGTTTAAAGGAAAAAAAAACAAAGCAATACATTTCTGTTTTTTTATTTAAATTGAAATTATATTTTTCCTGTTTCACCACAGTCAGCCAACAATTAGGTGGCACAAAAACCTGTAGCGAATATTGGAAAAACGAAAATATTTTTATTTAAAAAACAAAAAATATTAAAACATATAAACATATAAACTGATTGTGAGAAAAGGAGAATATGATAGAAACTGTTTTTTGACTTTAGTTCGACTAACTCTTACAATGTATGTACAGTATGTGATCTCTTGAAAAGTGTCAGTTAAATTGTTGATGTTTAGTCATGAATATGTACAGACATGAAGAGCTCTGATGAGACTACCGTAGCTGGAGCCGAAAACATGTACAGCTTGGCTAGTGTACTATTCCTTCACGGACATCTTTTTGTTCTTTGATTTAAAAAAAAAATTCATTGCAAAAATCTAAATTCTAAAAAAAATAGAATAAAAAAGGTTAATATTTTCTTGCATGAGAAATCTCGTGTAAATCTGCCATCATATGCACGTCTCATCAAGCCTCCATTGTCTAAATTTCCTATAATGCAAAAAATAATATTATATAAATATAATACAATAGCTGATAGAAAGAAAAGGCTACTGAATTAGAATTGTTGCATGGAAGTTTAAAAGAAAATCGAAAAGAAAGAAAGTCAAATTTTGTAACTATGTGTAATCAGTGGACTATGACAATATCTTCTAATATAATCGACATTTCGGCATTGAAATTAATCTCAATTGGAAACAAACCCAAAGGCATACAAAACGTAAATGTTTTCTGCGTGAGTTAGAGTTGTAATTAGCATCACCTTGTATGGAAAACCGGAAAACATAGACAAGATAAAAATTCTCTGAGGGAGTCCTTTCCAAGCTCTCGACTAAAAATATCGCTGATGGAAGTGAAAACGAAGCTTTCCATCTAAAAAGCAGAAAACTAATAAACCTGCACAAAAGCAGCCGTGGTAGATACTACAGATGATGCTACCATTCAGAAAAAAATAAAAATAAGTAGACATCAAAATTCTGTTCTTTTATGTCAAAAGCCATTCTGTAATGGTCAACATGCTAAAAATCTTTGCGTGGATTGTATAAACAAGACATAAAAATATTAAATAGTTTTGATAAAATACATTAAAATAAATAAAAATATTTAAGCTTTTTAACTAAATTTGTATATAAATCGATCATTTACATGTAATTTTAATATGTATCAAAAGTGATACATAGCTAGAATTATGAAGTTTTTCTAAAGCTCGATCTACCGTTAAAAAAAATATAGAACAGATCCCCCCACCGCTTAGAAGTCCATTCTTAAGAAAGCCGCCCTCTAACATTCCACCCTATCAACCTTTGAATTATAAAAACGAATGATGTGGAGAAAGCGCAAGCTCTGGGAAGTTGTAGCCAGAACGAAGCAAGGATTAAAACCTACCAGTCAACTTTGCAAAGATCCTCACCACTGCACAACAAAGAATTAACATCAACAGATGAAAATTGCTGTTCACCTTTGTAATGTTGAAGGCATAACACTGGCCTTTGCTTGATCATCTCACAGCAATTTATCCCCCATTGGCATAAGGCGCTCAAATGGAACTATGTATATGAAATATGTCTTCAAAAAACGTTAAAATAAAATGCACAGCATGAGGAGGAGTGCGAATCCTTTAGTATTGGTCTCACCAAAACAAAAAAAATGTTTCGCTGTACAGGCAAATAGATTCAAAATACATATGGGTTGAATCAACTTAAAATATGCCGTTTTTGAAATGACTGTTTCCGAATTTGCTGATTTTTGATATGAATAAAGTATATCATAACACTAAGACAAATATAAAATTAAAGGGCACTGACACATCAGGATCCGGAAATATGAGGGTCGAGAACTACAATAGTTCAGTTCTGCTAGTGTGGTACATATTCCTTGACGGGTGTTACTTCTCATAAGAATACCAGTATTAGGATCTTAAGACTATTAAAAATTACAAATAAATATTAAATATTCGAAAATGTATAATAATTATTTTTATTTTTTAAATTTGTATATTGGTGTTATACAAACTAAAATCGTATTATTTTAAGAAAATTTGATAATCGATCATGAATGAGTAACATATTAAAAGTAATTGATATTTTTTTGTTTGTTTTTTTTTTCACTGTCAAAGTTACATTATGGTCTCAATGGATATAAAAAGATTTACATATATACAATTACAAAACTAATTGAGATTTAATATATTTATAATTAAGATTTAATATACATATTAAATAATATATTTTAATGCGGAAATAAAATAATAAATAAATTTGTTGTCTATAGCAAAAATAAATTCAAAGTTTTAATGATTACATCATTTGTTTATTTTCTTTAATGATTTTTGTAATTTGGATATACAGTATAAGCAATAATAATTTTAATCATCCATGTTTGCTAACAATACTTAAAGTTGCCATCCGTCCTCTCTTCCCCGGACACTTTCCTCTTTTTTAGGGCGTCCGGGGGAGTCCTCTTTCCTTTTTTGCGTACTTTTTGTACTTTATTCATAAATTTTTTTTTCCTTAAAAATTTAAAATTGTTTTTGTCGTTGTTACTTGAAATGACTTGGTATCACTTGCTTTGGTGGCTAAAGCCATTCAGTCAGAGATGAATATTTTATATTATTAGTACTTTTTTGATGTTCGAAATACCGTAGTATCCCTGACGTATAAAAGTTCTTGTTTCCAGTCTTGACGTCTTTTTTAATAATTGATTCATGTTTGGAATGTGGTTTCCAATACAAATAATACATGCAATTTTTTCATAGAAAAAATGCTACAAATTGTTTTTTTTTTAATTTTGTTGTACTGATTTTACTGTAGAAAAGTACTTTTTTATCTATGTAAGTGTAATACAATTTTAAACTGCTAATGTCAATTGGACCAATGTTTAAAAGTGTGCTGAATTTTTGAAAAAATGTAACATTGTTTTCAATGATGAACTTTTATTTAATGAATTCCTTGCTCTACAAAATTATGTATAAAACTTCAATTTAATCAACATTATGCTATAAACACATTCAATGCTATCGACCACCGAACACACGACTACAAGTAGCCAGCTTCTTAATTATAATAACGACTACAACTACAAAATAAATATCTATTTTGATACGTTGAACATCACCTAGACAACT
Source organism: Metopia argyrocephala (assembly GCA_963576795.1). Taxonomy (NCBI): domain Eukaryota; kingdom Metazoa; phylum Arthropoda; class Insecta; order Diptera; family Sarcophagidae; genus Metopia; species Metopia argyrocephala. The sequence goes on along the minus strand of OY756208.1, from coordinate 104,732,027 downwards.
TAACTAAACTTACCAACTTTAATACACAAAAAAAAAGATAAATCTTCTAATATATAAAATTCTCGTGTCGCGGTGTTTGTTGCCAAACTCCTCCGAAATGGCTCGACCGATTTCCATGAAATTTTGTGTGAATATCGTGTAGGTCTGAGAATCGGTCAACATCTATTTTTCATACCCGTAAATGTTAAGCTGACCCGCTCCAAGGGAAAATTAATGCCTCACCTAAATAACATACCGACTTCGATGAAATTTTAAACTAGATAGATCTACGTAGCCTAGAGCCTATATGGTTTACGTTATTTTTTTTAAGTACTCAGAGGGGGCGGTACAAGGGCTATTTCTCCCTATCCTATTCTATGTGTCTTAACACAACTTTAGATTAACAAATGTAAATTTTCACATCTATTTTTCATACCCATAAATGTTAAGGTACCCGCCCCAAGGTGAAATTTATGCCTCACCTAAATAACGTACCGACGTTGATGAAATTTTTTTTTTCTATGGTTTAGGTTTTTTTTTAAGTAGTGCTCAGAGGGGGTGATACAGCGGATATTTCTCCCTATCCCAAACTATCAAACTGAAGTACCGAAAATGGCCGATAATCATTTATTAAATGATTAGTAATGCATACATTGATTGCTCATGTCAATGCTGACTTTTGCAGCTCGATGAAGAGTAACAAATATATTTGAACTAAAAAATGTTTCCTAGAGCAAATTTATATGGCAAAACAACGTTTGCCGAGTTAACTAGTAAATAAATAAAAATCTAAGAAAACTAAAAAGGTAATTAAATAATACATTAAAATGAAATTAAAAAATATGTAAACAAATTAAATATGTAAATGAAAACTAAACAAAAAATTATTTTTTTTTTTTCATTGGAGCAACTTAAATTTTTTTCGTATTTTCAATGTATTGGTTTGGCAACTAAGTAATTGAGGATTTTTTTTTAGAAAGTACAAGTCAATTTTTTCATGGAACGAAATAACTTTATTATGTAATGTGGATGACGTATGATTGCCATTTTGAGCAATGACCTCTTGCCATCATCATCATTATTGACATTTTTACCATTCAAGGAGTTTTGCAAAGATCGAAATAAATAAAATAAAAAGTAATAAGATGGTGCAAGGTCTGGACTATATGGTGGATGTGGCAAAACATCCCAACCAAGCCGAGTGGCCAAAGATGTGTGTGGCCTTGCATTGTCATGATGGAATACAACAGCTTTTCGATTTGCCAATTCGAGCTGCTTTTCTTCAACTGCATTGTTCAATTTTGTTAGTTGTTCAATGTAGACATCTGAATTTATGGCTCGATTGGGTGGTAAAAGTTCGAAGTATACAATTCCTTTGTAATCCCACCAAACTGATACAGAACTTTCTTTTGATGAATATTAACTTTTGATGTTGTTTGCGCTGATTCACCTGGCTTGCTCCACGATCTTTTCCGATTGACATTTTTGTAAAGAACCCATTTTTCATCACCAGTTATCAATCGTTTTAAAAATGGATCGTTTTCATTACGTTTAGTTAACAAATCGCAGATGCGAATGCGTTGTGTTAAATGAATTTCTTTCAGTTCATGAGGAACCCATACATCAAGTTTTCGTACATAACCAAGTTGCTTTACGCGATTTTTTCAATGCATGTATGTGTACATGAAGCTTCCTTGCAATCTCACGTGTTATACTGTGACAATCCGAATCAATTATTGCTTTGATTTGGTCGCCGTCCACTTCAACTGAACGACCGGAGCGATTTTCATCTTTCAATGAAATATCACCAGAACGAAATTTGGCAAGCAAATTTTGACACTGCCGTTCTTTTAAGGCTTCGTCTTCACATAACTTTTTATAAGCTTGCGAAGCGTTTTTTCCTTTCCGGAAATAAAAAAGCAAAATATGACGAAAATGTTCCTTTTGATTTTTCATTTTTTCAACAGACGCCAAACAAAAACCACGCAACCGATCAAAAATTTTTTTACTGATTGACAGCTGAAGTACCGACTATCAAATAACAAAATGTATTTGATATTTCAATTACGTCATCTAACCTAAAAATTCAACTAATGCCATCAATGTGTAAAATAAGCAGTTACTTAGTTGCCAACCCAATTTCATGTATTGCGTTTTTTAAATACCTTTTTATGCATCTTATTGTATTGGCAGCTCTAAACTGTTTATTGTCCCCAAGAAAGATAGAAATTAGCCTAAAAGTAGTTGTGGTCGGTAGTCGTGTTGCCACTAAAATAATTATTCTCATACGCACACATGTATTTTATTTTTGACAGCTTGTGGTCGATGGTCGGTAGCCTTTAAGGTTTTGGTGCAGTTTTTTTATGGATAATGATGTTTGCAATGAATTAAAAAACTTGTTAAATTTTATTGTTGCTTACCAGCACACAATGCCAATGTTGAACGTATATTTTCTTTAATAAAGGCACAGTGGATGCCAGTGAAAAACTATTCTGAAATTATCAGACTGAAATACAATTTTGATATGAATTGTCAATAGTTTTATAAATATTTAAAAAATGCGATGTATTGATTCAAATTGGAAGCCTTGAAAATTTTCATTAAGCATTTAACAGTTTAATAAGATTTTATTACATATGAATTAGAAAGGCAATAGAAAAAGTGTTAATTTACGGAATTACAAAGAATAACACCACGGCGTACTTATCATAAGGTGCTTTTGAGATTACAAGTAAAACAATAACAAAAACAAATGGCTTTTTGATGTTGGTCAGGATAAAGAGCTGTCAAAAAAACCAAAGTAAAATGTGTGAAAACAAAAACAATTTGTATAAAACAAAGAAAAAACTTACAACTCTCTTCACACATTGTCTAAAAATAAAGTAGTGCTACTGGTATGTACCTACATATATCAAATTCACCTTATAATCAATACGCCATGTGTAACATCCCTACATTGCTAAAATTGCAACTAGTATTGTTTTGAGACAGTCACGCAACTACTGTGAGCGTCAAAAAAAAGTAAACAGTTACTTTATCTGCATTAAAGCTTTTATTATAGGAAAGATATAAGTATAAATTAAAATGTTTAATAACAGTTTAATAGGCTTATAAAATAAGAGTTTAATTCCGTATTAACCAAAAATAAAAACTAAACAAAAACCAAAATATATCACTTCATCTTAAAATACTACTATTTTTACGCGTCAAAAAAAAGTAAACAGAATCTATTAAGTGAGCAAGTTAGGTACAGAAACTAAAAATAGGTTAACTTTTAATATTTGGTTTGTTTTCCTTTTCCTTTTAACCTTCTTGGCTTTGATTCCACAAGGTTTGTCGTAATGTCTGGAGAGATTTTGTGTCATTCTTCAATTAAAGCTTTTTTCAAATCGTGCTTGTTGGAAATGGCTCTTTGCCTGATTTTTCTATCAAGGTGCTCCCATAAATGTTCGATAGGGTTAAGCTCTGGAGACTGGGGTGGGTGATCAAAGGTCTTAGGCGTTCGGTATAACAACCATTCCTTAACAATCATCAACGTATGTTTCGGGTCGTTGCCTTGTTGAAAGACCCAGTTGTTTGGAAGTCCTAATTTTTCAACGCTGGGGGCAACGTTTTCTTTTAGAATGGTAAGGTAATCTATTTTATTCATTGTCGATTCAATAAACACTAGATTGCCTACACCAGATGCCGCTGTAGAGCGCCAGACCATAACCAAACCTCCACCATGTTTCACGGTTGTAATGCACATTTATGGACATGTTTAGGATTTTAAAAAATTAAAATATCAGTATTTCGAAAGGTTTGGTTATTTTCTTTATCGGTCTAAAATTATAATCAATATAATTATTATCTTATTTATCATATATTATTTTATTAAAATTCTTTTTATATATAGCTTGTAATTCGTTAAATTTAATCATTTTAAGCATACATATTTTCATATTTTGCAACTTTCCCTCTAAATTCGATTAAATTCAAACAAATATTCATACACTAACACTTGTTTGATTTTATTTACTGATAAATGTACATTTTACATTACATTATAATTTTTCTATCATGCTATAAAATTTATTTAGCCTGGTTGATTGTTAATTAAGATCCACACAATGTGGGAGCTTAAATTGATGTTGGTAGATGTCTTCGATGCAGTGGACTATATAATAACGATGAGGATTGTGAAATGAAAATTGATAGACGGTATGCATAATTTGTAACATTAATGGGAAATTTTGGGAAAGTGAATTAATATTTTCAGCTATAGAATTAAATGGAATAATGTAGTATGCATATGAAATATTTTTTGTATTTCATATTTATTAGTAGCCTGTGTTTAGTTTTCTTAAATTTTAACCCTATGGTTAAAAAGCACAGATTTGACAGTTTTGACATATGAGCGGAACTTTATGAACGCATTTTTTTACATTTCTTTTTTTGTCCAAGCGTGCTTTTGTACTAAAATTTTTAAGGCCGAAGGTGTAATCATTACTAGTACTCAAGGCAAAAATTCTTTTCTATCAGGCAGCGAAGCAGTTAACAACTTTAGAATTTGTAGTGCAGTTTTCGATAAAGAGTTTAAGAATAAAAAAAAGGAAAAGTCTTTTTGAAACAAATATATAACTGTACGGGAAATTTGTTTAATTTCAAAATACAAAAGTTCTGTTTAAAGACTATTCATTTATTTGTGAGAAATCCAAGGTAATATTTCTGCTTAGTTTATATTTTCTTTTATTTCCCTCCAACTTTTATACGTTGAATATTTAATAAATTTCAGGAGAAATAAAGCACAGTATAGAGCCCCTATATAAGGACAGTGTAAAAATATATTCCATTATTGCGGCAGAAATTTTGTAAGAATTAATTTTTCTAACTTTTTTAATTTAATTTTTTTTTAAATAATTCTATATTAATATTGCGTAAAAGACGAAAAGAAAGAATAATCCCTAAGGAAGAATAAAGGTTACTTATTGTACTTTCTTATATTTTATTAGGAAATTATTAAACTGTCCGGGAAAACTGTGCGACTGTAAATTAATTAATATTTTATTTGGTGGACTCATAGCATGAGCCACCACTGTGTTTTTATTGTTACGATCATCTCCTTCTAAATTAATTGTTTCAAGAGAAATATAACTTTCTCAGCCGAATAAGCTTTTTATGAAGTAAGATAGAAAAGCAAAAATAGATTAAGAAGAGGAAGCATTACTTCAAACTGCATTTGCAAAAGTAAACCTCGTGGCCTATACAATAAAAGTTTTCGTTAAAGTAAAGTGTATTAAAATTCATAAAAATTATATATGGATAAAAGCCTAAAGACAAAAAAAGGAAAGATGACAATTTGGAATCTGCTGCCAATATCTTCTACAAGAGTACCATCTTAATTATCAAAATTAGCACAGCCATAGTCTTCATATTCATCTAACTAAACATCATTAATACCAACTAAACTTCATCATCTGGAATCAACTGGGCCAAATCTAAGTAAATCAGTGTTAAGTGTTGAATATTTGTCATTAGTGTATTTCTAAAAATAAATTTCCTAGTGCTATTAAAGTAATTAAATTATTATGCAATAGTAGGTAAAGTTAAAATAGATCAATAGAAAGTACAAGTGCAAAAATAATTTTACTAAAATTTAAATTGCATAATTTAAAATATTTAAAATTGTCCCATAAATAGTTCTAATTTGTTGCAATAGCACTATGAAATTTATATTTAGTAGAATTTATTATTAGTACACAGTAAAATAATTTATTTTAAGTCTACATTTAGTTTTTGTCATATCACATTTATATGGAGAACCCCATACCCAATATTTAAATATTCAGCATCACGTTTATTATTACTCAGTCAGCAGCGATAATTGAGGAGGCCTCGTCAACATCACCTGTCAACATTTTAATTCGGTGAGTGATTATTTAAATTTGTTGGTATTTTTTATTAGTATAAGCTTCTAGAAAGCAACATTATATTTCTATTATTACATTATTAACAATAATATTCATAAAATAATTACCTTCGCTCTGTATGAGTTTTGAGCAACATGTTGCTATGAGAGAAAAGCTTACAGTTTCTTTTTATAAATATCTCATGTAAATTTGATTCCTTGTATAAATTTAATTTTTTTTTTGTCGAATTTTTGTTTTTTTTTATAAATTACAGTCAGTGACAAATAATCGGGTTCCTTCATAGTTTCAACAAGTACACTTTTTTTTTCTTTTTGTTAAATTCAGATTTCATTTTCTTTACCTTTTTTTTACGATAAATAGTAACTTTTTTTTTAAACTCTCATTAATTTCTTTTCTTTCTGCGTAAACTTATATGTATACAACGTAGTACATATATAAAATATTTTTTGTATATTCTTTTTAAAATTTGTTTATAGTATTTTTTTTATATTTTTTTCTAAATTAGCCTTAAGTATTAGTGCTGTCAAATTCTACTACTTTTCAATACTCGATAGTATTGAGTGCTTCTATTTGGGTACTCAATACTACTCAATACTTTTAACGGATTTTATTTTTAAGGGAAAACATTTTCATAAAGAATTGTGATTTTAAAAAGAATTTTGGTTTGAATTTTGGAAAAATACAACTTTTAAAGTATTGAGTAGTTACTTTTAAGGATTGAGTACCTAAAAATTAGTACAAATACTCGATACTGGGTACCCATTACTCAATACTTTGCCAGCACTATTAAGTATGTCATTTATGAATTTAGTATGAATAAATCAGTAAAATTGAAAATGAAAGGCTAGAGTTTTTATAAGTATTCTTACGCAGTGACGTGATGCGATTGTGGTAGGTTGTGTGTGGGATTTCAGGTAAAGATTCTGGCGCTACTGAAATCATGGCTGGGAGGGTAAAGATGCGCATTCTTTTCCACAATCATCTTGGGAAAGAAATTTAGTTTTAAAGCTTTAACCCTATTCGTTGATCTATTTAGTTTCAGTATAATTTTTTTTTGCTAATCGTAACGGGTTCTGCTTAACATCTAGTTTTATTTTTTTATATTTAAATCAGCAATAGGTCCATTATAAATTTTTATAGATTTATTAATATTTATGTTAACAAAATCTTTATTGGCAAGGGAAAATTCGGCAAACAAGAACCCACCCAACCGACTGACCGCTAGTGGTTATAAATGGCTCCCGTAAGTTCTCCATTTTCCATATTAGAGCACAATCGTCAATAGATACAACTTTTCCTACTCCAGTTCATAATATGAATTGGCGCCCATAGTGAGGCAGAGAGAGTTTGTATATAACACGGTAGATGTAACACACTTTTCATGAAAAGCTTCATTCTTCGACCGCCATATTTTTGGAGGCTTTTTCACTCCAAATATTTCGAATTTGCTTTCATCGGCATATAATATATTTTTCCAGAAACCAACACCCTCATTTTTGTATTTTTTGCGAATTCTACGCGCTTCTGTTGGTTTGCTTTAGAAATGGAAGGCTTTTTTCGAGGAACTCTGCCATGTAGTGCATTTTTGTAGAGTTCTCTTCTAATTGTACTGGCACTGACTGATTTTCCAGATGTCTCTGCTATATTTTTTACTAGTTGAACAGCACTTGACACAGGATTGGTCTTCACTTCTCGAACTACTGCTCGTACTTCTGCGCCAGTAAGTCGCCCCGGCCGGGGTAAATCTTCTACTGTATTATGTTTCGCATATTTATCTATAATTTTTTTACAGTGCAATGATTCCTTTCGATAATTTCTCCAATTTCAAGCAAAGATTTATTTTTTTTATGTAAATCTAATATGATTTTTCATGTTTCATTGGCCGTATGCTTAGGCATTTCTTAAAAATTTTACTGATTGCACTATTCTTTAACAAAGTTAATAGAAAACTTCAAAAAATATATTTACTACACCGGCTTACTAGATTTAATAACTGTTTTTTAAAGAATTAAAGGGTTTTCTCCGAAATATTAAAAAAAAAGAATCAAGCAATGTAGTCACTGTTTTATCAGCCCGAGTAATTTTTAGACTCCTCACCAAAAATCTTGATATTTGATATTTTCCGGGGTTGAAAAATGGCCACCAAAATTGACAAGGCGTAGTTCTCTAAACTTGTAATCTAAATATGGAATATCGTTCTCAGTAATTTTAAAAAGCACATAAGTAATTTATTTATGTCGTGTAACTTATTCTCTCTACTTATGCAGATTTAGCGCTATCTACGTAGTCTATATTAGATGCAAATGTAAAATATATTTTAATAAAATGTGACTTAAAAATGTTAGAAAAAATTTGTTTTGTCCACAAACAGACTTAATATGTTCAAAATCATAATTTTTAAATATAAAAACTAATTTTTAAGAAGAAAAAATCATAAAATCATATTTCAAACTAAAATTCTCCAAAAATACGATAAAATCATCTTTGTGGCAACGCTGCTCTCAACGATCATGTCACGGCGCAATTATCATAAGGTGCCTTTGAGATTACAACAAGTAAAAGAATAACAAAAACAACACAGCATTTTGATGCTTGTTAGGGTAGTTAACTGTCAAAAAAACCAAAACAAAAAGTATGAAAACAAAAAGCAAAAATTGACAACTATATTCACAAATTGGCTGAAAAAAAAAGTAGCTCAGCTGCCATGTCAAATGCACCTTAAAATCAATATGCCATGGATCATGTTAACATACACGACAGGTGTTTTTTTTTTCAAAGATGAATTCAAATATTAAGAAGATGCCACTTAGTCAAAACAATTCAAGTAAGTATAAATGTATGTATATAAGGATAACTTTTATAAAGCACTAATTGGTAAATATGTATGTATAAATTCTTTAGGTTGGAATTGTATATTACTTTTAATCTTGTTCAGACTCCATTGCAAGTTTACCAACAACCGGACATCAGGATCCGGAGGTAATTCTTCGCCATAGCATTCAACTATGCAAAAAAAAGTATTTTCGGCAGCAATCTCTACATAAAACGAATAATACCGTAGATAAAGAGTTTTTAATTTAAGTAGCAGAAATTATTCTAAACATAAACATATAAATGAATTCTTTAATTTTAATTTATTGTTTTGAATTTTCGTTGTTTTGTTTTTTATTGTTTTTTTATGTATAAATATATAACTATAAAAATATATCTAACAAATAATTTTAAATTGGTTTGCATTTTAATTAGTTTAGTGATTATTTCAATAATTTGGCTTTGGGTCTTTTAATTAGTATAACACCTCAAACTGGTCCGAAACTAGTATAAAACGGAGTGGTAAACATTCGTAAGTTACACAACTAGTGTACGGTTTAATAAAAATATTCTAGTATTGGATTAATATATACAAACTAGTTCACATACTAGTTGGTATTCAACTGTAATTTAACTAGTATGCAACTGTTGGGATCCTATGACAGCCTCATGTTAAAATCTACAGTTCGTTGTATGAAAGAATTACAGACGTGCAACTAGTTTGAATGAGAACGCAACTAGTATATTTCTAGTTGGATACTAGTTACTTTGCCTACAGAGAATTTGTGCGTTCATCTACATAAGTTTTTTTTTGATTAATCGTTATAACGAAAAGGCCTTGAAAAGAAACAAGACTAAAAAATATATTTTGCAAAAAAACAAATATGATTATTTCAAAAGAATCTTACAAATCAAATCAGAAAAATGACATAATTGTTCGACCTGTTTCCAAATTATCCAAATAATAAGCAAATACTATTTTTTTTTTTTGACCTTGAGCTTGAAAAAAGTATTTGCTTATTATTTGGATAATCTTACAAATCTTTATAAAATTCAATATTCGCACGAGTATATATATTTTTTAATATATTATTTTAAAACACTATTTTGTATGTATATGGACACAAACACTCAAAAATATAGAAAACTTTTGGAACGTAATTCACTCCTTAAAAAATTGCTGCGGCCCATTATAGATAACAAAAAAGCACCTTAAACTTTATCTTTACTTGTAACTTTAACTAATAAAATTATAGAATATTTCAATTATTTTGAGGATGCATTAGATGAATTGTAGTCACCGTGGTCTAGTGGTTAGTGTGTTGGCTTACTAAGACGATAGCTCTGGCCTCAAAACTCAGCTCTCACATCTTTAAAAAAAAGAAATGTGAAAAAATTATTTCTTTCGGCGACTACCTCTCAGCAGTCTTCTGGCAAAAGCTCTGGGAGTAATTGATTGCCATGAAAAAGCTTCTCAAATCTGTCGTTCGGAGTCGACATTAAACTATAGGGCCCGGTACTCATTGATAGAAATTAACACACACAACATGAGTGCTGCTAGAAGCTAGGCGGTACCCTTACACAGGGTTGTAATGGCCAATTATGTGTGTCTGTATTTATGTATTAGATGAATTTTGTTATTTGGGACATAATTTTAAAAAGGAATTTAAGGACATGTTGATAACGGAAAATGTAAAGAAGGAAATAAAAATAATTGTGTCGATGTGTCGATACTATTTCTATAATAGAAAATTGCTTAATGTTGTTGTTGTTGTTCACAATGATCAAATAAAATTAACCGTGTGCTTTTTTATGCCTTTTTTAGTTAGAAATTACGCTTTATAGTGCTTTTTTTAAATTTATATGTGCTTTTTGTTCCAAGTTCCAAAAGTTGGCATCATTGATTGCCAGCACAAGACAGAGTGTACTCGTTTCTTTACCCCTCACCGTTTTCGCCTATAAATATGCAATCTTAAAAATAAGAATATCTACGTGTAAACGGAGCCTATCATACACAGTAGTACCAAGGCCCATTAATACAGGTCATTGCATCTCTACAATAATACAACTATAGAAAAAACCACATGAATTTTGTGTCACGTGATCTACCCGTAACTGTCAAAATTATAAAAAGTTTTTGTAGAAAATGGTGGGAAAGAAACTAAAATCAGTGTTGCCACAGTCCGTAAAAGTAAGTAACCAAATTTCAATAAAAAATTCAATAAATTAAAACTAAACATTTAAATGTCGGCTAATTTTATACATATAAAATTCAATTTCAAAATAAAGTGAAAGTCTCCCATATAAAACATATTGTTACGAAGAAATAATTTTGTAAAACAAAATCATAATTGCATTCCCTTAAATTAGTATTATCACTATTTCTAGCTTTTGGGCTATATAAAAAAATTATTACAATAAGAAAATACATGTCGGAAAACCAAGTACGTTTAAAATTATATAAAATTTTACATTATAAAAAATTTATTATTATTATTGCTTAGTTAAATACTAAGCAATATAGACAATAACAATTACTAGAAAAACTGTAGGTATTATAAATAAGACTTCACATTACTCTTTTTAGTTATATATACAAGATTATAGAGTGTAAATAAAAGCCTTAAAATCCAAAAGAATTTGTATTTTTATTTTGCAGTAAAGAGCCCTTGTATACAAAACGAACTATAAAGGACAATTCATAACAATATTATCCTGCTTGAACCTAAAATATTACAATGTTTTAGTTAAAACTATTATTATTCATTTAAAATTGAAATACCATTTTCTTCTTAAAGAAAGAAGAAAAACAAAAAGAAAATATATATGTAAGAAAAAAGTAGCCAACTTTGGTTAGATATAGCCAATATGGCAACACTGATTGAAAACATAAACATTCAAATAAAAACAAAAAAGATAAAAATGTAAACAAACTTTGACATTTACAGGTAGGTTTACATAAAATCAGCCTGAGAGATGCAATGACCTGTATTAATGGGCCTTGAGTAGTACGATTCATTGAGCCAATTCACATTGGATGAAGATTTAAGCGAACAATTTGTCTGTTATGAAATGTATAGAGTTTTGTATGTGTTAGTAATTTTTATTATTTTATTGCACGCATCATGAAAAAACACATGTAAATCCACGATGTTAACCCTACAACGATCGATAAACGAGTAAACCCAGTCAGCATTTTTGGTCAATTATGAGTCTTTTTTGACTCCTCTGGGCGATTAAAATAATCACTTATGAGCTCATTTATGAGTCGAAAATGAATGTTTTGTCGGGAGATAAATGTACCCTTGCCGCGACTCCCCTGAACGAGTCATTTATGACTCCCCTGAACGAGTCATTTGTGACTCCGCACACTAAACGAGTTTTACTTATATTTTTATTATGTGTACAATAATAAAAATATTGTATTTTGTTTAAAAATTTTAAAAAACAAAAAAAAAAAAAATAATTCATCAAGCTCAACTGAAGGAATTCTTTTTTTAATATGTATATTATGCGCCTTTTTATTGATGAGACAAGTTTCTGGAGGAATAGACTGGAATGTAAGAAGCGGTTTCTTGAAGATGGACTTCTTCTTATTTTTTTAAATTATAATTTAGAAATACCTTAAATTTTATTTTATAATTTTTGCCCTTTGCTGGGATTGAACCTCGGTCGTTTGAATTTCTGTGCGAGCGTCTAACCACTATGCCACGACATCACAATAATTGCATAACTCTTATTCTTTCAAATAAAATAAATCCCATTATAACGAAATGCAGAAGAAAACAATAAAATACGACGCAAAATAATTATAAAAGCAGTCGTATTTCGAACGTCTGCACGATTAATTTATGATTCCGCACATTTAATCAGTTTTTGATCACCTAAGGGAGTCGTAAATGACTCATTTTGGTGATTTCTGAGCAAGCAATCTTCCAATTGCTGACAGGGAATAAATGCATATCGATGGTTTACTAACGCAACCTCGTAACTGAAAAACTACTACTTTTCAGGAGAGACAAAAGTTTTTCTAACAAATATTTGGACATAATCTTATAATATATAAAACTTTTGATAAATTTCCAAGACAACTATTGTGTTAAAAATAATAAATACTATTTTTTTGCACTGAAAATATGATTTAAAAAGTAATAAACGAGGTTGCGTTTATTTTTTAAATAAAATCACATTAACAAACTTTTTGAATACTTTTATTTAAATATTTTAAATTAAATTATATTTCATATTTCTTACTATTATAGTAAGTATTAATATATTGCTTATTTTTTATCATTTATAACAAAACAGATAACTGAATGGAAAATAAAATAATGTTAGTGTATTGTTCTGACATAGTTCCAGTATGTAATATAATTATTTCTCAGTGGTGTATTTTAAACTATCATAGATAGTCCTTTGGTATTAATTGTTTTAGATACTGTAAATCTTTGTATTTTTGATTAGATAATGAAATTTCTTCTATATAAGACCTTATAACTTCGACGTCAATAGGATATTTCATATTTTTTGCAGCGAATTGAAATAAAGCACTGTAAAATACAATCGGTATGGTAGGTTCGACTTTGGTTTTAAGAAAATCAAGTAGACAGGAAGCAAAAATGTTTCCATAACTTCCGATTTTTTTTCTTTTTTTTTTCTATAACATGATTGCCATTTCATCACAATAGATACTTACATATTTTTGTTTTTATAAGGGAAAGAGATATCACAGAAATCTTTTCGAAATTGAAATATTGCTGTATTCGATATATTTTTTGTATAAAAAATCTATCGCTAGCTCTTGCATTAACTGCAATATAACGTTTGTCATTTTTTAAGAAATCACGGTAAACATGTTGAGCTGATTTTTAAACATTTTCTATATATGTATATACATTTTTAGTAGTATTTTTGCTGCAGTAGTGTGACTCTATTTTGGGTAACTTATTTAAAAGGTTTGAAATATTAATCTTCTAAAGCCAATTTGACTTTATATATAAAATAAATTATTATAAAATAAATGAATAAAAAATCATAATTTTTATAAATTTAAAAATGTAAATGCTATGGTTAATAAACTGCATAGTATTTTTTCCCTCTAAAAGACCATAAATCTAATAATTATTTCACATAAAAGCAAGAATAAAATTATTTGTAATTTTTCTAGTGAAGACAGTGAAATTATGCGTCGCCTTTTACTTTTAAGATACGAGATTACGCGTGCAACATTGTCACCAGTTCAGATACGAGGTTGAATAATGTTAAATAAAAACATTTTCATTTATAACTTTGCAAAATTGTTGTTTGGTATTAAATTATTACTTTTGCCGGTTAAAACACAAAATCGCAAAAAAAAAAACGAGTTACGAGGTTGAGTTAGTAAACCATCGATATGTATTTGTGTTGTGCTGTTTATGTATGAGTGGAGTAAAGCTTCAACCTGGGTGAAATTATATTAGAGGGGTATAAAGTAACATCAGGGTTTGTTTTTGTTGGCGGTTAGCTAGTGTCAAAATATATTGGGTCGGTTTGGGTACTTTTTCAGTAAAATTTACGGATAGTAATACAATTTACTCTGAAAAAAATATGCAATTAAGTAAACAGTCGGAAAGAGATTAGGAATTAATATTAAAAGCTAATAAAAAACAATAGGTCAACGTATAAATTAAGTTAAAATTAAGGTATGGAATAAAAGAAAGCCGTGAGTTATTTCTTCTATAAGAACTTTGCGGATAACTGAAGTTGATAAGTATCGGAACATATGTTTAAATCATATTGTTAAGTTTTTTTTTTAATTTGCAGACAATATTTATAGAGAAAACATAATATGATACTTATGTAACAGGGGGAAAACATTTAAGTTTAACTAACTTTTTCTTAATCCACAACATTCAAACATGAATAGTTCCAATTTTCATGTATGTATGTATTTTCACAAATGTTTTGTTTGTCAATCATCTGTTTTTTATATGTATGTATATTTTACAATTTTTCACTGGCAAAAATTTGTCCAGTAAACACTATCGAACTGTTACTTTACTCTCCTTATTTCTCTGTCCTTGCTGAGTTTTTGTGTAAATAAAAGCAATATAGTAAAAACTTCTACAAATTTAAAGGAAATTTTTTTGAGTACACAGACACGCAAACAGATCTACATATTTATTCTATATGTTGTGATAAAAAAAAAACAAAACAATTTTAAACGTAAAATTTTTAATAAATGTTACAAGCAGCGTTGCCAAGTGTGCAGATTTATCTGGATTTTGCAGTTTTTCTAAGTATTATGCTATGTTCACACGACAATATGAACCACTTGGTTCGCTCTCTGAACCACGATTGCGAAACTCACTGTTCAGACTACAGTTTAGTGTTTCATTTTGGCATTTCTGTTTTATGTATGTATGTATATCACAATGTATAATCTATACACATACATTCTTACATAAATTTCTATTTCTTTATTTCTAAAAAAAAATTTCATTGTTAGCATTTTTTTGTTTTGCTTTTTTTTTGTTTTGTCAGTTAGTTCAGATAAAGTAGCGATAAATTGTTATCAAAATCAGAGATGATAGCAAATTCTTCGAGGTTCGCAACAAGATTCAAAATGAAACAGGATGGTTCGCTCTCACAATTTTGTATGGCGAATCTACCTGTTTCAAACTATATTCAGCCGCAAGCCGCGAATGAGAGAGCGAACCTTGATATTTGATATTCGTGTGAACATGGTATTAAGCAGTTTTGCAGTTTTTTACTTAAAAACTCAGTTTTTCTTTAATTTGTGCAGATTTTGCAGTTTTTTTTTGTTTTACTTTAGTTGTGTCTACTGTCTTTAAAATTTATATTAAATGACACTAATAAACTTAACCGTATATTCCAAAACGAAAGTCCACAAATACATTTACTTAATAGTGCCATTTACCGGCTATACGGAAAAATTTTTGAATAGATAGTAAAGGAGGAATATATTTGTTGTACAAATTTAAAAAGATTGAAATTGAAAATTCCACATTTTTCAAATATCGAAAAGATATTTATTTAGGTGTGGAAGTTCTCTTAGCGCTAACTAGAAAGCATAAATTATCGGAGGAAAGTGAAAAGGATTTTAGATATCATAGCCTAAAATTTTATGTTGAGCTTTGTAATTCTCTATTAAAAAATTGATTTTAATAACGATTTTTTAGAATGTGTTGACATTTTAGCATATGCTATTTTTGTGAAAAATAATAATAAAAGCTTTTATGTGTTCTGGCAATCTGGATTCGATCCCAGTAAGTGATAATTTTTCAAATTATTTTCGTTTCGTCAGAATAGTTTTAATTAGATGAAGAGTTAAATTCTATTAAGAATTTAGATTTTTAGGCAATGATTTTTTTCTTTGATAATAAAAGAAACTGATGTCCGGAAAGGAATAGATTTTTTCGTGCTCTGTATATATTCATGACCAAGTATCTACTATTTTACTCACACTTTTTGTAGAAATCATATACTGGAATTATATTTCTCCCTTCCTATATGTACATAGAGTTAGTGGAAGTAAAGTCATCCAAATAAGATAACAATTAGAAAAAATGCAATGATGGTGAGAAAAAGAGAGTATGATAGAATGTGTTGTGTTCGACTTTGCTTCGATTAACTCATTACCAGTGACATCTTAAAAAAAAAAGAAACATGAAAAAAATATTTCTTTCGGCGACTACCTCTTAGCAGTCTTCTGGTTGCCATGAACATGTAGATCCCGATACTCTTGGATGAAAACACATACAACATGGGTGGCACGAGAAGCTATGCCGTAGCCTTGAAAAAGGGTTGTAATGGGCAATTACGTTTGTATGTATGTAAATAAAAAAAAAAGAAATACGTTATTTTTTTTAACTTTGATCTAATTAAAGCGTTTCTGACGAAACAGAAATACGTTATATATTTTGTCTTTTTTTCTGGTGCAATTTTTTTTCAGAAAATAAGTTTTTTTCTAATTTTGCAGTTTAAAAAAAAATTAAGGCAACGCTGGTTACAAGAAATGTTTGTAACCACATACATACATACATATTTAATGTAAATAGTATTTGTGAAAATACTTTTTTTTGTTAACCTTTTTATTTTTTTAGTTAAGTTTTACCACTAATTTTTTTAAAATATTTTATTTCAGCGCGGTTTAATTATGTCACAAGGACTATGAAAATATTATTATTATGAAATTAACATTGATGATGTCCTATTTAATATTTATGATTAATTTACATTGGTTTTTTTAATTACTCGTTTTTATTAGTTTTCCGTTAATTCCTTTGTTATATCTGTCTTTTACTGCTTAATTTTTTATTTTTATTGTTGTTTTTATCGTCAATATTTGTTACTGATTTTGTCGTTTATTATTGCTATTATTTTTTATAGATAATTGTTTTATTTTTCCTATTTTTCGTTATATTCTTTTCGTTGTTGCATTTTGTTATTTGCCTTTTTTTATTTTAAGAATTAATTTTAAAATATGCATGCATGTATGTACACTTAAGATGTAAAAACATTATTTCCAGTGTACGTAGTCATTTACGTAAAAAAGGTGTAGTTTTTTCTTGCACTGTCGCAAAAAAAAAGACTCAAATTATTCATACAACTGCAAATGCTTTAGTATAAGTATGTCGGTCGCTGATCTAAACTCTGCAGCTAAAATTGCAACTAGTATTATTTTGAGACAGTCTCGCAACTAGTTGTAAAACGACAAGTGGACAAAAATAAAAAAACATAAATGCTTCATTATCAACCAGCGTTGCCAGAAGCTTTGACAAGGAAATCGTCATTTAAAGAAAAAACATCTTAATTTAAAGAAATAAATCATCGCATTTCCGTTTTTAGCTTCTCCAGGTTTTGGTGCAGTGTGAATATCTGTTCAATGGTGGAATTACCAGGTCTGAAGCGGCACTGATAAGGTCCAATCAGTGAGATGGCGAATGGCTTCAGTCGTTCACACAATACGCTCGTAGGAGCCTTATATGCGATAGGGAGGAGGCTTATACCCCTGTAGTTGGTGCATATTGTGGGGTCTCCCTTTTCATCATCAACGTTTGGCTAACCAAGCCTTAACTCTACAGAAGATTTTTGTCTGGCTTAAGGCCTGGTTAGCCAAACGTTGATGCCGTAAAAACGGTACGTACGTTAACGTACGTACGTATGTGCAGTTATACAAAGGTGTTATACATATGTCAACAGAAAATGTAAATAAAAACAAAACAAACCATACAATTATAAAGGCATTCATTTGCCTGTCGTCATCCACTAAAAACAAAATATAATAATTTTTTATTTTATTAATATTGATTATATAATTTATTATATTTTTTACTTATTTTTCATTTGGTATGTATATATATAATTCGTCTGTGTAAAATATATTAAGTAAAACATGGGACTTTTAAATTAAAAAAAAAATAAAATTAACTTTATATTCACATAAAAATTTAAATTACTCACATAAATATCATACTATGTATCTAAAGACTTCAAAAATTAAAAAGTCTTTTTGTACACATATAAAAGAAAATGATTTGCAAATAAGCATGAAAGTACCAAAAAGGGCATTTGGGCCAAATTGCTATTTAACATACAATAGTCCCATCACTCGCATTGAAATGTCACGTAAAAACGTTTAGAAATTCTATTTTATACAGATTGTTCCGTTCCGTCAACGTGACATTTATTTTGGATAAAAAATGCAAATGTTTTCATATACTAGAAACCAACGTACGTTGCGTTACGTTACATGAACGTTCGGCTAATTCTACCTTTAAAGAAACCTAATTTGTTACTTTATTGTTAGTGTAACAATCGCTTTTCCTGGAAACATGCTGTTAATTTTGCTAAAATATCATTAACTTTGTGTTAATATGTAAGTGCTATGGGTGTTATTTTAAAACACACAATAATATGAATTTAAAAAAAATCAAAAAAATTTTCTATTCAAATTGAAGTTCAATACACTGCACTAAAATTTAATAATTATATTGAGCATTAGAGCTGCAAAACAATCGATAGTACTATCGATAGTATCGATAGTTTTATTTTTAGCCGACTATCGATGGTTTCACTATCGGTAGCGATACTATCGGAAAATTTTAAAAGTAAACTTTTTCAACACAGGTTTTTTGCCGCCGGTAAATTTTTGCATGTATGTTCTAATTTTTCAATAAAAATAATATTTTTGCATTTATTTAATGTAAAATAAAATAGAGTCAATATTTTAAAAAAGTGTTATCCTATTAAACTTCTTAGGGTAATTATTTTATTTAAACTTAATTATTTTTATTCAGCGGCAACGGAAAAAAAAGAATAAAGAATACCTTAAGAGCTACAACGGCGAATTATTGACGGCAACGTAACTGGCTTCTTTTTCTATATATACAAGACGCTGCAATTTATAGAAGTGCATAAACACAAAAATAATACAAAGAAGTTTTAAATTAGAAGTTTCTGGTATTATTAATAGTATTTCTGAAAGAATAAAGAATATGTATTTAAATAAAAAACAGTTTTAAAAAATGGAAAGGTTCCTACAATTAGCAGAAAGTAAGTATTATTATAATACTATTTAAATGTATGTACATATGTATCCATTGGACACATCCATAGGAGTATGTATGTCTGTCTGTGTTCAATAGAAAATTGCAACGAAAACATTGAGGTAGACAACGATGATGAAGAGGGTATTCCAAAAAAGATATGTAGGACGTATTTAGATGTTTGGACTTATTTTGAAATAACCAAAGATAAAAATTGTGCTAAATGCCGTTTATGTGGCAAATAGCGGCAATACTACAAATTTATTAGATCACCTTAAACGTTCGCACCCTAGTTTCAGAGAAGCGGAAAAGTCAATTAAGACCATCGACCAAAAACGGTCGATAAACTCTTGTTAATTAACAAAAATTATTGGGTAAACCTAGTATAACTTATAAATACCTAAATTTAACGCTTCTGTACCTAATTTTATTTATGAATTGTTTTTTATAATCCCTTTTAATTAGAATTTTGATATTTACATATGTAGAATGTATGTATGTTTTACGTTTTGAACGTTAAAGCCTTTTACGGTTAACGTTAATTTAAAAAAATTATCTCAAATTAACAGCTTCAATTAATTTTTTTTGTCTGTCTTTTATTTAAATTAATACATTTGTTATGAAAACCAGTTGAAAGCGAATAAAAACCCATACACATACATGGTACTTACTATATTTTAATAGAGTTTTACTTACTGGACTTCCGATACAAATTGAATTCTACTTCTCCACTAGATTTTAGAAGAACTTACTAAAAATATATCAAAAAATTCGTATTGCGATTCTAATTTTCTCAGAAAAATAGAAAACCGATAGTATCGATAGTTTTTTTCAAACTATCGAAACTATCGATGGCGCCGACTATCGATAGTTTTGCAGCTCTATTGAGCATATGACTTAACTATAATTTTTGGCCACTTCTCGAGCAGTGCTGCTTTATGTCAAGACTTTACAGCGCAAATTATTGTTGACCGCAATTGCTGCAGGTTTATAGAAATAAAACAGTGATCTCAAGGGATTGTTCGAGAAATAGATATTAGTAACATTCAATTTGTATTTTTCCTAAGCACCATTGGGCTTAAAATAATACCCTTAATAAATGAATATTATGAGTATTCTTTTTCTTATTTATTTATATTATTGCGTAATACGATATACTCAAGTGTGTTCCTAAAAAGAGTTTTATTTACTTTTCGACAAAATAAGTACTCGTATAATAAACAAAAAATATAAATATAAAAATAAAAAAAAAATTATAGGAACTAAGTTTGTAAACATACATATCGCTTTTATTCAAAAAAGAATTTATGTTAATTAAGCTAAAAGTGTTAATAATATTTAAAATTAATAGAGTCAATATTAATTTATTTGTTTTCTTATTTCAATTGAAAAGGATTGGTTGAACTAGTGGGAGAAAATATCTTTCAAGTTATACAAATATGTACCACAAATATTCAAATTTTGGTCTAAAGCAGTGATGTCCACTACTACATAAACACACTTGCGCTTGAATATGAAGCAGAGAAAAAACTCTGCTTACTTCTACCAGAAATGGGAATGCTTTTATTACTTTCTGTTTATCACTTATTGAGACAGCACCAAGGCAAATTTATTATCAGGTAGATGCATCGGCGAGTTTCTGAACAACTCTGCCTTACTTAATATGTCAAATTTTGTTTTTTTTGTTGGTGTTAAAATCAAAATAAACAAAAAAAAAACATTTTCTTGAACACAAATTAAATAGTGAACAAAGGGTAAAATTTTGTTAATAATTTGATTTATTTAAAATAAAAACTACCAAATCTAGGATTTTAGTGATTCAGTGTTCGATTTTAGTGTTGTGATAAAATAATCTGTTTTTTAATCTGTGTAATAAAAATTCTGTTTTTCTAAAAACAAAAAATGCGTCGTTGTGCTGTATGCAAAACTGAGTTTCATTAAGGAACTGGGACATTGTTCTGTGCTCCTAAAAATCAAGAAACTAGAAGAAATTGGTGTGAAATTTGTGGTGTATTAAATATTCACATTACCAAAAATTAAACGACATTCTCCTTATGAACAAAAATCACCAATTATAAACCATAAAGATTTCGATGCTGAAGCAATCGAGATATGAGATTGTAAAGAAAATCTCATTAAATAAAATATGAAACGACGTAAAACTTATCAACAAAGAGCTGCTATTTATGATGATGAATCGGCTCTGAAAGACAAATCTTGCAGTTTGTTTTAATGGCAATCGCTATGTAAGTATCTTATTTAATTATAAATAGGGCTTTTCATATTAATTTTCTTTTTTCTCTTAGCAATGGATTGGTTTTTCTATGAAAAGTTGGTGGTTTGTTGGCTATTTTCCGGCTCACATAGTATGTTTGCTCTTTTGCATGTGTAGCTCTTAGCTCCGTATAGCTTTCTACCCTCATAGCTTTTGTCAATATCATAATATTATTTCATGTCAAAAAATATGCACTATCCATCCCTGCACTATGTTGGAGAGAAGCTAAAATCTAAAAAGAGCGCGAGCAACAATATGCTTTGCTTTCCTATCACGCGTTATAAGGAAAGAGATTTATGGACATCACTGGTCTAAAGAAACAAAAACCGCTCAAGTTTTTTGTTTGCTTTCTGATTTATGAGTATTTCCAAGCAACACGTGAAGAGCTAAAGTTTAACATGGTACACAAAAGTATTGAAATAAATCCTCATATTTTGCCTATGAATAAAAAAAATTTTGATTTGCTTAAGCCCGTATGACACCTACTTTTTTTGTATTGAATTGAAATAGAATTGATAGAAAGAAACGCAAAGAGTGGAATATAAAAAATGTAAACAAAATATTTATTTTTGTTTTTGTGTTTATATTTAAGTATTTCAATGTTGATACTTTTTATTTTGTACAAAAACCTCTACCTTGAAGGGAAAAATATCGTAAAATCGTTTAATTTACTTTTATAACAAAAATTACAAAATTAATTATTATGATTTTTCGAAGATCTAATTACAATTTAATTTGTAAAATAAGGAAAGTGTAACACTTATGCACCCTGCTTTTTTCACCCACTTTCGTTCTTTTAGCATACATACTCTTTTTTAGAGGACAGTCATCTAGAGTATTTTCACTGGCTGTCATCTATAAAATTTGTGTCCTCTTTTTGTCATCTTTTTTTATAATCTGTCATCGTTGTCATCTTTTTTTAAAGAATGATAAATTTTTTTTATTTGTATAAATTAAAGTAAATTTTATTTATTTCTTGAATTCCTAATTGGAATCATTAATCTTAATTATGTAAATCTATTTATAATTATTATATCGGTTTTAAGATCCCAAATCTGGTATTCTTTTTGAGAATTTACATTCGTTTAGGAATATGTATAAACACTAGCGTAATTGAACTTTTTCTCCCACCGCTACAAAGTTCTCGTCATATGTTTTTACTCTATCGAATGAAAATTCTCACCAATTTCTTTGTATTGACTTACTGTTATTTTTAACTATGTGAAGAATCAATATCCTTTACAGAGAGTTTGAAGGTTGTTCAAATTGCCTTTAGACCGCCAGAAACTAATGCGTAAATCTAAATTTATCTCTAAAATATGTAAAAAATTTGAAGTCAAATAATATCATTAGAAATTGCCTCCCAAATCTCTTTTACTCTAACCCAGGGATAGCGAACCTTTTTTTGACTGTGTGCCAATAAATATTATTTTTACAAAATGAAAATATATGCGTGCCAATAAAAATTATTTTTACTAAATGAAAATACATGCATTTTAAAAATATATATAGATTCATTTCTATAATACGCTGACATATTTTGATTTGATTGATTGGATTTTTGTTGCTGAATATTTCTCGATAATGCATCAATATCCGGATCATAGTTTGACAATTTTAATGAAATACTAGCCTCCCCACATTCATCGATAAGTCTGTTTCGTACATCAGATTTTTTATTATTCATAATCGAAAATAGACTTTTACAGCTAATGTTGATTAAAATATTGTTAGAATAGCTTAAAACAATTTTTTCATCGCATTAAATGTTTCTGGGAGCGAACACAGTGTCTTAAACAACATATTTTTCATGGTTTCGTATTCTTCTTCCTTTAATCTTTTCTTTTTTCATTATTTTCTATTTCTTGGCTCAACTCTATAAATTTTTGCTTCCAAATAGAACTTGATTGAAACTCTGCTAACTGCATTTCTAAATTCAACAACTTTAACTATTCTAATTGATCTATTTTAGCAGTTTCCAAATCAAACTTGTCTGGATATTTAATAAAGTTAATTAATGGTTGAAATTTTTTGAAATCTGGAAATCTCGTAACAAAATTGTCTTATATGTCACTTATAACTTGGCTATAAAAATTTATATTAATTTCATAGACTTCATGAATAGAAAATTTTTGAAGGTGATCTTTCAACAAAGGAAAATACTTAACATTATTGTTGTCAATATCGCGTTTAAATATTACTAATTTGAACTCAAAACCTTCAATAATATCGAACATTACATCGATTGATTTTCCGGGACCTTGCAATTTAATATTTATTTCATTTAAATGGTTGGAAATATCCGTTAAAAACATTAATTTCATTTCATCATTGTACTATTGTGTGTTGATTTAATATACTCATGAGCTTGATTAATGTGAATGCAAATAGAGGTTTTATATATTTTGCCATTTCTCCCATATAACGAGAAAGTAAAATTATCTTGACAGATTAATCAAAGTATATATAGAGTGTTTTTTATTGAGGTATAGAACTTTAGGTTGGCATCACTTTTTTAACTGGCGGCCATTTTGTCAGCTGTCAAGTGGTTAATATTTAGTTTTGTTTGCCATTTCATCATGAACAGGTTGACAAAAGAACAACGCTTGCAAATCGTGCAAATTTATTTCGAAAATAATGGTTCAGTTCGCGAAGTTCACCGCAAGCTACGTCCATTTTATGGTCGACATAATCGTCCATCAGAGCAATTAATTCGGTTAACCATGGATCGTTTTCGCACTTCGTTTACTCTATGTGATAATACGCATCCGCAGAGACGTCTAACAGTGCGCACCGAAGAAACAATTGCGGCTGTAGAGCAAAGTGTTGAAGAGAACCCGAATGAATCGATTCGCCACCGTGCACAGCAATTGCAGCTTTGTTCATCAACTTTATGGAAGATTTTGCGCTAAGATCTTGGCTTGCGACCTTACAAGATCCAGCATGTGCAAGAATTAAAGCCGCGAGACCATGCAATGCGTCGTGATTTTGGTGTATGGGCCGAAAATGAGATTGATCTCGATGCTGATTTTCATCGCAAAATTTTGTTCAGTGATGAGGCTCATTTTTGGTTGAATGGCTACGTCAACAAGCAAAATTGCCGCATTTGGAGTGAAGAGAATCCACATGAGACCCTTGAGACACCATTACATCCACAAAAACTGACCGTTTGGTGTGCTCTATGGGCTGGTGGAGTCATTGGGCCATACTTCTTCCGAAATAATGCTGGAGAGTCAGTTACCGTTAACGGAGACCGGTATAGAGCCATGATAACCGACTATTTTGTTCCCGAATTGGATGGCATGAATGTGGATGAGTTGTGGTTCCAACAAGACGGCGCTACATGCCACACAGCGCACGCCACAATCGATTTATTGAAGGAAACATTCGATGAGCACATAATTTCGCGGAATGGACCTGTCAATTGGTCACCAAGATCGTGTGATTTGACACCATTGGATTATTTTCTTTGGGGATATGTGAAGTCGCTCGTCTACGCCAACAAACCAGAAACGTTAGGGGACTTGGAAGCCAACATTCGTGGCGTTATTGCCAACATACGGCCCCATATGCTCGAAAAAGTGGTTGAAAATTGGACCTGTAGAATTGGCTTTATTCGAGCTAGCCGCGGCGGCCACATGCCCGAAATCATATTTAAACATTAATGGCATAAAATTATCCTTCCAATAAAGCCAAATTGATGGACATTAAAACGATTTTCTTGTGTTTTATTTCAATTCGAAGTTCTATACCTTTAAAAAAACACCCTGTACATATATTACATTATATTACAAAAAACCAAATCATTTCTATTAGAATTAGGACTTAAAAATCTGGTAAGATTTTTGCTGAAATTTGGTTACAAAAATTTAAAAGTTGTGGCAACATTGTTTTCCATTAACTACTAAAAAGAAATGCAGTTGTTACACTATGAAGAGTACAATATTTTTATTGTACAATATTTTTATCGTACTCTGAACCAACTGTATATTAAAATATTGTACAATGGCTTTTGTGTGCGGTTGTTTTTTGTTCTCTGTTTTTGCATTACTCTTATTTATATTTACAACTACAATCAGTATTTGCTCATGAGAAAAATACAATACTGTACAATTTTAGCGTCATGTGCTCACCTCTACTACATACGCAAATAATATAATTATATTTTAACATTATGAATAAAGGCGCCAGAAATCTGGAAGTTTGTTTTTCAATATCAAAAATGCATTTGGGTTAGTCAGTACATATGTATGAAAATGAAAAATATTATACGTGCCAGCGAATATTTATCTGCGTGCCACTTTTGGCACGCGTGCCATAGGTTCGCCATCCCTGCTCTAACCCAAAGGTTGTTAGTTCCACTTGTAGGATCTATATACCAGCTGAGATTTAATATTCATTGCAATAAAAAATCTTTGTTAGATTCATAGGTGACTGCGCTGGCCGTTTCATAGTGATAAATTCTTGATTTTTTAGACAATTTTTGACTATTTTGGCTGAATGTTTCGAGTCAATATTATTCTGATACTGATACTGAAGCAGCAAGACATAGTTTTTCTATTGCCGCCTACAAATTATTTTGTAAAACTAAAAGGTATTGCTCCTTTTTAATTTTAACTAAAGGGTTGACTCCAGTTTTCCTTACGCATCTCCAGACCATTATTGAACTACCACCATGTTTAATGGTTTGGTTTACCCCGTTGGGGTTAGTGGTATTTGGGTCTCTGGTCCAGTAGCAAGTTCGCCCACCGGACTCAAACCGATTGATTCTAGTATCATGAGACCATATTACTTTAAAAAAATTCAAACAATTATTATTATTATTTTTATTTACTATCATTATTTCAAGTTAAAAATATAAAAATTTTAATATATATACATAGTTTGAGATTTTACTAGTAAGTATTGCAACAAATAAAAGCTTATTCTAGGTTGAACTTAAAATACATATAAAGATATTTATCGCACATTAAAGGAAAAAGATAGCAAAAAACCTTATTGAAATTTGAAGAAGTTTTTATATCTACCCTTCAGATGAACTTGAGGAAGCTGGTGATACTACAAATTTCTTACAAACAATTTAAATTCAGTATAAGAACATATTTATGAAAATAAATGAATTAGCCATACCTTGCTCACATCAGCATTTTCATAGATTTGAGCAAATTCTTTGTTGGTTTTTTTCTTGAATGCAGTTTTACCACTCAATCTTTTGAGACAACGACGAGCAGTCAATTTTAAGAATTTTGAGAATTTTGGAGTTATAGCTTTGTCACCCATAGCTAAATTTGCAAGATGCAGCCCGGTTCAGTCATCTTGGGAGCCCACTGAAGATTCTATGTTGTATTTTTTTAATTCTCTGTTTTATTTCAAAATTTTTTTACAATTTTTCGTGCAGACTCATTATTTTCTAATCATTATTTTACTTCGATTGTTCCGTTTTATAAAAATACATACTAAGTTATGAATTATTATGGTGATGTCAAGTAACATTATGGATTTTGATTGTTGTTTGTGTATATTCAGAGATTGAAGATATAGAGTGCAAAAGTGAAATACTTCACTTCTTTAAGACATGAAGAATATATTTTTTATTTATAATAAGAGAACAAGATTGTAGAATCTTCTTTTATAATCAATTAAATAATATATGCCGTCAGAATATATTACTTTTGAAATCGAGAAGGTAATTTCATGTCGCACACAAGTAAATATTGATTACCATGTGTATTCCCACATCTTCAGAAGATTTTATTAAAAAAATTCGTTATTTTTTCAAATTATTAATAAATAATAAATTTATGTATTACAAATAATGAATTCTAATACTTATTATGCGGACATTAAAAACATTTATTATTTTGGTAGGACATGATTTGTGTTAAGGGTAATGGTTTCCGGAATCAACATTATGCATTCCTTGTATTATCTGTATGTATTATTATTATATACACATTTCTTTAACATTTTACAACGTTGAAAAACTATTTTGACGCTTCAATCCAAAACATTTTGTACCATGTACACTTTTGCTCGTCCCTATATGTATGTACGAGTGTTTTATTATTCAAGAATTTGGCAAGGTTTGTTTTTGTTACACAATGTACACCATGGTGGAGGCACAAACAATCATTTGTGATCAGTTTCTAAAATTGAACATAAAGAACGTAAAATTACAAAACGAATGGGAAGGTGAAATTGAAAGCCATCAACTTCAAATGGGTTAGTGTGTTACTAAAAAATTTGTGAATGTATTACAAACTGAACAGAATTAAAAGGCAAAAATTTAACGTGTGGCCGCTATGTAAACATTTGCATTTCAAATTTATACAGTTATATAACAAGTATAATAGTCTTTTCTTAGTTATGTTAGGCATCACAGTATCTAAAAAGACTATAATATTTGCAAATCTCGGTAGATATCTGTTACGTCTTGTGAACTAGACAAATACTAAATAAAGTGATTGGGTCATTTTGGCATGGACGAAACTAAACCTATATTTTAACTATGACGTCAGCTTAGTATACGAGTGTATTAGTAGACCCTATGATGCACTTCTTTACCAGTTGGTTTTAGTTCTTGACTTCTACACAGAATTTGCTTTAATTCTGAAAAAGACGTTTTTCCAGAATTCTGTTGCCTTATTTATATGATGTTTTTTGAAAGCAATTCCTTTTTGACTAGTGACACGAACAATACATGGCGTTTATATTAATTAGCTCTTTTTAATTTTCAAAATAGTGTCGCTGGAAATTTCTTCTTAACTTGTTTATTAATATTTTCAGTGATTTTTGATGCTGTCAATCTTTGGTTTTTTTCATTGACTTAACTAACACTCTTTTTTCTTCAAAATAAAAATAAATAAAAACGTCTGTAGTATGATTTCCTAATTTTTATCGTATATTATGTTAAACCACACTAAAAAAATACTGTTGCTCCTTACTGCCACAATTTAAACTTAAAATATATTAAGCAGTTTTTACGCAGATTTATTCTGCCGGGTTTACATAAAAAAATTATTGTGGATCATTATAGTCTTGTTAACTAAAACATGATAAAATAAATTGTACAACTTTTTTTGTATTTTAATAAAAATCTGGATGTAAAGAAAACCACAACCCATAAAGAAATTGCTTTTAAATAAAGTTTTTCTTTTCATTAATTAGATAAAATTGTAGATGACAAGTAGTACAAGTTTTAAATAAAATATTAAAAACATTTGTCTTTTGTTAAACGACACGCAACATAAAGTCTATCATATATGTACTCGTATGAATGTATTCACATATGTACATACATATAGATATATTACACATATCGTCGCAAGAATTAAAGAACGCTGTAACTGACAAAAAATCGAAAATACGTTTTTTTTGCATCATTTTTATCAGAAAAAAAATGCGTCAATTGGTCCTGGTCCCAGATTTCTATGATGAAAAAAAAATTCACTTACGCCGTCTGCGTTTAAACAAACACCAGTGACTTCTTTGTCGTATGCCTAACAAAAACTAGTATTTTTTTGCATTTGTTGCTTCCGAAACTTTTGCGTTAGCCAAATTTTTAAACTAACAATTACGCCCTTCTTTGAGTATGTGATTCACTTTAAAGTATCAGTTAATAAAAATAAATATCACTTAACCCTATTTACACTGTTAGTTAGTTACGTTCTTTTGCGTTCAGCTTTGCGGTGTTTAACCGTAAATTTGATTGTTTCATAAATCACTAATAATTGGAAACTGATCTAATTGGTAACAAAACTAATTGAAACAAATCAGATTGGAAGCAGAACAATTGAAACAATTCATTTCAACAGTGGTG
This sequence comes from Metopia argyrocephala, assembly GCA_963576795.1. Taxonomy (NCBI): domain Eukaryota; kingdom Metazoa; phylum Arthropoda; class Insecta; order Diptera; family Sarcophagidae; genus Metopia; species Metopia argyrocephala. The sequence goes on along the minus strand of OY756208.1, from coordinate 104,702,684 downwards.
AGTCAATTTAGGGTCATATATTAGACACCATTTTAAATTGGATTTTATTAACACGATTATACAAAATTTTTTTGGATCCTACTGTAAAATGAAACTGTTGCTTGAAGTATTTTTTAGGATGTTTATTATTATTATTAATATTAACATTGTTATATTTGCGAATTTCTTTATTATTATTACACCATAATATTTTTAACTGTATTCATTTCATTGTTATTCACTCCTATCATAAACATTTTTCCCTCGAAATATTTTCCCTTTTCCCATAATTGCAATCGTAAATAACTTTTTCCTTACATTTTGTTAATTTTTTTGATAATTCAATGTGGAATGATATCCATGAAAAAATTTCACATTCAAACATAATTCCCCCAATCGTAAATATTTTTTTCCCTCAAAATATTTAGATTTTTCCCATTGATTTCTTCCCTTAATTTTAGTTGGCGAACTAAAGAAAAAAATTAAATATTTGGTTTTTTCTTCCTTATATTATATATTGCAGTTTGCTATATTTTATTTCAAGGGTATACCAGTAAAAGCGTAGCCCAATGGCCGTTGCTTTACAGCAATTTTACCTTTCACAACAGACTCATAGCATGCCGTTTTGTAAAGACAACCACAGATGTGGTGGACGAATTTTGGAGCTCTCTTATACTTTATAGAAGAACTTATTAGTGCTGGACACCTTATAAAGCGTCCATGAATTAAAAAACGTATATAGGTGTACATACATATAATAACTTCTAATAGTCAAATTATGCCGCTAATTTAAAAAATTTACCAAGGAACGGGTTGTGGAGCAAAGCGAACAATGGACAAATTTTAAACATTTTCACTAGAATTCTTAAAAAAACTTAAAAGACATACTATAAAATATTTAATTCAACCCAGTAATAAATTTTTTATTTCTATTTTACAATAACTTTTAAATTTGATTGAATTGTATTTATTCTTTACAAAATTTTTTAATATTAGTATACTTTTCTTCTTTATTTTACATTCACTAAGCATTAACAACAGAACAAAAGTTCGCATAAAATTCATGATAGCAAATTTCCCTTCATGGGGAATGAACATTTGAAGGGAACAAATTTCTCCTATGTTATTGACGATAGGGGTGATTAAATTACATATATATATATATATATATATATATATGTATTACCAATGTAATAAATAAAATAAAAAAATAAATAATTTAAGCTCATTTTAGCCAAACTTATGATATGTACATACGGTTAGAAGATCTTAAAATATTTTTTCATCATTTAATGGAATTGGTTTCAATTTGTCTAAAAAAATCATCGAAATATTTGAAGAAATTATTAAAAACAAAAAATATTTTTCGCCATATAGACAAATACATTTAATATACATAATATATGAAATGTATTGCTTTGGGGATAAGCATGTCTCTATGGCCATTTCGTCTCTGCCCAAGAGACTCGTCAAGAGACTTTTTCCCAAAGGTGGTAAAAATGTGATTCGCATTTAGTTTATAACTATTTGAATATAAGTATTTGTATTTCTGGTTATCACCTTTCACTTTGTTCATCAGTTTTGGAGCCCAATTTCGTGGGGAAAATATTCAAATGACTGAATAAGAAGTGCAAGGGGGCAGCACGAAGTTTCTATGTTTTCTATGTCTATGGGACAGCCGTGACCGTCAGATTCACTACACCCGAAAAGTGTGGCCCGAGCGAAGTGAACGTAGGCACGGAGAGTACAATATCAAAAATAACCCACTCATTCCTTCATTTCATTATTTACAAATATTGTGAAAAAGTTTCCAAAATACAGTCTTGCCATGAATTACCTTAAACAAAAATTTCTGAGAGCCACAGCGAAAAAAATTGAAGCTGGTATATTTCATGGGAGTCTGTAGGGTGACCAAACATTTAATGAGTGTTTAGGTCCAGCTCATTTGGAGTCATGAGAAGCATTCCAGGACATCGTTCACAACTTTTTGGGAAACTACAGAAGTCCTGATTATGCTGAGAAGATCGATACATTACTGCAAAAATTAAATGCCATTGGTAAGCGTTGAGTGAAAACATCTATAACAAAAAGACCGTTATCATTTGAAAATTTTTTTTTTTAAATTTTAGGTTCAAATATGACACCTAAATTACATTTCTTATTCAGTCATTTGTATTTTTCCCCACGAACTTGGGCTCCGAAAGTGATGAACAAGGTGAAAGATTTCACCAGGAAATAGAAGAAATCGAGAGACGTTACAAATGCTGGTGGGATGAACAAATGATGGCGGACTATTGTTGGTTACTCATTGGCGAAGATCCATCCGAAAAAAACCCAAAAGTTCAAGTCGCTCATCATTTTAATTGAAATTTTTTGAATTTACGCTGAATATACATGTGTGAGCAATGAAAATGAAAATATTGTAGTTCCACAAAATCCTTAATAAAAACTTTCTTTTTCATCCGATTTTTTTCAAAATACGCTTAAAATATTGGTAATTAAATAAACTATTTGGTAAAAAAATAAAACATTCCAGATCTTTAATATCACGTAGGAAAAAATTGATGTGAAAATTAAAAATTTTGAAAAAAACGTAAAAAATAGGCAGATTTTGAACTTTGAGCAGCCATATCTCAGCGATTTCTTATCAGATAGAATTTTCCAGCATATCGACGGAAAAGGCATTCAATTACCTTTCCATCGATATGCCACCCACTTATCTCGATCGGACTTTTCGGTTGGACACCACAAGGGTTTGAATGGGGCCGAACACCGAAAAACACAAAAGTACCGTTATCTAAAAAACGGTACTTAGGAAAAAATAATAACTGCGTTTTTCGTGCTCAGGAGGTCCCAATTAACTTATCTATTCATGTGGCGATTTTGGTATTTTTCCAAATTAAAAATTTGTAAACCTGTGTTATTGAGAGCTTACGAATACAACAGAAAAAATAAAAAATCATGAATTTAAAAGAAGATACAAATAACATAAGCTCAAGTTACACTGTTGCGTTGTCACGAACAGCAAAGTGATAATATTATATAAAAAAGTATCTGATGTATTAAAGCAGTGACAATCATATATTGAAATATTTTGTAAAATATCCTTTTTATAATGTACTTTTTTAATATGTTAATGAAAATATAATAATTATTGTGTTATATTTTATATAATTGATGTTTAAAAATAAGTAATTTAATATACATAGATTTCTGTTTTTCTAAATAAATTAATAGACACCACCCTTGAAAAAGTCAACAAGTAATTGACGAAACTTCGGAGAAAAATAAAATTTTGTTTTTATTTACATAAGAAAATTGTTTGATCATATTAGCTTATCTATACAAAAGAACTTATAAAGATATATTGGTCAGTTTAAAGGAAAAAAAAAACAAAGCAATACATTTCTGTTTTTTTATTTAAATTGAAATTATATTTTTCCTGTTTCACCACAGTCAGCCAACAATTAGGTGGCACAAAAACCTGTAGCGAATATTGGAAAAACGAAAATATTTTTATTTAAAAAACAAAAAATATTAAAACATATAAACATATAAACTGATTGTGAGAAAAGGAGAATATGATAGAAACTGTTTTTTGACTTTAGTTCGACTAACTCTTACAATGTATGTACAGTATGTGATCTCTTGAAAAGTGTCAGTTAAATTGTTGATGTTTAGTCATGAATATGTACAGACATGAAGAGCTCTGATGAGACTACCGTAGCTGGAGCCGAAAACATGTACAGCTTGGCTAGTGTACTATTCCTTCACGGACATCTTTTTGTTCTTTGATTTAAAAAAAAAATTCATTGCAAAAATCTAAATTCTAAAAAAAATAGAATAAAAAAGGTTAATATTTTCTTGCATGAGAAATCTCGTGTAAATCTGCCATCATATGCACGTCTCATCAAGCCTCCATTGTCCAAATTTCCTATAATGCAAAAAATAATATTATATAAATATAATACAATAGCTGATAGAAAGAAAAGGCTACTGAATTAGAATTGTTGCATGGAAGTTTAAAAGAAAATCGAAAAGAAAGAAAGTCAAATTTTGTAACTATGTGTAATCAGTGGACTATGACAATATCTTCTAATATAATCGACATTTCGGCATTGAAATTAATCTCAATTGGAAACAAACCCAAAGGCATACAAAACGTAAATGTTTTCTGCGTGAGTTAGAGTTGTAATTAGCATCACCTTGTATGGAAAACCGGAAAACATAGACAAGATAAAAATTCTCTGAGGGAGTCCTTTCCAAGCTCTCGACTAAAAATATCGCTGATGGAAGTGAAAACGAAGCTTTCCATCTAAAAAGCAGAAAACTAATAAACCTGCACAAAAGCAGCCGTGGTAGATACTACAGATGATGCTACCATTCAGAAAAAAATAAAAATAAGTAGACATCAAAATTCTGTTCTTTTATGTCAAAAGCCATTCTGTAATGGTCAACATGCTAAAAATCTTTGCGTGGATTGTATAAACAAGACATAAAAATATTAAATAGTTTTGATAAAATACATTAAAATAAATAAAAATATTTAAGCTTTTTAACTAAATTTGTATATAAATCGATCATTTACATGTAATTTTAATATGTATCAAAAGTGATACATAGCTAGAATTATGAAGTTTTTCTAAAGCTCGATCTACCGTTAAAAAAAATATAGAACAGATCCCCCCACCGCTTAGAAGTCCATTCTTAAGAAAGCCGCCCTCTAACATTCCACCCTATCAACCTTTGAATTATAAAAACGAATGATGTGGAGAAAGCGCAAGCTCTGGGAAGTTGTAGCCAGAACGAAGCAAGGATTAAAACCTACCAGTCAACTTTGCAAAGATCCTCACCACTGCACAACAAAGAATTAACATCAACAGATGAAAATTGCTGTTCACCTTTGTAATGTTGAAGGCATAACACTGGCCTTTGCTTGATCATCTCACAGCAATTTATCCCCCATTGGCATAAGGCGCTCAAATGGAACTATGTATATGAAATATGTCTTCAAAAAACGTTAAAATAAAATGCACAGCATGAGGAGGAGTGCGAATCCTTTAGTATTGGTCTCACCAAAACAAAAAAAATGTTTCGCTGTACAGGCAAATAGATTCAAAATACATATGGGTTGAATCAACTTAAAATATGCCGTTTTTGAAATGACTGTTTCCGAATTTGCTGATTTTTGATATGAATAAAGTATATCATAACACTAAGACAAATATAAAATTAAAGGGCACTGACACATCAGGATCCGGAAATATGAGGGTCGAGAACTACAATAGTTCAGTTCTGCTAGTGTGGTACATATTCCTTGACGGGTGTTACTTCTCATAAGAATACCAGTATTAGGATCTTAAGACTATTAAAAATTACAAATAAATATTAAATATTCGAAAATGTATAATAATTATTTTTATTTTTTAAATTTGTATATTGGTGTTATACAAACTAAAATCGTATTATTTTAAGAAAATTTGATAATCGATCATGAATGAGTAACATATTAAAAGTAATTGATATTTTTTTGTTTGTTTTTTTTTTCACTGTCAAAGTTACATTATGGTCTCAATGGATATAAAAAGATTTACATATATACAATTACAAAACTAATTGAGATTTAATATATTTATAATTAAGATTTAATATACATATTAAATAATATATTTTAATGCGGAAATAAAATAATAAATAAATTTGTTGTCTATAGCAAAAATAAATTCAAAGTTTTAATGATTACATCATTTGTTTATTTTCTTTAATGATTTTTGTAATTTGGATATACAGTATAAGCAATAATAATTTTAATCATCCATGTTTGCTAACAATACTTAAAGTTGCCATCCGTCCTCTCTTCCCCGGACACTTTCCTCTTTTTTAGGGCGTCCGGGGGAGTCCTCTTTCCTTTTTTGCGTACTTTTTGTACTTTATTCATAAATTTTTTTTTCCTTAAAAATTTAAAATTGTTTTTGTCGTTGTTACTTGAAATGACTTGGTATCACTTGCTTTGGTGGCTAAAGCCATTCAGTCAGAGATGAATATTTTATATTATTAGTACTTTTTTGATGTTCGAAATACCGTAGTATCCCTGACGTATAAAAGTTCTTGTTTCCAGTCTTGACGTCTTTTTTAATAATTGATTCATGTTTGGAATGTGGTTTCCAATACAAATAATACATGCAATTTTTTCATAGAAAAAATGCTACAAATTGTTTTTTTTTAATTTTGTTGTACTGATTTTACTGTAGAAAAGTACTTTTTTATCTATGTAAGTGTAATACAATTTTAAACTGCTAATGTCAATTGGACCAATGTTTAAAAGTGTGCTGAATTTTTGAAAAAATGTAACATTGTTTTCAATGATGAACTTTTATTTAATGAATTCCTTGCTCTACAAAATTATGTATAAAACTTCAATTTAATCAACATTATGCTATAAACACATTCAATGCTATCGACCACCGAACACACGACTACAAGTAGCCAGCTTCTTAATTATAATAACGACTACAACTACAAAATAAATATCTATTTTGATACGTTGAACATCACCTAGACAACTTAACTAAACTTACCAACTTTAATACACAAAAAAAAAGATAAATCTTCTAATATATAAAATTCTCGTGTCGCGGTGTTTGTTGCCAAACTCCTCCGAAATGGCTCGACCGATTTCCATGAAATTTTGTGTGAATATCGTGTAGGTCTGAGAATCGGTCAACATCTATTTTTCATACCCGTAAATGTTAAGCTGACCCGCTCCAAGGGAAAATTAATGCCTCACCTAAATAACATACCGACTTCGATGAAATTTTAAACTAGATAGATCTACGTAGCCTAGAGCCTATATGGTTTACGTTATTTTTTTTAAGTACTCAGAGGGGGCGGTACAAGGGCTATTTCTCCCTATCCTATTCTATGTGTCTTAACACAACTTTAGATTAACAAATGTAAATTTTCACATCTATTTTTCATACCCATAAATGTTAAGGTACCCGCCCCAAGGTGAAATTTATGCCTCACCTAAATAACGTACCGACGTTGATGAAATTTTTTTTTCTATGGTTTAGGTTTTTTTTTAAGTAGTGCTCAGAGGGGGTGATACAGCGGATATTTCTCCCTATCCCAAACTATCAAACTGAAGTACCGAAAATGGCCGATAATCATTTATTAAATGATTAGTAATGCATACATTGATTGCTCATGTCAATGCTGACTTTTGCAGCTCGATGAAGAGTAACAAATATATTTGAACTAAAAAATGTTTCCTAGAGCAAATTTATATGGCAAAACAACGTTTGCCGAGTTAACTAGTAAATAAATAAAAATCTAAGAAAACTAAAAAGGTAATTAAATAATACATTAAAATGAAATTAAAAAATATGTAAACAAATTAAATATGTAAATGAAAACTAAACAAAAAATTATTTTTTTTTTTTCATTGGAGCAACTTAAATTTTTTTCGTATTTTCAATGTATTGGTTTGGCAACTAAGTAATTGAGGATTTTTTTTTAGAAAGTACAAGTCAATTTTTTCATGGAACGAAATAACTTTATTATGTAATGTGGATGACGTATGATTGCCATTTTGAGCAATGACCTCTTGCCATCATCATCATTATTGACATTTTTACCATTCAAGGAGTTTTGCAAAGATCGAAATAAATAAAATAAAAAGTAATAAGATGGTGCAAGGTCTGGACTATATGGTGGATGTGGCAAAACATCCCAACCAAGCCGAGTGGCCAAAGATGTGTGTGGCCTTGCATTGTCATGATGGAATACAACAGCTTTTCGATTTGCCAATTCGAGCTGCTTTTCTTCAACTGCATTGTTCAATTTTGTTAGTTGTTCAATGTAGACATCTGAATTTATGGCTCGATTGGGTGGTAAAAGTTCGAAGTATACAATTCTTTTGTAATCCCACCAAACTGATACAGAACTTTCTTTTGATGAATATTAACTTTTGATGTTGTTTGCGCTGATTCACCTGGCTTGCTCCACGATCTTTTCCGATTGACATTTTTGTAAAGAACCCATTTTTCATCACCAGTTATCAATCGTTTTAAAAATGGATCGTTTTCATTACGTTTAGTTAACAAATCGCAGATGCGAATGCGTTGTGTTAAATGAATTTCTTTCAGTTCATGAGGAACCCATACATCAAGTTTTCGTACATAACCAAGTTGCTTTACGCGATTTTTTCAATGCATGTATGTGTACATGAAGCTTCCTTGCAATCTCACGTGTTATACTGTGACAATCCGAATCAATTATTGCTTTGATTTGGTCGCCGTCCACTTCAACTGAACGACCGGAGCGATTTTCATCTTTCAATGAAATATCACCAGAACGAAATTTGGCAAGCAAATTTTGACACTGCCGTTCTTTTAAGGCTTCGTCTTCACATAACTTTTTATAAGCTTGCGAAGCGTTTTTTCCTTTCCGGAAATAAAAAAGCAAAATATGACGAAAATGTTCCTTTTGATTTTTCATTTTTTCAACAGACGCCAAACAAAAACCACGCAACCGATCAAAAATTTTTTTACTGATTGACAGCTGAAGTACCGACTATCAAATAACAAAATGTATTTGATATTTCAATTACGTCATCTAACCTAAAAATTCAACTAATGCCATCAATGTGTAAAATAAGCAGTTACTTAGTTGCCAACCCAATTTCATGTATTGCGTTTTTTAAATACCTTTTTATGCATCTTATTGTATTGGCAGCTCTAAACTGTTTATTGTCCCCAAGAAAGATAGAAATTAGCCTAAAAGTAGTTGTGGTCGGTAGTCGTGTTGCCACTAAAATAATTATTCTCATACGCACACATGTATTTTATTTTTGACAGCTTGTGGTCGATGGTCGGTAGCCTTTAAGGTTTTGGTGCAGTTTTTTTATGGATAATGATGTTTGCAATGAATTAAAAAACTTGTTAAATTTTATTGTTGCTTACCAGCACACAATGCCAATGTTGAACGTATATTTTCTTTAATAAAGGCACAGTGGATGCCAGTGAAAAACTATTCTGAAATTATCAGACTGAAATACAATTTTGATATGAATTGTCAATAGTTTTATAAATATTTAAAAAATGCGATATATTGATTCAAATTGGAAGCCTTGAAAATTTTCATTAAGCATTTAACAGTTTAATAAGATTTTATTACATATGAATTAGAAAGGCAATAGAAAAAGTGTTAATTTACGGAATTACAAAGAATAACACCACGGCGTACTTATCATAAGGTGCTTTTGAGATTACAAGTAAAACAATAACAAAAACAAATGGCTTTTTGATGTTGGTCAGGATAAAGAGCTGTCAAAAAAACCAAAGTAAAATGTGTGAAAACAAAAACAATTTGTATAAAACAAAGAAAAAACTTACAACTCTCTTCACACATTGTCTAAAAATAAAGTAGTGCTACTGGTATGTACCTACATATATCAAATTCACCTTATAATCAATACGCCATGTGTAACATCCCTACATTGCTAAAATTGCAACTAGTATTGTTTTGAGACAGTCACGCAACTACTGTGAGCGTCAAAAAAAAGTAAACAGTTACTTTATCTGCATTAAAGCTTTTATTATAGGAAAGATATAAGTATAAATTAAAATGTTTAATAACAGTTTAATAGGCTTATAAAATAAGAGTTTAATTCCGTATTAACCAAAAATAAAAACTAAACAAAAACCAAAATATATCACTTCATCTTAAAATACTACTATTTTTACGCGTCAAAAAAAAGTAAACAGAATCTATTAAGTGAGCAAGTTAGGTACAGAAACTAAAAATAGGTTAACTTTTAATATTTGGTTTGTTTTCCTTTTCCTTTTAACCTTCTTGGCTTTGATTCCACAAGGTTTGTCGTAATGTCTGGAGAGATTTTGTGTCATTCTTCAATTAAAGCTTTTTTCAAATCGTGCTTGTTGGAAATGGCTCTTTGCCTGATTTTTCTATCAAGGTGCTCCCATAAATGTTCGATAGGGTTAAGCTCTGGAGACTGGGGTGGGTGATCAAAGGTCTTAGGCGTTCGGTATAACAACCATTCCTTAACAATCATCAACGTATGTTTCGGGTCGTTGCCTTGTTGAAAGACCCAGTTGTTTGGAAGTCCTAATTTTTCAACGCTGGGGGCAACGTTTTCTTTTAGAATGGTAAGGTAATCTATTTTATTCATTGTCGATTCAATAAACACTAGATTGCCTACACCAGATGCCGCTGTAGAGCGCCAGACCATAACCAAACCTCCACCATGTTTCACGGTTGTAATGCACATTTATGGACATGTTTAGGATTTTAAAAAATTAAAATATCAGTATTTCGAAAGGTTTGGTTATTTTCTTTATCGGTCTAAAATTATAATCAATATAATTATTATCTTATTTATCATATATTATTTTATTAAAATTCTTTTTATATATAGCTTGTAATTCGTTAAATTTAATCATTTTAAGCATACATATTTTCATATTTTGCAACTTTCCCTCTAAATTCGATTAAATTCAAACAAATATTCATACACTAACACTTGTTTGATTTTATTTACTGATAAATGTACATTTTACATTACATTATAATTTTTCTATCATGCTATAAAATTTATTTAGCCTGGTTGATTGTTAATTAAGATCCACACAATGTGGGAGCTTAAATTGATGTTGGTAGATGTCTTCGATGCAGTGGACTATATAATAACGATGAGGATTGTGAAATGAAAATTGATAGACGGTATGCATAATTTGTAACATTAATGGGAAATTTTGGGAAAGTGAATTAATATTTTCAGCTATAGAATTAAATGGAATAATGTAGTATGCATATGAAATATTTTTTGTATTTCATATTTATTAGTAGCCTGTGTTTAGTCATTTAGTCATTTGTATTTTTCCCCACGAACTTGGGCTCCGAAAGTGATGAACAAGGTGAAAGATTTCACCAGGAAATAGAAGAAATCGAGAGACGTTACAAATGCTGGTGGGATGAACAAATGATGGCGGACTATTGTTGGTTACTCATTGGCGAAGATCCATCCGAAAAAAACCCAAAAGTTCAAGTCGCTCATCATTTTAATTGAAATTTTTTGAATTTACGCTGAATATACATGTGTGAGCAATGAAAATGAAAATATTGTAGTTCCACAAAATCCTTAATAAAAACTTTCTTTTTCATCCGATTTTTTTCAAAATACGCTTAAAATATTGGTAATTAAATAAACTATTTGGTAAAAAAATAAAACATTCCAGATCTTTAATATCACGTAGGAAAAAATTGATGTGAAAATTAAAAATTTTGAAAAAACTTAAAAAATAGGCAAATTTTGAACTTTGAGGAGCTTTATCTTAGCGATTTCTTATCAGATAGAATTTAGTAGCATATCGACAGAAAGGGCATTCAATTACCTTTCCAGCGATATGCAACTTATCTCGATCCGACACTTCGGTTAGACTCCACAATGGTTTGAGTGGGGCCATACACCGAAAAACACAAAAGTACCGTTATCTAAAAAACGGTACTTAGAAAAAAATTATAATTGCGTTTTTCGTGCTCAGGAGGTCCCAATTAACTTATCTAGGCATGTGGCGTTCTTGGTATTTTTTCAAATTAAAATTTGTAAACCTGTGTAATTGAAGAAAAAAGTGAAAAGTAAGTTTCGATAAATGGTGTTAAAACATATCTTACAGTGATTATGTTATATTTCACATAAATTTTTGTAATAGTGAGACGAGGAAAGCACTGTTCGGAGGCAAAGAGAGAACTAATTGAAAATCTTCGAAATATATATAAGGAAATTAAGAAAACCTTAAAATTCTCCTATCAAGTGATTGCAAATGATCTAAAATATAAAATAAGCCTCAAACATATAGATTCAAACGCAAAACATCAACTATTGAAGACCGTGGTATTGTACGATACAGTAAAATAAATCTTTGGACGTCTTCCAAAAAATTCGAACTGTTTTAAACTTTGCCGTAAGTGGTTTTACTATTCGTAGACACCTGATGGAAAATAATTTATTCGCAAGAAGTTCACGGAAAGTGCTACTACTGACCAAAAAAAAAACAGGCAGCAGCACGCTTAAAGTTTGCACAAGAACATTGGCCGAAAGAAAAATACTCTCGAGCGACGAAAGCAAAACTGTTTTATGTGGTGGCACTGGATCTAGACAGTATGTTAGACGTTCGCATATAAAGCCCAATGTACACAAAAGACACTAAGCATGGTGGTGCAAAAGTAATGATATGGGAAAGCTTTTCGTATAATCGTGTAGGCTCAATTTACGAAATTAGAGTCATAATGGATAGAAACGTTTATGTTGGAATTTTGAAAGACGTAATGCTTCTTTATGCAGAGTGGAATATACCTCTAAAGTGGATATTCCAACAAGATAACGACCCGAAACATACCAGTAAATTGGCAAATGAGTGGTTTCGGGTAAATGGTCTCCTGACCTGAATCCCATAGAACATATGTGCGGAAGAATTATGGAACACAGTGCGTGAAACATGGCATCAAATTTCTTTAAAGAAATGCCAGATATTATTGACTCAATGCCTCGTAGAGGTGTTGAAGTCATTAAAAACAAAGGTTATTCAACAAAATATTAAATCGGGGACACTATTTTTAAATAATATTTCACTTTTGTAACTTTAGCTTTAATACGACTTGGTTGTGTACAAACAGTCCTATTATTTTCAACAGAAAATTTTGAAAGAAAACTTTGTTTTAATTAAATATTTTTTGTTTTAATAGTTTTAATTAAATAATTAATTGGTAAAAAAATAGAAGGTGAATTAGAAATAAATTTTGTATCAAAAGAAATTAATATTTTCTTCTTTTTTTCTACATAATTTTAAACTTCGGCTTTGAATGAAGTGCACTCCTATTATTTGGAACACAACTGTATGTATGTGCAAAGCGCTCATTTGCGAGAAGACTGACATAACTCAAAAAATACATTTTTTTAGTTAATAATGCAGAAATATGAGACGAAATTTAATACTGAAACTGTAATTTAATACATATCGAGCCCTAACCGCAAAAATAACGTAAGCGACATTTTATTTTTAAAATTTACTTTTAAATTAAAACCGATCGAAGTTACGTGCGCAACCGCAAACGATTTGGATTGCATTTACCGTGCGGAGTGGAGTTCGAAAAATTAAAAGGAATTGTAAATCGCATAATAGACCTGACGAATAAAAGGTTTCAATTTTGAAGAAATATATTGAGGGATTAGCAGCTGTTCCGTCACCCTATTATCGCAACAAGGGTAATAAGGTATATCTGTCCAAGGAGCTTTACAATATCTTAACATTATATATGTGTTATATACAATATAAACAAAACCTTACAAATTTTTCTTTGGCTTTAAGAGTTTTTCGCTAAATTTTCAGCAATGTTTTCACATTGGATTTCATTTGCCGAAAAAAGATATATGTACTAAATGTGATCAAGAATGTCATATACAAATAGATAATTTTAAGCCCCATTTATTAGACAAAGATCAAATCAAACATATTTTTTGAAGGAACAAAAATAAGAGAAGGAAAACAATATTTTTATGTGGCAGTTTCGCAATAAAAATATTACACTGTTTTATTATATTACGTTTTAACAAATTAAGTGTTCATGAAATCGAGACAATGAATAGATTTTGTTATGACCCTGTAGAATGTAAGTAATTTTAATAGATTTAATGTATGGCTTTATTCTGATTTTGCCCGTTTTCCTTTCATCTAAAATAAACATATATACATATGTACAATGCTATACAAATTTCATTACAACCTCGCTAATGCCACTATTCATGTAAATGAGCAATGCGTACATATCATTTTTAAAACACACAGTATCTACTAGGGATGCCAATCCCGAAATCCCGGGATTTACGGGATTAGCCAAATCCCGAATCCCGGGATTTTTATTTCGGGATCCCGAAATCCCGAAAATAAATATATGCTAAATTTTTAGTTTTATATTTTTTTTAAAGGTCAACTAAATAAGTTTATTTTGAAATTTAATGGCGAAGAACATTTACAAAATCTTTTTGAAAACTATAGATTCGATTCGCCCTTAGATAATGACATAATATTCATATCTATCCCTAAATAAAAAATTGATTGAAGTGATAGAAAATTACAAAAGGTTCCGATGAAGAAATGGAGACATATGTATATTGATAAGGAAATAAAAGTGTTTATTTTAGGTTAAGATAGAGAGAAGTATTTCGAAACAGATTGTTGACAATTCTTTCAACATCATTGACTTTGAATGTTGTTTTTCTTTTGTGGCATATATATCGTCGTCCCGAAGTTATCTTGACGTAACTCCAAAAAATATTTTTTTGGGAAATTGAATTTAAAGTTTTATCAGTTTATAGAAAAAAATTCAGTCGAAAAAGGTGACTCAAAATTTTTATCAGATGTAGTGCTAATAATTCTTTATCGAATAGTACAAAAAATTCTTAAGTCATGGAGAAAATTTTTTAAGTTTTAAACATTTTTAACTCCAAACAAAGAATAACAGTTTGCCGTATAAGCCACTTTTTGGGAACATTTTCTTTATTTTTGGCACATACGTCCAAATAACACCGATAGAAATTTTGGATTGTTTTTTGACTGATATTATCTTGACATATATGAGACATACTTAAGTAAGCAAAATTCTTACATTTAGTATTTATTACTACAGTACTAAATAAATAAATTACGATTAACAAAGCACTTTTAATCTGCCTAAAGGAATTTCATCCATCTTTTATTATAAAAGAAAGCTTTCAGTGTTTAATATAACAGCAACAGTACGAGTATGTATGTACTCAGAATCAAAACGAAAAAGATGTTACTTACTGCGCCATTTGGAACGAAGCACAGAATGGTCGCTCTGGTAATGATATCGATAGTTCTATAATAAAAATTTTGGAAAATATATTGAAGGATTTTAATCATATTGAGGATATCATTCTTTGGAGCGACTCTTGTGTGCCAAAAAATAAAAATAAAATATTTTTGTCTGCTAGTTTTGGCATTTTATATAAAAATAATAATCTAAAAACAATTACTCAAAAATTTTTAGAGCCGGAACATTCCCAAATTCAAGAAATTGACTCTGTCCACAATGCAATAGATCGATTTCTAAAGTTAAAAGAAATTCACAGTCCTTTAGATTTAATAATAAAATTAAAAAATTACCACTCCAAAAAGTTTAAATTGAATATTATTGAAATGTTACCTACAGATTTCAAAATTTATTCAGTTATTGCGCATTAACTAAATTTTCAGAACGTTCCATTTACTATAATTAAAGCAATTAAGTATAATAAATTTAATTTATTTTCTTTATCCTATAAAGCATCTGTAAGTAAAGATGAATTTCAGTCATCAAATTTAAAAAAACAAGCGAGAAAAGGAGTTTTTTCAAAATCAGATGAAATGTTTGAAAAGGAACTCAGTATATGTCCAAAAATAAATATTTCTGAATATAAAAGAAATGATATTAAAAGCCTATTCCCATATCTTCTATACAATGATGTTCAGTTTTATTCAAAACTATTTACATAAGTTATAACATATTAAGATATTATTAAGATACTGAATTAGAATTATCTATAATGTACTTAAAAAACATACTTTTGATTCATAAAAGTTTTATGAAATAAATTTTGATTTAAAATTTATTTTATATACATACATATGTACCTCTAAAAAATGAAAATTAGTTTTTTATTAATTTATTCCTTTAATTTTAATGTAACAGCAATAAAGTGAAGTTAAAGAAATCTATTCTTTATGATTTCTTATTACGTTTTATCTTTTTTTCTTATGAAAAATCTTTTAAATATATTCATTTATGTACGTACGTCAAGATAACGCAAAATTTTTTTATTTGAAAAATTCCATACATTTTTTGCCGTATATCCACGAAAGTGGCGCGTACGTCATTATAACATAAAATTTTTTACCAAACGTGGATATACGGCAAAATGGCTCTTAAATATCTCAGAAAATTTAAGAGATAAAGTCCTGGTGATTGAACACATCGAAAGATCTAATAATTTAAGATTCGAAAATGGTCGTAACTCATTTTTTTTGATTTTGTGATATACGTCCAGATAACTTCGGGACGACGATATATTGGCAATAAAATCGAACCAAGCCTTTCAGATGGCATACTGGATGCTTTAATTTTTCTCAAAAGTTTTTAAGAGAAGACAAAATGTAATAAATAGAAAACTGAAAAAAAGACTAAATATTATATAGATATTTACTTTAATACTTTAAAAATATATACGCATAAACATACGAGTAGTATATCTATAACGCAATTGATCAATAATAAGCGAATTAACATGATCGATGTGAAAATTTCAATATATTTCGATTACTCTTTCATATTTGAAACCACATTAAAGACCATTTCCGTGATAAAGTATTGACTACCCTTTATATCAACAAGACTATAGCATTTTAAGTTAAAATAATAGTTGAAATAGAAATGTATCGTATATTTTCTTAAAAGCTATTATTTTGATTTAAGACTTTATTTAAGTTTAAAAATAATCAAATGCAATTTCAGTTTTGTTAATAAAATAATAAAAAAAAAGTTCGAAATATTTCAGATATGTATATCATTAACTCGAAAAATTGGTTGTTTTTGTAATAATTTCAAAACATTAAAGGAAAAACAATGTAAACATATTTCCAAGTGTAAATTGCTTACTATGATGCATTCGGATTTTCGAATTCTTTCAAAATGTAACCACAAAAAATATTTGACCTTTACTAAAATTTTAATTTTGAGTCAATACCTTCTTGTAGAAGGTACATTTTAAAACTTTAAATATTGGCGGTAATTTTGGAATACCGAATACGTTAATAATTTGTTTGCTACTCTGTTTTGTTTTTAACAATTTGTTTTTTTTTTTTTTTGGTTACTTTTTATATTAATGAAATTCAAAGCTTTTGTTTTATGCCTTTTTAAAAGGTCTTTCCCTGATAAAAATTGTAATAAACTTATATAGAAATTAATATAGTTTTAATTTTTATTTTTCAAAAAATCCCGGGATCCCGGGATTTGAATTTTTAAAATCCCGAATCCCGGGATTGGCAAAAACCAGTCCCGATGGGCATCCCTAGTATCTACAATGAGTCATTTGATGTTTACTGAATTTTTTTACACAAATCTTTTACTGAATATTGATTTTTCTTTTCAGTAAACAGTACTTTTTACTGACTACTGATTTCTTTTTTCAGTAAACAGTAAAATTTACTGTTTACTGATTTCTCTTTTCAGTAAACAGTAAAATTTAGCGATACTGATTTTTTTTCCACTAATCAGTAAAAAAAGAAAATACTGAAAAAGTACTGGTACTGAAAAAATGCCCATCTATGATTAAAATCAAAGTCGCATTTTTTGAGTTATGCAACTTTTTTCGCAAATGAGCGATATGTAGGTATGTATGTATGTGGTATGTGACTGTGTACGTTATAAATAAAAAGATAAAAAAGCTACTGCTTGAAATATTTCTTTTATTTTTATTGTTTTGTTGTCATATTTTTCCTGATTTTATTTTTTAGTCGTATATCTAAGGAGAGTTTGTTGGCAGTACGAGTATAATATTGTTTTGTTTTCAGTTTTCCCATTTGTGTTTAACAATTCAACTGCACGACAACCGAAACAATGGATAACAACTTATTACATAATGCCACTACTAAATTACTACTTTTAGTAGGTATCTGATTATTTAATTTAACTTACAAATGATAAATATCACCACCTATAGCAAATTAAAATAAATATTAAGTAATTATTCCAAAGAATACGCATGAAATTTATAATTTCTTCTTAAAACATAAGATTTTAGTTAAAAATAAAAATATATTTTTTAATGTACAACAAAAATTTGCAAATCAATTTATCATTGAAAAATATAACATTTTTAAATTTATTAATTTACAAAAAAATTAAAACAAAATTTATTCAAACATGTTTTTTTAGTTTAATTCTTTTTAGAACGATTAAATTTTATTTACAATTTATAATCTTTTGTTTTTAATAGCATTTATTATTTAAAATTTTTTTTAAGTATTTCTTATTAATTTAATGTATAAGTTGGGCTTGGAGCCATTGATGTATGTATTTATGTATATACTGAGGATGACGAAGGAGATTGATTTTAAAAAATCCCGGGATTCGGGATTTCGGAGATCACGATTAGTCCCGGGATTTCGGGATTTTATATTTGTTTTATTTTTAATGTTTTTCATTTAAATATGGAATGTATGCTTTTAGGTATAAGCTTGTCTCTATTGTCGTTTCGTCTCTGCTTAAAAAGTATTGGGTACCCAATGGAAGCACTCAATACTATCGAGTAATGAAAAGTAATAGAATTTGACAGCACTAGCTTAGATAAACTGCTTCGAAAAAACGACATAAGTGCTTAAGAAATTAAATTGGGTATTACTCACAATTTTTATAAAAATATACATATATAATTATTTTTTTAAAAACAATTCCAACAATATAAAAATAATTACATTCCTTCGCCTCAGCCATATTTACAATGTTTATTCTTGTTTAATTTATGAAATGTCATAGAATTTTAAAAATATAACGTCAAAATCCAACCTAGCAGCAGTTTTATATGTGCTTAATTGTTAAGCACTTTTAAAATTAACCGCTTATATAAGCAGATGTAAACAAAAATTTTTATGGAATATTTATATTCGTTTCGAAAAAACACCACCATAATTAAAGCAATTTTATTAGTGATCACACAAAAAACAAAATTTATAGTATTTGTTATTTTCCAGAAATCATATATTTCTTATGGGAAGATGTTACATAACATATTTGCGGATTAATAGTAGATGTTAGATGTGCTCCAGATGAAAATGGGTATTACTCAATAATCAGCTGGCCACATATCATATCAAGGAGAGTTGACTCAGTGGCATCACTCCAGGCTATTCCCCTTTTTCTTTTTTTTAATATTTATAAGTGGTGTTTTTTTCGATACCTATAGCCGCTTAGATAAACTGCTTCGAAAAAAACGACATAAGTGCTTAAAAAATTTGTAATTATTTTTTTAAAAACTATCACTTCACTATCATTCATTTAAAAAACTAAAGAAGAAAATGATTGTTTGAAAAACTTTTTAAATTTTTTAAGATTTCTCACAATGTTTTAGTGATTTAATAATGAGTATATCGTCAATGAAATTAAAGAACGCTGTAACTGACAAAAAATCGAAAATAAGTTTTTTGCATCATTTTTATAAGAAAAAAAATACGCGTCGATTGGTCCAGGTCCCAGATTTCTACGATGAAAATAAATTCACTTACGCCATCTGCGACGTGAAAAATACCAGTGTATTTGTTCTACTTTTATAAAAGTAGCAAGCCTCATAAATTTTCTATAATATTAAAGTCAGGGGAATATGGAGGTATTAACTTAAAAGTCTTAAATTTTCAGTAGAGATCAAAAGTTCTTTGTGGTTACATTTTAATATATATAATGGGTATTAAAAAAATCAGAAACTTATTTACGGTTCTGAATCAGTCCTTATCTCACTTTTGGCGATTGTGACTCTTTTTTTGGAGAACAATAAAATGTTTTAAATATTGTCGTAAACTAACAATAAAGGTAGAATTAGTCTCTATGTTTTATTCAGAGTGGGCAAACAAACAAAACATTTCGCAAACGTTACAACAAAGTCATACACTTTTAAAAATTTTTTTAATGGTATTGTACATGAGCAAAACCAATACAAATACTTTCTAAATGAGAAAGAGCGCAAATGAAACAATTAGCTTTTCGCCATGTGCTTGCTTTTTTATTTCGTTACATTCGTTTAATTTGCTCTTTTTTCTCTTCTTCTTTTCTTTTTCTTCTCATTAATTTTTTGTTGTACCTACACACATTGGAGTTAGTGTATTTGTAGTACTCAAAACAAAAACAATATACAAAATTAAATGGGACAATCGTTCTCACTGTTAATGTTTTATTTTTGTTTTACTCATTGTAAAGAACACAACAAAATGAGATCAAACGTTCAGTTTTGTTTATTTTCCTACTCTGGTTTTATTACGTTTCGAATCAGCTGTTTTTTACATGAAAAATAGGTAAAAGTTGTTAGTCTTCCTGGTCCCTTCCGTTCCTTTTTTTTTATTATTAAGACCAGCGCTCAGGGGATAACCCAAACTCATGCAGGACATTGTGCTGGTTTAGGAAAAAAGTTATGGGAAGGGGGAAGACACTCGGCACAGTCACTCACTCTTTCGAGCTCGGGCAGCGATTCTTTTAACCGGGTTAGTGAATGCTTAGTCATTTTTTATAAGAATTGGAATCGAAATAGCATTATTCCTTATACTCTTAACGAAAGAGGAAAAGAGCTTTAGCACGAAGATGTTGCTTGTGTAAAGCTTTTTCACATCTTAGAACGGAGATCTCGCCTATTTGCGCAGCGAATCAGTATGTGCGCATAAAAGCCATAAAAGAATTAAGACTTTGAGAGAGTAATTGATACCTTATGTCAATAAAAAGGAAATCCAGTTAAAATATATTTTATCCTCCTCTCTGACTACAATACAATACAGTCAGAAAAAAAGTTATTTAAAAATGGTAAATAATTGGAAACAACAAAACAAGTTGAATAACATCAGAATGATAAAAAAAAACAACTTTAGTGGCGTTATGATGCAGCCTATTTAGCCATTGATCTTGGCCATTGACAATTGATTATAAAAAAAGAAATATTCATCTGCAACAACAATAATTTGTGCTACTTACGAGTATATTGGTATGGTTACAATTATATACAGTCGGGCCTCAATTATTCGTAATAGTCGGGACCAGAAGCATTACGGATAATCGATTTTCACTGTTAATCGAAAAACAATTTTGAATATAGAATTTTTTAATATGTTTATTATTTAATAAGTGAACATTGGTGTACATACATATTTACATTAAAATTTTTATTTCAATTAATTCGTATTTTTCAGCTAGCATTTTAAGACTCATATTATTTTTTGAATGCTCGTTAATTCATTTAACTTTATATTTGATATTTTAAACGTTTCTTTATCTTTTTACCCTGGTTACGATGCCATACTAAATATATTTAGATCTAACCACTCGCACTTCTTAAATTTTAAAATTAAACTAATCACTTGTAAATACTTCCGACTCAAAGTATGCAAACAAGGGAATTCTCCGTTACCATCAGGGATAATAGAGGTAATCACGGTTAATCGAAGCAAACAATTTGAAAACATTGCAAACAAAAACCAATACTGATCTTTAGCCATCACGGTTAATCGGGGTTACCGGTTAACTGAATCATTAATAATCTAGGCCCGACTGTATTTCTTTAATACCAAACTGGATTGATAAGTTGTGGAAGTAGTTTTTAACGTACAATTAGTTTTTTTTTTTTGCTTATTGTTTTTTTTTTTTTGCCTTTATTATTCACACTCAAAAGGCATTGCAGATAAAGTGGTTGACATACTTTTGAAAATAGAAGAAGAAAACAAAAGTAAAAAAATAAAATTAAGCAAAACAGTGACGCATATAAATTTTAAGCAGCAGTAGAGAGCAGAATGTTAATCATCATTTACATCGTATTTGATATCATTATGAATTAAAGCTGCAGAATTAATGTGATCAATGTAATTATTATAATAACTTTATGATCATTATACGAACATATGTATACACATGTATGTATGTATTCGGTTAATTTAAAGTGCATCAAACCAAAACTTGATTTTCATTTGTTCCTTTTTATATATTTTACAAGTTGGTCTGACAACGACTACTTTTGCTTTCATGATGGTTTTCTTTTCATTTCTTTGTAAGATGAATTTTTAACATAAGGTAGTGATGATTATAGCGTTAATGATCACAATGATCATGATGATGATCATGATTGCTAATAATTATCATAGTGTTACGTAATATTTTGAAATCGTTTAACACGATCACGAATAAACAAAAACTAAAATTGGTAAAAAAAATTTTGTAGATACCCTTTTGAAAGAAACTTAAAAAAGAAGAAAAAAAGTTGAATATATGGATGTATTTTTGTTGAGAAATTGTTGGTTGATATACTGCCTACGTTACATCTTAGGCACTTACAATCCGATTTTAAAATCTGATATATCAGTGTGTTTGGTCTTTATGAGAAAAAAATATTGATATATCATACTTTAATAGTTTCTTTTCGTCTCTTTCTTGTATTTAACAAAATGTTCCATAAATTTAGATATAACAGACTTTGGAACATCAAAGCCAAGCGTATTCAAAGATTTTCTCTATTCAACTAATGTTATGAAAAGAGAAAACATTAAATTGTCAACAACCGTCAAATGCCCAACAGTATTAAGTAAAGATTTTACCACTCTTGGAGAAGCAAAGCGTGTAATAGTTATATTTTATTTTTTTCACTTTCATCGCGACTATTTTTTTCCAATTGAATATTAAAATTAAGTATTAATAAGAATTATTGTAATATTTATCAAAAACCTAAGCATAACCAAGATGACAAGGGTGGGTGTCATAAAGCCATAGGACATAAGGCCATAATGGCTTTATGTCTCAATTCAAACGGACATAAAGCCAAAATTTTGATATGGCCTTAAGTCTCATATCAAATTTAGTGGAATGGGACATAAAGCCATTATGATTTTATGTCCCATTTGATATTTTGCGTTATAAATGCTTTATTTGACCTAATAGGCCTATTTATCTATGAAATTAATGATTTAAAAAAAATTAAAAATTTGTAGGCTCCAGGAATTAAAACTGCAAACATTTTGTAATAGGAAAAATTATAATTTTTTCTTTTCCAGAATGTTTACTTCTGTAAAATGTAAAGAGCAATATACATATACGCCCAAAAACGCTGCGTTTTCAAAACGCATTTCATTTTGAAAACGCAAAACGCATTTGAGCATGTTCTGACAAACGCGCGATTTGCTTTTTTTCGATTTTAACACAAATGGAAATATTAGCTAAATAAACGCAAATGGCGATGTTTGGATGTGAATACTCATCTTTAAAATTGTTTTTGAACTCAAATTAAGAGTTTTCTTTGCGAATTAATACAAAATTGTGTACTCAGTTGATCATAAATAACTAAGCAATTGAAACAGACAAGTGGTATTAAAAAAGCAAATTTTTAAATTACAAATTTTTAATATAAATCTTAAAAGAAAACGTACAAGATTCTTTCAAGTTAGAAGAAATCATATTAAATTTATATACAGTTATTTCCGCTTAATTGAGTCTCTAAAAATGCACGATTTTTGGTGCAATTAAACGAGAAACTCAATTAAGCGATACTCGGTTAATTGATTCGCCGACGCAATTAAAACGAAAATCACTTAATTAAGCCAGACGAGCAATAAACCGAAACATCCACGTGTATAGAGAAAATGAAATTCATTTTTTTTTATTAAGTTAAAAAATAGTGTTAGTTTACTAAAACAAAACAAAAATCAGGTACGTACATCGTACAATATTTGAAAACAAAAATTACAAAATTCTATATAAAAAGAGATCAAAATTTAAAATAATTACATTACATATGTGCATGCGAGTGTACATTAAATGTTATAAAAAAAACATTATACATACATAAGTAAAACTATGATTAAAAAAATGAGTCATCAACATTTGAATTTTAGATTTGTTGAGGCTTTCGATGATTTGTTTTTCTATATCGTTCGATGACAAAAATTTTTTTCGTGCACATAAATGGTTTTAAGTTTGTGGAGAAAAAAATTAAGCAGGCGAAATCAATTAACTGAAACATTTGTTTGTGTTTTTCGCAACGCGGCCTCATTTTATGAATCAATTAAACGGGAGGCACAATTAAGCGGAACTCAATTAAACGGGTACTTTTGCATAGGAGGTTATACGGAATGATTTCGTTTCATGATTTTTAGTACAATTAAGCGGGAAACTCAATAAAGCGGGGCTCAATTAACCGAAAACAACTGTATTGCATTATTGTTGTAATTTTTTAAAGTTTACATTTAATACAATTGACCAAAACGCTTCAGGGTACATTAGCGATTTGAAATCGCCAAAGTTTTAGCGTTTTCGTTTTGCAGAACACCTATTTGGCGATTTCAAATCGAAAACGCAAAATTCAAGCGTTTTGCGATTTTCAGAACATGGGCGATACAATATACATATATATAGCTTTAAGATTATATAATTTTTTTTGTTAATTTTTGTTTTTGGAACTTAAGCATAATTCTTATAAATGAAATTAACAAAAAATAAAATAAAATTTTTCCTTCAACAGTATGTTAACAATGTTAATGTAGTTAATTTAATTAATTATAAATATATATGTAACTTTTAAGAAAAAAATAACATATATAAATATGTTATATAAAATAACATATAATATTGTGCGACAAATTGGGCATAACGTTTTATTTCCTTTTGATTTACATACATACATACATAACAGGCCTTTACAAACCTGTGGCAAGATTACGGCCTAGCTTCTCGTAGCACTCATGTTGTGTGTGTAAATTTTTATCCATGAGTACCGGGACCTACAGTTTAATGTCGACTCCGAACGACAGACTTGAGAAGCTTTTCATGGCAATTAATTACTCTCAGAGCTTATGCCAGAAGACTGCTGAGAGGTAGTCGCCGAAAGAAATATTTTTTTCATATTTCTTTTTTTTAAGATGTCGGAGCTGGGTGTCGAACCCAGGGCCAACACACTAACCACTAGACCACGGCGACTACCTTTTGATTTACTTGCTTCATTTAATTGCTGATAGCAAGGCTGGCAAACCTTAAAATGCTTACATGGATTAAACACTAATTGCCTTTCCTTATCGCAGAAAATTACGCATAACAGAGTTTCTTTAAGGTTATTATTGTTTTTCGTACAATTTTCTTTTAGATTTTCTTCATTTTCGTTTTCAGACTCATCATCGGATGTATGGACTTCATTAATGTTGTTCTCTGCAATCATGAAATTTTTAATTTTTGAAAACTGTGTGAGAGTTTCCATCAAAGACAATTTATCAAAAATCGTTATCAAAAATATGGCTTTATGTCTCATTTTCGAAAAAAAATTTATGGCGTAAAGTCCCATTATTTTGAGACTTTTTGGCATATGCCCTTATGTCTCAATGGAATGGGACTTAACGCCATATGGCTTTATGTCCTATGGCTCATATTATTATTATTATAGAATTAGACATTCTCAGCCTAGGCTGGAATTCACGTACCGGGTCTAAGACCAAAGGTTACGCTCTGTGGTTTTAGATCTTTCATACTACATATATTATATTTATTTCATACTATATTATAACTATATTATATTTATTGTATCGTTTCCCTCATGGTCGTAGCTGCTCTAATCAGAACTGATTTCTGCATTTCCGTGAGTATTTTCAGATTTAGGTTTAACCTTTCTATTGCTCTTGTTGTCTCCACGGGTATTGTTCCTATCGAGCTTATTCTAATTGGTATTATGTCTACTTGGACCAGGTTCTGTGTTTTCTTAATATACTGAGATAATTGTATGTATTTGTTTCTCTTTATAGCTATTGTCTCTTGTATGTTATTATCATAGGGTATTGCAAAGTCGATTATTTGGACTATTTTCATCTGCTTGTCTATAACTATCATATCCGGTCTATTGGGTATTGTTGCATTCACTGGGGTATTTATCAATATTGATCTGTCCCAACAAATGATGTAGCGTTCTTTTTCAACCATGGGCTTGGGATTGTATCTATAGTAGTATGTTGTTGGCTCATTAATTCGTAGCTGTTTAATTATGTTTATATAAACTATTATCCCAACATTATCATGCCTCTGCTTGTAATGACTTTGAAGTAATGTTGTACAACTGTTCAGGAGATGAGGGATGGTTTCTGGAGTGCTACCACACCTGCGGCAATTATCGTTTACCACTGGTTGGTCGTGGATTATGTGTTTTCTGTAATTCCTTGTGTGTACTACTCCGTCTTGGATAGCTATTATAAATCCTTCTGTTTCTGCGAAGATATTGCTGTACGTAAGCCAGTTGTTTGTAAGTACCTTATCTACATAATATTGATTAATTAATTAATTAATTAATCATATTTGGATACTTTCCGTGTAATGGTTTTGATTTCCAGTTGCGTATGAGGTTTTCGATTGTTGATGGTTGATTATCAGTAGTATTCCTGAGATTGAGTGGTGTAATATTATCATCAGCATCCATCACTTCTCTATAGAGTTGTGATACTGTAGCTTTTGTTTTAAAGTATTTTACTAACTTTTCTATCTAGTTATCATGCAGTAATTTTATATTAATTATTCCTCTTCCTCCTAATTTTCTGGGTATATTTGTTCTTTCTACTGATGCTCTTGGATGGTGATATTTATTTCTTGTCAGTGTTGTCCTTATTTTCATATCCATATTGTTTAGATCAGTGTCAGACCAAGCTATAATGCCAAATGTATACGTTAGTAATGGAATAGCATATGTGTTAATTGCTTTAACAAGATTTCGGCCATTGAGCTTGCTTTTTCATATTTTATTTATTCTATTCCTGAACTCTTTATTGATGTCTTCTTATTGTTTTCTGTGGTCGATAGAGGTATGCTGCATTATACCCAGGTACTTGTAGTGTTCCCCTCTTAATAAGGGTGTAATTTGCTCATTATCTGTGGTTGTGAAGCTCTCTACAATTGTTGGCTTTCTTCTTGTAATATTCTGTGTTCTACACTTGTCTATGCCAAATTTCATTTTAATATCATCCGAAAACATTTCTACTATTTTCAAGAGACTATCGATGTGCGGTTTCTTGCTTGCATAGAGTTTAACATCGTCCATATAGGGACAATGTGATAATCTGTTGGCATTCAGACTTAGTCTGTCGCCGTATTTGCTCTGTTTGAGGAGAAAGGAGAGTGGATTTATTGCTATACAGAACATTAAAGGGTTAAGGGAATCACCATGGTAAATACCACGCTGTGTTTTTATTGGTCTTGATGTGATGTTATTGTTCCCACTGCGGATGTGTAATGTTGTTTGCCAAAATTTCATCAGACACTTAATACAGTTTACCAATCTTGTGTCGATTTTGTATATTTCCATCTCATCTATGAGCCAAGAGTGTGGTACCGAGTCGAAAGCCTTTTGGTAGTCGATGAATGCGGTATATAAGTTTCTTTTATTTCGTATAGCTTGTTTAGTCACAACACTATCGATAATTAGCTGGTCCTTGCAGCCTTTTGTCCCCTGTCGACATCCTTTCTGCTCCTCTGCGAGTATGTTGTTGTCTTCGCAAATATTTCCCATGATGGTAGCTATGCATGAAGTGAATATTTTGTATAGTGTGTTCAGGCAAGTTATTGGTCTACACTGAGAAGCGGATACTGGGTTGTCTACTTTAGGCTTTAGGTAGGTAATGCCCATGCACATTTCCGGTAATATATGATTTGGGTTAGTTATGAGGTCATTGAATATATTGATCATTTGGCTA
The DNA here is from genome assembly GCA_963576795.1 of Metopia argyrocephala. Classification (NCBI taxonomy): domain Eukaryota; kingdom Metazoa; phylum Arthropoda; class Insecta; order Diptera; family Sarcophagidae; genus Metopia; species Metopia argyrocephala. Next base: position 104,675,175 of record OY756208.1, on the reverse strand, counting down.
TGTAGCGATGTAAGGTATTTGTAGTAGTAGTTATGTACCTTATCGATTCCTGGTTGCTTCCAGTTGTGTAGTCTGCCAATTACTTTTTTTAAAATGACATTAGTGATAACGGCGGCTGTCATTTGTGTGCTAGTGGCCGTACTTTCTCGCAAATCGTTTATCCATATTGATGCCTGGTTGTGCACCTCTGCCTTACTCCAGATTTCCGTCCAAAAGTTTTCAGCATCATTCATATTAGTACTATTAATCTGTGCTGTCGAGCTATCTTTATTATTATTATTATTATTGAATAAACAAGCTTGGTTTATTTTGCTTTATTATTTTTAAAAATAGTTTAACTAAAAAATCGAGTCTCTCGGAGATGTAGAAAACTTACTTTAAGGTTGATCAGCCATTTGTCTTTAAAACCTTTTACACATTTTACATTGTGTTTGTGGTGGTCCTTTTAGGTCTACTAGAAAATAACACCATACAGAACTTTTATTGAATTTCTTGATTTGGGTTCTTCCAAAGCCATAATTTTTTACAAATTAAATTTTTTTTATTGTTTTTTACTTTATACTCGTATGTTGGGCTTTTTTACTTATATAGTGGACCCTCGGCTAAGGAACTTAATTCGTTCCAGCACCTCGTTCGTTACGCAAAAAGTTCGTTAAGCAAAACGACTATTTCATATACATGTATTTATAAACTAATCCGTTGCAGATCGACAAAACTACACACTAATATATTTCAATTTGAACTTTTATTTAAAAGAAAATTACAAAAAATACTTCAAAACTTTTAAAACGGAAAAAATAAACCAAAAAATATATAAAAAACTTAAAACTAACAAAAAACTGTCTAGTGTCGTTTGTTTCTAACGTTGCTTCAAAATTTGTTGCAAATGAGACACAGCATTATCTTTAAATAATTCTGTTGCACCTATAGCCACTGTCTGATTGGAGTGATGCTTTTTTAATGTATGAATACACAGACTCCCATGAATTCAGCCTTTATTTGATTGCACTAGACGATTGCAGTTCTTCTGCTATCTCCCCGTCTGATAAAGTTGACTGCTGAACTTCTTGTTGAACACCGCTTGGGCAGCTTTTTCCAAAAAAGACCCGCTTCATCACAATTAAAAATCTGCTGGGGCAAGAAACCAGCAGTATCCACACGCTTCTTAAATTCGCCGACAAAACCTTTCGCTGCTTTAGCGTCTGAGTTTGATGCTTCACCAATTATGAATACCAGTACGTTTTTTAAAATTCTCGGACCACCCCTTACTTGCTTTGAACTCTTTTTCTCTGACTGTTGATGTTCCTGGTAAATTTTCAATAAGATTGGTGAAAATAGTATTAGTCTTCTCACAAAAAATATATTCTGCGAAATTGGGCCACCTTGCATTTGTTTTTCGTTAATCCACATCAGAAGAAATCTTTCAACATCATCCATAATTTGCGGTCGTTGCGAAAAAATTTTTGGTACTCCCTTTGCAGCATTCACCAGCCCAAGCTTGTCTTTATTCTTCAGGATAGTAGAAATCGTCGATTTCGATAAGTTATACTCATGTCCTAAACCAGTCACATCCAAACCTTGTTTATATTTTTCAATGATCTTGAGTTTCATCTCAATAGTTATTTTACCTCTTTTAGTTTTCTCTTTTTCGAGTACATATGTATGTATGTATATTATTTTGTAATTTTTATAAAAACGAAATTCAAAATAGAACACTTACATATATGTTTTAACACATATTGTAAATTATACGAACACAACAGATGCAATTATCCACTTGAAACAAAAGATGAACACAGACAACAGAATAATGTATTTTCGTGACTTCCCCTGTTTCGTTGCTATAAACTGAAAGAAATTTTACATGCAATTAAGGTTTTCCCCTTTTATTGGTCGTTATGTGAAACTTCGTTCGTTAAGCGAAACTTTTTTTTCATAAAAAAAGTGTTCGTTATACGAAATGTTCGTTGTGAGGGGCGATCGTTAACCGAGGGTATATTCAAATTTAGTAAAATAAGAGTGTTTCTTCTTATCAGTGTTGTTTACTTACACGATTTATCCATTTGAACTATTATTGTTTTGTACACTAATAAAAATGGGACGAAATTTGATTCCTACCATATATTCCATTCGTATAAAATATATTTCTAAAATTGTAAATGAAAACACTAACATATGTATGTTTCTTTAAAGAAACATAAGTAAATTCGTAATCCCAAAAATTCCGGGACAAGTTTTTAAAAATCCCGGGATTCGGGATTTACAAAATCCCAGAATTTTTGGATATCTCGCTCGTAATCCCTATTAGAAACCCACAGAGGGATACCTTAAATACATATTTAAAATGTGATTCGTATTGACCAGAAGAAATTTAAAACAAACTCAGAGATATTTGCTATAAACGTTGTCAAGAATACAGAAATTAATATTTAGTTTGTATGGAAGGTAACACGTTCAGTTCCGCCCACTTTTTTCCTGATGATTTGCATTCACTGTCAATATAAGTATTTATAGGGTCGAAGATGAAAGCCGCTATTAAAAAGAAAATATAACTTTTCTCTATTTAATGACTCTTATTTAATTTTCTTTTTTATTTAGCAGACTATTTTTTAGATTTAACAAATATAGATAACTGGGGTACTGAAACATGAATTTGGATTTTCCGCCGCTATAACGCACTTAAACTCGTAATTTCAGTTTAAAGAGAGTATAGAAGACCTTCGCCCATGTGCTGGAAATCGCAAATCGCATGAAATAGGCGAACTCGATATGAAATCGCAAGAGAGGTGTGCTAGAGTTCACAATCGCCAGAAATTAGGCGTTTTCAAATCACAAACTTTTACGCATGTGATCTATAAGTGAAATTGCATATTTTCTTAAAAATTTGCATATAATTTAACATAAAAGCATACATTAATAAAATCTAATATGCTTTTTATAAATACAAAGTAAAAAAGTAATATTTTACAATTAATTTTAATAGAAAATGTAAAATAAAAAGTATGTTCTTTTTCATTGCTCATCTCTAAGAAAACGCTTTCTAATACGTCGTTTTCTTTCATATTGTTTTTTTTTTTTTAAATTAAACTTAACAATAACGCAGCTGGCATTTTTATTAATTTTTTTTTAATAATTTGTTTATATTACGTTTGTTTTTATTACTTTTGATACTTAAAACATGTTTTCATTTTTCGAACATAACTTTGAAAACGCACGATTTCCAACACATGAAAAACTAAAAGTGGCGATTTTGAAATCACAAGTGATTTGAAATCGCACGTTTTCCAGCACATGGGCGCTTACCTTCGAAACCCATCACTTCAGACAGAGGAAACAATTGCTGCACTAGAAGCTGCAAAACAAAACAATCCAAGAGTTTCGAAAAGAAGCTTATCTGGTCAAATGGGTATAAGCAGGCAGTCATTCCAGTCAATTTCTTTCAAATCTGTTTAGCTTCGGCAAGATGGTGCAACTCCCCACATGGCCCCGCCGACAAAATTGAATTTCCCAATAAGCTGATATCCAGAAACTACACATTCCGTTGGCCTCCCAGTTGGCCTGACCTCATTGTAACTGACTTTTCCTTGTGTATACAGAAAGTCTACAATCCAAAACCAACAAATTTAAGTGAACTAAAGCAATCCATTCGAAAATTAATTGCGGCTATTCTGTATCAACTCTCCACTTGCATCAACAAGCAGATACAGAGAAGTATACATATATACGTATGTATTTACGTATATATGTAGCTTATATTTTCTTACTATCGTACAGAAAGATACTGTAAAAATTTAAAAAAAATAGGTGTAGCTTTACAATCATAAACTTTACTGTACAACAGATGTATATTTACATACTTCTATTTCTCTATACAAACCCACGTATTTTGACTAATTCATTTAACGTATTTAAGTGCCAAGTCAGCTCAAACTATTTTTCCATTAAACTCAAAGTTAAATTACTCTCAAAAATGTTAAACAAAAAATTTATACATAAAAATTTTATTTCGTTTATAAGACTGTCACAATAACCACAACAAAGAGGCCTTAACAAAATATATATTAAACAAAACTTTTGAAAATAATTTACACTCTATATTAACTTTAATTAAATTAACCGGATTTTTAGCTCATTATTATTAATAAATAAAACTTATAACGCAATTATGAAATTGTAAAAACGATTACGACTGGTAACTTGAGTTTTAGTGATCTTTAGAAAATGGGTTAACATTTAAATTACATTTTAATTACTTCAAGGCTGTTTAACTATTGTACGAAAATTTCAAACTCGAAACAAAAAAGTTTTTATTAAAAATTAAAAGATAACTAAAATTAATTTTTATTTCAGTATTTGACAAAATTATAAACAATAAATTAATCAGCTGTCGGGTTAATATGCTTGATTTGATTTCAATTACAATCATACAAATGGCCTTTTCTTAATTATTATATTATGGAATTAACTAAAAACTTAAGAGTGGATTCAAAACAAAATAATACATTCAACAGTTAATGCTCTTAAAAAGTAAGTTAAAACAAAAAATTTCAAATCAAATGACAAATATAACTGACAATTATTTTGAAGAAGTGTAAAAACGGTATTCAAATTTAAATCATAAAGCTTCCAAAGGACGTACATATGTATGTATGTATATACATTAAACTGTCCCACGCTTGTATGGAAAAGTAAAAGTATAGTCCAATATTTTGTTCACAAGCTTGAGTTTGTTTCTTTTACTAAAATATATGTGTACATCAAAAATTGGCTTAATAGGACAATATTCAGAGGTTGCGATGAATGGCGACATTTTTGTGTCACTACTTAAATTACATGTATTTACTACTGGTTTATCATTATTGTGTAAGCTCTTGTTTTTGTATTGAAGATATTTTTATGCCCTTTTCTTTGATCTTTACTAGATTACCTTTAGTTTAAATTTCAATATATTAATCCCTTTATATAATTATTTAAATTATTTTGAGTACAGAAATTTTAGAATTTCTTATTTTTCTTTCATGCACTTATTTTTCTGGTATCGAAACAAGGTATGTACTGTATTAATAAGTGCGTGCATCCAATGTTTTTAGATTCAAAAGTAAAAAAAAGTGTGAAGTTCATTGATAATAAATATAATAATAAAGATAAATAATAAAGATCTAATATGAATTGCTGGTCGCCGTCATATGTTTGAGGTCATGCTTTCTAATGTTTTTGAAGAGTATTTTAGCCCAAGCCGAGGACCTAAAGTGAAACTATTTAAAATATGAAAAATGGCTAAATATTGATTAAGAAAACTCCAAGGGCTCTCTGGCAGGATATGTCTGAAAGGCAATTGAGGAGCAGTTAATAAGAATTATCCTGGGAGCTGGATCAGGAGAACAATTAAATTGTATTATATTAAATTCTGGGTAAATGTAACTTTGTATTGGAGTCCCCTTAGGGAGTGAAGATAGGGGTACGTATGTTCGGAAAAAAGTTGGCGGTAATATATTAGTGAGGGTCGGTCTTACATTTTACCGCTCTAGGGGCTACTGCGGGCAGTTCTGGAGTTTTTGTGGGCGTTTATTCTTTCAACCCATCCTTTGACTCCGATGGGGAGCGATTTGCCCCCAGCCCACATCCCTTCTTTTTGGGTCATGTACTTTTTTGTTGAACCTCTCAAAATAAGCGGTTCTAACTAATCGAAAATTCGTATACTATCCCACCTCTATCAGAATAGTTTAAATCTCCTTGTAAAATATCTTCATTTCCAATTTGATTTTTATTTCTTGATCCAAAAATACCTCCACTCTGAAATTTGTCACAACTGTAGAAAAGAAAACTATCTTTGGCATAATTTTTTTTCAAATTTATAAAAAGGTTGCTTTCGACTTATATGTGAAGAAAAGTGACCTTTGGTCTTTTCAAAAATTTTAATTTAGTTCTTTTTTTTACACGGTAGATACGTTTATCAGAAATCCGTGTAAAGATAAACCGTGTAAAAAAGAGGCGTTTCCTATAGTATAATGGGGGATACGTTCTAAGTCATCTGAAAACCGTGTAAGATGAAATAAAGAACTATATTTACTTCGAAAACCGTGTAAAAAATGTTGAAAACTATAAAATTTCAGATATGCATACAAATTGTATGTTCATATAGCATTATAGAGCAAGCAAAAAACAAACGAAATCTGTTAATCCAGAATTAAGAACAGAAAAATTAGAATAGAAATAAAGAAAAAATATTTACATAGCTACATAATTGCTCGTCGCTACTTGATAACAAACGCAATTGTTTGTGACGATATTCCGACAATACAGATGGTAAATCTTTGCCTTTTTCTTAATTATTAATGCGATAACACTTTTATGCTCAGTTTTTAATTTGTATTTAAATAAGAAATTAGTTAAATTTAATTTAAACTTAAGCGGTATTTAAATACAGTTTCAATCATGCATTTAAGTTTGTATTTGATTGTGATAAAAGTATGGTCACAATGTATAGAGCAGTGGTCTTCACCAGTATTACTCAGGTAAATAAATTGTTCGGATATTTTTTTAGTTTTTCTTACTCTCTTCGTGAATATTACAACCAGGGTTGCTTAATTCCACAAAAATTCTAGCAAACAGCTTCTTAAAATATACCAAAACTACCCGTATCGTTAATTCTTATTATATTAGTTTAAAATTAAATGTATTGTACTTTATTAACAGATATCACTTTTAGAATTCCTGGAAACCAGTTTTTGTTTTATTTTCCTATGAAAAACTTAATTAATTATAAAAAATTTGCAAAGTTAAAAATCTTTCATAAAAAGAAATCCATACGCTTTGTTTTCATCATGCTAAACGACAACCACAATTATTACAAAAACATGTGTGTGAGACAAAAATTGCGTATGTGTTTATGTTTTATTAGTTTTCAAGAGAGCTAAATTTGTTTGTCAGACACTGAGAAGTTATGATAATAAGCAACATAAACTTATTAATGTTTATATTTCTTTTAACTACATTTCAATTTGTTAATAGCATTTACAAACAATTTATTTCAGGAATAGTTTTAATAAATTAGTTTAAATTTTAAAATTAATGGTTTTTAAAACGAAAATTTTCACAAATTTCATTCAAGTTGTTAAAAACAATACAAATGAAGAAACCAATCTCATCTCTCAGTGTATTTTTGTGTGACTCTCTTTGTGAAGACCACTGGTATAGAGTGATGAAACTCCAACAACTATAGCAAGAACAACACACAGCAAGATAGCCACAACAAAATTTTTGCACACACAATATCACAGTGTATAACAAGATAGCCACAACAAAATTTTTAGCATATACACAACAGCACAGTGTATAACAAGATACCCACAACAAAATTGCACACACAACATTACAGTGTATAATAAGATAGCCACAATAAAACACAGCTGATTTTAAACTTTTTTAGCTGTCATTTCCTTCATCACTGTATGCACTGTGGTATGGTATGCATACAACTTATTGTTTTTTTTTCAAGAAACAGCTGTAATTGACAGAAAAAATATCACCAAAATTCAACCAACAAAGTGAGTTATTTATGTTAAATTTTATTTTAAAGGTGCTGTGACGACAAAAGTTGGATGCCTCTTTTTGGCCGCACCATCCACGTTGACCCGTCTTCATCTCTGTACATTTGTTTTATTTATTGAATTGTTATACATAGTTCCTAGATTTTTTAGAAGACATATTATTTTAACTTATAAGGTATTTTTTTATTTTATGTTAGAATGAATTTATTGTACTTAATTTTATATTCAGTAGTATGAATTATAAATACAATATTATGTTATTTTTTACACATAGCTGTTGTCAAATTCCATCGTCTGAAGGTGAATCTCTTATTTTCCCATTTATTGTATTTTTATTTTATTTTAACTCTCTATAGCGTAGTGTTGCCAGGGTTGTCAGATAGCTTTCAATTTTTATGCCCGATTTTGAAATTCATATCCCCAAAACCCCCACAGAAACTGCATCAATAATTTTGCATGTATGTAAATATGTTTTATTATTTACCTCTGTACTTAGTGGAATTTAATAACATCCAAGTAGCGTTTTGGCATATAGTCCACAAGTGTTTGCAATCGATCTGTTTTAATGTTCTTCTACACATCTTTAACAAATTTTCACAACTGTTCCTTATTAGATTATAGATAAGAAGAAGAGTTCTGTGTGCTGTGTTGCTTTTTTTGCCGCTCCGTATTATTTATTGTTTTAAGTGGTTGTAACAACTGTTTTAATATATTGATTGGTTTTAATGTGACCAGTGTGCTTTGAAATTGTTGGCGACAAAAATTTTATCCTGTTTTATAAGGTTTTATTTGGATAATTAGCAAATATTTTTTGTATTGTTTGCTATCATATTCATATTTATACATATATAATATTTGTTTGGTGAATATACTGAAATTTGCATTTCTGGAAGCAGCTGATCGTTGTTAGTACTCTTAGTTACATCTGCTATTTTACAAAGTTGCTGTTTTGGAGTTTTATATGCAAGCTGGTTTGTGCACTTGATAAAGCTTTTTAGTTTCGCCCTATACCATAAATTTATTTAGCTGAATAATATCAACCCAGCGAACATTTTTTTTCACGTCATAAATTTTTGTAATTTCTTTTACTAATATGGATTGCTTGAGCCCAAATTGTAATATTACGGCAAATGATAGAATGATTTCTTGTTGGTTGTGCTTAGGCAATTTCCACGTAAAATGTACGGCACTTAAACCACGTGATGCAGATGCACTTTTGGATCCAGCAAAGTCACTACACTGGACTTGTTTTAATTGCAAGAAAATCAATATTGAATTTTATAAATTTTTTAGAAGCCAAAAGAGTGAATTTGATCAACTGCATAAGGAGTTTCTGTCTGTACAATCTAAACTGGCGAAATTTGGGGATTTATTTAATAATTTCCAAGGCTTGGAAAAATTTATTAATTTAGATTGTAACAATTCTCCTAAAAAGAGGAAAAGAGCAAATAAGTTACCCGAAATTCCCTCTTTAAACATTGTATCTGTCCCTACTTCTGCAAATTCAGTTGCTAGTCCTGGTTGTCCTGCTTCATCAACATCATTAAATAGTTTACCCATAACTCAGTCTTTAAATAATATATCCATTCCTACTCCTGTTAATTCCATTGCTCTTAGTGCTGGTCGTTCTACATCTTCACCATCAAATGCCGTCCAGTTAAATTCTCCATCAGGTAATATAAATAAGGAGTCTTCTACCACAAATGACGGGACATTAGATAACCAAATTATTCATAAACCGCTACAAGCTATCCCACCACGGAAAACTGTATTTGTTTCAAGGTTGACATGTGATACAACGGCAGAGGATGTTGATTATTATATTAGATCTAAATTTGGTCGAAATATTGATATTCGCATACAAAAATTTTCATTTTCTACACCCAGGTCCATTTCATCGTTTAAAATATCCACCTCACATGTTGATTTCAATGTTATTGTCGACTCTAACTTTTGGCCTGATAATACTTTAGTTCGCGAGTATATATATAAAGAAAAAATTATGTCTAATAAAATTGGTGTACTTCCTCGTCAAGAACAAAATGCTTCAAAAAACTAAATTTTATATCAACTGACTCAATATCATTACTCTACCAAAATGTTCGCGGCTTAAGAACAAAACTGTCAAATTTATATTTGGAAAGTTTTGACTGCAATTATCATATCTTGGCTTTTACTGAAACTTGGCTTGATTGTTCATTTTTAAATACTGAAATACTTTGTAATAAATATTGTATTTATCGTCGTGATCGTGGCTCTTATGGTGGTGGTGTCCTCATAGCTGTTTCTAGTACTATTTCATCTGAACTTTTTATATTTGATTCATTACCTAATATCGAGTTTATAGCTGTTATTATTAAACTTAAGAGTCGAAGAATATTCATAACATGCTCATACATTCCCCCCTCATCACCGCAAGACTTATACATCCAGCATGCTGAAGCTGTTAGAATAGTTGCCTGCTCTGCCAGTGAAAATGACTCCCTAATTATTATTGGTGATTTCAATATTCCTTCCATATGTTGGAATTTTGAGAATGGATACTATATTCAATCAACGATTAATGATAGATTCACTGATTTTTTCAATATCTTGTATGATATGAGTTTATTTCAAATTAATGGAATACTTAATGACTATTCTAAAATTCTTGATTTAATATTTGTGAATAATACGGACGAATGCTCTATTAACCGTTGTGATCCTATTTGCATTCCTGAAGATCGTTTTCATCCTACCATTGCATTGAATATCTATGTACCAGCTGAACTACGTAAAACACATCGTAATAAAGTCTTCTGTTTCCATCGTACGGATTACAATAAATTCAACAACTTATTGTCAAATGTTGCTTGGGATTCAATAATTTCTGGAAATAACCTTGATGACATTATATCAAATTTCTACGCTGTATTACATCACTGCATTTCTGAATCGGTTCCTACAACATTCGCTCTTAATAATAAGAGTCCACCATGGAATAGCTTATACTTAACTAATATTAAAAACAGGAAGAATAAACTTTATAAAAAATTTAAATTATCTGGCTCTTCTCGTGATTACCTAAATTATTCAATTGCACGATCTAATTATATCACTGCTAATAAATTGGCCTACAATAGCTACATACACCGAATGAGAAGAAATATAAAGGAAAACCCAAAGGCTTTTTATAAATTTATTAACTCTAAACGTCGTGTCAATACATATCCCAAGTATTTAAAATTTGGTTCTCGTAGAGCTGAAGATGATATATCCATAAGCAACTTGTTTGCTGAATTTTTTGCTACAACTTATTCTAAAAAATCATTTAATAATCAAACCTGTTATCCGTATTCTTTATCTCAATCATCAAATATTCATCTTTCGAATATCTCTTCTGAAACTGTTCTATCTAATCTACTGTCAATTCAAAGTTCACCTACCCCTGGTCCTGATGGTATACCTACCTGTATTCTTAAGCATTGTTCTGAAAATCTTTGTGGTCCCCTAACGGCAATTTTCAACAAATCTATTGATTTGGGTTATTTTCCATCTGAATGGAAGAAGTCATACATAATTCCTTTGTTTAAAGCTGGCAGTAAACTGGAAGTTTCAAACTACAGAGGCATAGCAAAATTAAATGCGATTCCAAAACTCTTTGAAAAAATTGTGACTGACTCTTTATATTATCAAATATCGTCACTCTTAACTTCATATCAACATGGCTTTCGTAAATTTTGTTCAAGCTATACTAATATCCTGGAATTAACAACTAAAGTTAATGAAGGCTTCGTCAACAATCATCAAACTGATGTTATCTACACAGATTTTAGTAAAGCGTTTGATAAAGTTAACCACGATCTTTTGCTCTATAAACTATCTTCCATGGGCTTTAGCAACAATGCTGTACGTTGGCTAAAATCTTATCTTTCTGGAAGAACTCAACAAGTCAAATTTGAAAATATTCTGTCTAAAATCATTGATGTTCACTCCGGAGTACCTCAAGGGAGCCATCTTGGTCCAGTCTTATTCTCATTATTTATTAACGATCTTCCATCTGCTATTATTCATACTAATATTCTTATGTATGCTGATGATGTTAAGATTTTTTATTCGTTTGATAGCATATCTGGTCAGTCAGCACTTCAAGGAGATATTGACAATTTTTTACAGTGGTGTGATGCCAACTTATTGGATTTAAATATTAATAAATGTAAACACATGTCATTTTATCGTTCACTGAAACTTGATACGTCATATCATTTTAAGGATAAAATCCTGGACAAGGTGTTAAGCGTAAATGATCTTGGGATCTTATTAGATCATAGACTTAAGTTTTGTGAACATATTTCAATGATGGTGAACAAAGCAAATGGAGTTTTAGGATTTATAAAGCGTTGGTCAAAAGAATTTACTGACCCCTACGTAACAAAACAACTATACACTTCTTTGGTACGCCCTATTCTTGAATACGGGTCTATTATATGGGATCCATACTTCCTCACTTACGTTAACCTTATTGAATCTGTACAAAAACGCTTCCTTTTATTTTGCTTGAGAGGTCTAGGATGGAACTCATTCGCTCTTCCTTCATATGAGAACAGACTTGCTCTTATAAAACTGCCTACCCTGAAAAGTCGAAGAACAATGCTAAGTGTATCTTTTCTATTAAGATTAATACGTGGTGAAGTACGTTCTGAGTATTTGTTAAGTAAAATTATTTTTAATGTTCCAATTAGACCGTCCCGTAACTTTCATTTATTATATTTAAAATATCACCGTACTGTATATGCCAACAATGACTCCCTTCGTCAAATATGTTTGAAGTTTAATAATCTTTATCATTTAATTGATCTTTCTGAGAGTAATGATTCCTTGAAAAGAAAAATTATTTTGTATTTAAATCATTATTATTAAATATTTATCATTATTATTTAATATTGTTTGTAAATTTTACTCTAGTCTGTAAGGAACTATTATCCATAGACATAATTAAATAAAATAAAAAAAATAGAAGGGTTTTTTCCTCGAAGAGCCGCTTTGAAAATTTGCCATAAATTTTCAATAGGATTAAAATATGGAGACTGTGCAGACCTTGATGCCATTATTTTCAAACCAACATTTTGCTCGTTTCGATGTCTGTTTTGGGTCGTTAACTTACTGAAACACCCATCGATGTGCCATTTCATATTCAGCATAAGACATCATGTTGTCGTTTAAAATATTTGTGTAGTATACGGCATCTATTGTATCTTCAATTCTAAATCTATGTCCTGTGCCATAGTATGAAAAATATTCCCATACTGTTCAAGTCATGAAAAAAAGATACCATCTCTAACATTAATGGGAGAAGTAATTTGTGGTCGGACGAAACTAAAATTATTTAGTTTATCTTCAAAAGAAGTAGTTTAACTATAAGAAGACACTATAATACTGAATTCTTCCGCAATAAAAACCATTAAAATAGGTGCTGGAAACATAATGGTGTAGATATATTTTTATTTATATGAAAAAAAAAACCAAACTAAAACCAAAAGCACACATTGAAAAAATTTTATATGAAAGTATGAGTTATAAACAAGTTTGTAAGCAAGTTCTGTTTATAAACTTATACTCCTATGAAATTTTAAAAATCAATGAAAACTTGTCGATTATCCCCAAAAGCGTCGCCCTTTTGGTTCGATCGGACCAAAATTGGTCATTATTCGCGTTTTTAAAACTGTTTGATAGTTTGGTTGGTTTGTTGCAACTTTTTTAGGTTTTTGGTAGATTTTCATGATGAAAACACTATTTACAATTTGTGAGCAAAAAAAAAAAACTTTTTTTCGAGTAAATAATTTGCATTACTGTTAACACTGTTTAAACATTTTCACAAGTGGGGCAGGTATGCAAAATCTCTGTTCTATTACATAGAGTTGATTTAAGGTAGAAGTAGAAGTAAAAAAATTAAAATAATGAATTTTCAGAAAGCAAATTACTAGCAAAATTGGCAAATTATTTAACGCATAGAAATTGAAAAATTTTTAAAGTTTAGATTCGTTGATAGTTGGAGTGTTGACTTACACTGTAGATCGTAACCGCTGTTAACGACGTAACGTACTTCTACCTTTAAATGCAATTAATTTGCAATATGGTCTTAATCATCTCTATTTAAAAAAAAAAAAACAAACAATATAATGAATTTAAAATAGAAAAAAATGGAAGAGTAAAGGCATGTTTTATTCATAAATATCTATATTTAAAACATATCTAAATATATGCAAATATAAATTGTAGATTTTTATCAAAAACACGTAAGTCGAACGAAACTGCAAATTTAGAGGACGATATTCCGGCAACCAGGTAGAAACAAGCAATTACAGTTTGTTTCTAAAAGTTTCTGCAAAAAATTCTACTTTCAGTAATAAAAATAAGTATTTAACAAAACAAAATTTAGAGCCGAGTGGCTAAATATTTTTGACTGGCTGCAGGAAAAGGATGGTTGTTCTTTTACGTTGTGTGTTAAAAAAGCATTTAAAATCTTAAAAATTATCAAAGTGCCATAGTAAAAATTAATACCAAGGAAAAAACCAAGAAAATATTACATAAATTTTTATCAAAAATCGGTAAACCATTTAAAAGCGAGTTTGGCATGCGGAATTGACTTTCGAAAAGTTTTGCATTACCCGCAACCTACCGTTTTTGTTAAAAAATTAACTGCTGAATGTTATCCAGACTCTGGCCACACAATGTTATTAGGGCTGGCCGCAGATGGGGCTAATATTATGGCTGGAGATGTTGGTGGCTTAAAAATGTTATTAAGAGCTGATACTGAAATTATTATTATTATTTTACAATTTTTTATATTATTGAGCTTGCAGGTAGGAGCACGGAACGTGGAAACCACTTTTCACGTCCCGTATGTTTGCTGGTCACACTGGATGTGAAAAACGCGTTTAACTCTGTCCGCTGGCAGGATGCGTTATACGCGATGGAGAGAAATTTCAGGCTCCCAGGGTACCTCCTGCGTATCATGGGAGATTACCTGAAAGATCGATCCATACTCTATGACACGGAGGATGGCCGAGAGACGAAAGTCTTATCGGCAGGGGCGGCCCAGGGATCCATACTGGGACCCGACATATGGAACTATACATATGACGGGATTCTACGTATGGAGATGCCCGAAGGGACATTCCTGGTTGGTTACGCAGACGACATCGCGGCAGTAATTATTGCCAAAGATGTCGATGCGGCCCAACTGCGACTAAACCAGGTTATGCGTCGAGTTACTCTCTGGCTGAGTGACCACGGGTTGGAGTTGGCACTGACTAAGACCGAGATAGTGCTTCTTACTAAGAAGCGCATCCCGCTCATTAGAAGCATGCAGGTAGGAGAGGTTACAGTCCAGACGAAGAACGCCGTTCGCTACCTGGGGGTTAGTTTGGATAACAGACTAACCTTCTGGAGCGAAATATCCAGCAGAGCGGACAAAGCGGCCTCAGTAGTGACGTTGTTGAGCAGGGTAATGGCCAACATTGGGGGCCCTCTTCCCTGTAAAAGACGTTTACTGCTGAGCACCGCCGAGTCTGTGATGTTGTATGGAGCTGAAGTCTGGGCTGATGCGCTCAGGGTCGAAAAGTACCGAAAGCGCATGGCGGCAGTGCAACGGAGAGCAGCGCTCCGCATAGCGTGCTCCTACCGCACGGTATCGGAGCCGGCTGTCTTGGTGGTCGCCGGGGTCATACCCATCGACCTCCTCGCCAGGGAGCGACAATTCGTCCACCAACACAAGGACGAAATTGGAAGAGAAGGCGCACAATCTGTGGCAAGGAGTCAGTCCCTCCGTGACTGGCAGGTACGGTGGGATACTGAGACACGCGGAAGGTGGACTTACGCCCTTGTCCCTCAAGTGGACGCTTGGCTAAATCGTCAGCACGGTGAGGTAGATTACTACCTCACGCAGTTGCTGACGGGCCATGGGCACTTTCGGTCTTTCCTGTTTAAAATAGGAAAGGCCGTAAGTCCCACATGCGTCTACTGTGGAGCACAATCCGACTCCGCTTTCCACACTTTCTTTGAGTGTGAAAAGTGGATGTTGGAGAGGCGTGCACTCGAGAGGGATCTTGGCATCTTGACTCCCAATACCATCACGGGAGTCATGTTAGGAAACCTTGCTGCATGGAGTAGGATCGCCTTTTTTGCGAGGGGGATTCTGCGACGGAAGGAGAGAGACCTGGCAAGGTCGACAGAGCCGTAGGGTCCAACTGGACCGGCATATAAGGCTCCATCCTGAAGTAATGTCATAAATTGACGGTTCCATGATGGAGCCTGGTGATATAGAGAGGGGTTTTAGCCGGTAGGCACGCAATAACTGCGTGGAGTCCGGCACGACGGGTGGCAAAAACCACCTAAGTGCGTAAATGCATTTCCCCTCTCACCAAAAAAAAAAAAAAAAAAAAAAAAAAAAAAAAAAAAAAAAAATATTATTGAGCTTTGGTAGGCTGCAGAGAATTTTGGTAGGTTTTTTGAAATTTTTTGGTAGGAAAAAAATTTCTGATCCCCAATAAAGTCTCCATTCCCAAATAATTTTTTTTATCCCCATTTCAGAAAAAAAACCTATTTTGGGGATAAATCTCCTAATCTAGCAACACTCTGAGTGCCTTTACTACATCTTCACCGGCCGCTTTTCTTAAAGGAACAAGTTTGTGTTTCCGTATTTTGTGCGTGGCAGTGGTCCATTGAAATCAGCACAAGTCAGCGACCATTTTCGCTCTGGATTCGTGTTAACATTTATCCGGCGGGTTGTTGTTGTGAAATTTTAGACTGTTGGCAAATTGCACACTTACGTACGTATTAGCTTACATCGCGGGCCAGTAATAACGGCTTAAGTCCTTAGTAATGCCTAGTAGACCGCCAGTGGCCCTTTCGTGGGTCTCAGTCAATACTTGTTGACGTTGGTAAGTGGGTACGCATAGTTTCCATGGGGTGGAATTTTCGTCGTTGATTTCCCGTGCAAAATGGGGTAGTCCCAAAATTGTTTGGCATTCTTCTGCACTGTTCCGATGTTTCTTCGTACCATGAGCAAGTATTAGGTATCGGGTATTACAAGTATCGGGTTTCTGACTTGAAAAACTCACATTTTTCCATATTGTTCTTTAAGTTTGCTGCTTGAAATCAGGTAAGCTACGATATTATTTAACCAACGCCCAAGCACTCCAGGCCACCCGCAGTTTTGTGATGACTTTTATAAGACAAATCCGGCCTAAGCCGAAATACTTGAACACCATTATAGAAGTAGTTCTACCTGATGGACCGAAGAAACGAATTTCGACGGCAATACAAGTCCCCATAACTTTTGGCAATGTAAAAAAAAAAAAAACTTACGAGTGCAACTTGACTGTAGACTTACCTTCTCGGCTCAAATGCAACATGCTGCGGCCAAAGCGGCAAAGGTGACCGGCATTCTGAAGCCCTACCCAGAGAAAGAGGGGCTTGTTATGGCGGCCACAAACTCGATACTTCTGTATGGTAGCGGAAATATGGTTATTTCCAGAAATACTCTGGGCCTTCCCGAAGTAATGAGGAAAGTGGTTCCGGGAAGGTATTCTCACCAGAGGAGGAGGGATTGTTTTGTGGACAAACCACTCGAAGCAGCTGGTGATGATTAGCTGTAAGTGCGAAGGCATTTTAAACCCTATCTCACAAGCCAAAATTGTTATAATCAATGTTGTTTTTATAAAAATAATAAATCATACAAACTTCAGACAATGCACTGGTCAACATACAGCAACCCAAAGAACAGTTCGTGTATTTAATAATCAATACAAATGAGTAAGATGAGGTAGATGTATTTTTCATTTGAAGTGTCGATAGATTCATCTTCTATTAGCTCACAAGTATTTTTAGGGTAAAAATCGTCAAAATGCAGAGAAATCGTAAATTCGGACAACAGTGGCCTTGATAAAACTAAAGGCCACTGATGTCAACATTAGCCACAAAAATCGGTTATCATTGTTTGGTAGCGCAGAGAATTCACGGTGACGGCGTTTCATTATTCATTTTCAAAAAAAAAAAAAAAAAAAAAAAAATACGGGCCAATGATGATGTTTATGTATTTTGTGAGTCCCATGTGCGACAATTGTGTTTCTTTACATAATCGCCTAATAGAAAATGGGCCCCATCACTATATTTCATTTCGTTGAAAAATGAGTTGATTTTATTCAGTTTTTACAGACTATTCACACAGCCGGATTTAATTCTTGAAAGAGTCGAACTCTTGAGCATGAAGATGAAAATCGTTATGCAAAATAATGCGTCAAGTGCATCTTGTGATGCCCAATTGTTGCGAACTTCGACGAGTTTATGTTCTCAAACCTGTACAGTGATTGTGTTTGCACCACTACGAGCGTACTGTGTTGGTCTTTTGTGAATTTGGCGATTAAATTACTCACAGCGCTCTCAGAGGAAGTCTGATTACGAGGAAATGCTGATCGAATTTTTCGATGTAATACACTAAAATTTTCAACATTTTGGTAGTAAATTTTCACAATAAAAATTCTTTGTTCAAGACTACCGTTCCATTATTAAACATTTAATTAATAAATGTCAAAGCATGACAGTTCGATTTCTGACATTTTATAATTTATTTTTCTAACCTCAAATTTGTAACTGAACAAATTATTGGGTATACAAAACGATTAATCATATTATCAAAAAAAATTCTTTTAAGCAATTTCTTTACGAGAAATATATAAATAAGGCTCTTATATTAAAAAACTTTTTAGGAAACATGAACATTTTAATAAGGCTTTGTTGCCAGAAACCATAGATTTTAATTGAACAATTTTTATATTTACATTTCTTAAGAGAAGTCCTATAAAAACTACACTGTGCATTACAAACTTAATTTTTTCACCCAGTAAAAACTTGCATTTAATTTTTTTCAATCAACAACTGCCTTCGTTCACGCCTTTAGCAACACTATATAATGCATAAAATTAAAATTTTATAAAACATTTTAATTTGGAAACATTGCAAACGAAAATAGAAAGCTTTTTCTTCAAACTGTAACTAGTTCTATCGAAAATATGTATTACTACTACAGTTGATATGGTTGAAAAAAAGTTACTGATCCCAAATTTTCGATTATGTACCAAACATTATACATTATCTCGCATTATAGATTTTATTTTTGTTTTTTAATAATTACAAAACAAAAAAAAATTTGTTTTATTAAAAGCGAAATCACATCATGTAATAAATATAAATGTCCAATATTAACTGTCAAAAAAGAAAACCGAAAAGACCAACACTTAATCATTATTGTAAAATAAAATAAATTCAAGGTCAAATAATTTATCTGCATCTTTTCTTATTTTTTTTTTTGGTATTTGGAATATATAATTAAAACAAGTTTACATACATAGGTATTTGTTTTTACTTTTTTATGTTTTTTAAATGACTTTTCAAAGACACTTACTTTTCACTGACCACATAGTGGCATTATTTAATCCTTGTAAATATTTATAAATATCCTGTGAACAGTTTGTTGAGAATTTACTTCTGATATTAATCCACTCTGAAGCGATAACATTAAGATCAAACACATTCAGTATCTCCTTAAGGCGTAATATATTCGATAAATCAATACTTTGCATTTGCTTTTCCAATGAGGAGAAGGTGGATGATAACAGATTTGAATCATTCAAACGCAAATTAATGGAAGTCATACGATCATTTAATATTTGGGTCAAATTTGTTAATTTTATCATTCCACTGGTAGTTGTACTACTTTGATCAATGGCTGCTTGTGTCCTTAATATGGGGACTAAAAGAGCCATCCACAGGCATAGATGAAACATACTCATTTTCTATTTTATTTTTTGCTTTTCAAGTTTTTAAATATTGCTCTTATTTTTGGTTTAAATATTTCTTTAATTGAGAATCAATAATTTGTTGGTGAAAAACTTTCACTTTTAGCAAAAGTAAATATTTATTTACACCATTAATTTTTTTTTGAATATTTAATTTATGGATGTATTTTACTTTTCTTTCTTTTTTAAACAAAAATTTCTTATGTAATTTTGAAATAATTTTATACACTTTCTTTTTTCTTTTAATAATACCTATTATTATTAACAATTTTATTCATTTATCATTTCTTACAATTATTTTTAGAACTCTTATGGGATTTTTATTTTATTTTAAATTTGTAACGTATTTATTATTCATTTTTTTTTTTGTTATGTATTTATTTATTTCGTTTTATTTTTCTAAACTTTTACTTTCCGTAACCCGAAAATTGTCAACTAAACAAGAGCGTTTTATATATTAAGCGACCGACTGGTCCGATTGAACATTTATGAATTATAAAAATATGTTAAACATTTCAACACGCACTACCTCAGTCTCAGTCTTAGTTTTGTTTATTTATTTTTTTTAACCTCAGCATCAGATTCAATTCAATCAGTAATCTGGCTAACAATACGTATACAATGAAGTGTAAGAAGACCAGATAATTTGAAAAAGAAAACCACACATACTTTTTAAGTTATTAAATAACAACATCGATAGTACTTTGTTGATAGTGAGCGCTCTTCTTTACTTCAAACAGAAACACACGTCGAAAAATACAAATACTCGTATAACTTTATTTTTGCTTTTATTAAGAAAAAGAAGAGCGAGTGATATTTTTAGGCTCTTTTTTAATATTTTTATTTTGTCTGAAACTCTTTAAGCGTTTTAACATTGGTTATGATGGTATAAGACCTTTTATTGCTTAATGATGGCAGTTGTGTGGCGCGTCTAAATGGTTCGACAAACGAATATAAACTGAAAAACCGTTTTCTTTTTTCGTTGGCGAAAAGTTTAAACAATAAATTTGTTGCAGTAGTTTATTTTTTTGTTTGTAATTTTTTGTTTTTAAATTAAAGTTAAGTTTAAGTTATTGTTTTCTTTCTTTTTGAGCTGCTGAGGTTTTTGATTGTATAAATGACTTGCACATTATATTACATTTACACAAACATATCTTTAATCATACATTCGTTCACATACTAATGCCACTAATTTGCTTACCTTTCATGCTGCAAAAACGTCTGTGAAAATTAATAGCAGTCACTGTATGGATTCAATATTACACCATTTCCTTTCTTTGAAAAATTGCAGAAAGTCTCATATACTACGTTTATACGTCCGACTTATTTGCAAAAAAGGAATAAAAAATGTTGCCATATAATTGTTTTGTTTCAACTTACTAACTCACGATAATAAGTCGTGAATAACGACACTATTTGCAAGTAAAGGTGTAAAATGTTGCCACTTGTTTACGTTTCAAATCTTTTTATTATTTCAAAAATCTGGTAGGTGTATATAAAGCAACAATTAAAAAAAATTTATAAAATAGTTTTCAAATTGAATATTTGTGGTATACTTGCAAAAAAATGAAAAAATCAAAGCAGACAATTTCTACACTTTTGTGTAAACAATGTTATAATTTTTTGGTGTTACCATACAATTTACTGGCAGCGAATTTGTGTCGAAGTACTTTTACATATAAAGAGTGAGTTAAGTATATTGCAAATAACTTTCTTTGCAAATAGGGCGTGGGTATATTGATGTCCAAAAATCTCTTTCCCTATAACGCGTGATAGGAAAACAAATTCTGCTTGCGTCGAAGTCAAACACGTACATAATAAAAAGAAATATTGTTGCTCTTGCTCTTCTTAGATTTTAGCTTCTCTCCAGCAAAGTGCATAGTGCAGGGATGGATAGTGCATATTTTTTGTATCATTTTTATTTAACTGAAATAATTATTAATTATTTCCTGGAAATCTATGTAACTTCGGTACTCCTTTATTCTTAATAGATCGGTCACATGTCTATCGGACAATCGATTACGAACTTTACTTAGAATTATGAAGAAATAATTATGAAGTTATAAAATGAAATTAATTCGAACATTCCCATTTCTAGTAGAAGTAAGCAGTCTTTTCTCTGTGTGTTTATGTAGTAGTGGACATCACTGGTATAAATGTAGTAATAAATAAATAAAAAGGCGCTATAAAATGAGGCCCCAAGAAATTTGGCCCCAAAGTGAAAAAGGACCCCAAAAATTAGAGGGAAATAATTGGGGCGTATTTTCATTTGGTGGGGCCTGTTTTCATTCTGGCAAATGAAACAATGTCCCAAAAAACAGAAATGAAGAATGACCTCAAAAGTTTGGGGTCAAGTTTCATTTTTAGTGTATGGGGTGGAATTGCGTTATGAAATGTAGCCCGAATTTGTAGAAATGAAAAATGGCCCCAGTTTGCATAATTTTAAATTTGGGGCCAAATTTAATTTTCATTAAATTCGGTTTTTTAGGAAAACAAACATCCTTATAACGGTATTGGTTTATGATTGTTTTGATTTAGTTGAATTTTTAACACTATTTAAAGAAAATAATTAGTTTGCTGGTGCAATGCGTTGACAACAGTCGTAAAAAAGTGTATAATAGCGAAAAAAATATAGTAGTAAATTATTATATTTAGTGAATCAAAAAATGATTTTTAAAAAGAAATCTAGCTATAAAGATATTGTGAAATATGTTTGCTGGAATAATTCATATAAAACTGGGACTATTTAATTATATTTTGATGTTACATATTCATCCAGTGTTTTTTGTATTAATGGAAAAGAAATCAAAAAAGTCATATGAAGAATTTCTGATATATAAATAATAAAAGTAATGTGTTTGACTTGGAATCATTTGGATTATGAACATGCTTTGAGAGAATCAATAAGGAGCGTTTATAGTGGTGTGAATGGAGCTGGTAAGATATGATCGTAAAAATTTGTGCCGCATGCCAAAATTTTGTACAAAAAATCGCGCGATTTTTGGTAAAAATTATCAGATAGTTTTTAGTATATAAAGAACAAATATAATTCAAAACAGGTTTCATTATTGTCAAGCTCTAAGACGCTATGTCATGAAAAACCATTTTATAAGATCGTCGGACGCTGCAAGAACAGCATATCGGAAATTGATGGTTCATTCGTTGTTACCACCAAATTTAATAAAAACTGGCTGCGTGGGCTGTCACGATAGAATATTGATATGTTATGTTACCTTGCAAGTACCTACAAGTTTGTAGCGAATGCAATCTTTTGCTGCAAGCCGCAGCTGTACAAGAAAATGAATTAAAGTATAAGTGTCCTTGTTGTAGAGTGGACATTATTGATTCCATACAAGTTTTCGCCTAATTACAAATTCTATTATTCAATAAATAATACTGTACATAAACAATGTTTTTTTTTACTTTCAATATTTTGGGGCCATTTTTCTTTTCGTTCAGTTGGGGTTATATTTCATTTCTTTAAATTAGGGTTATTTTGCATAATGAAGAAAAGCCCTAAAGTAATAAATGAAAATGTGCCCCAAAATTAATAATAGGGCGAATTTTCATTCGGTTGGGATCATTCTTCGTATTTTTATTTTTTTTTTATTTTAATTTTCATTATGAAATTTAGTCCCAAAAATGGGGCTAATTTGAATTTTTAAATTGGGGTCATATTTCTTGGGGCCATTCTGCGCAACGCCAAATAAAAAAAGCTTTAGTTTTATTTCATGCGTTTCTTTCACTTCCAACTGGTTGCAGATTGAATTGATTACAACACCGAGCATTTTTCAAGAACTTCCAAAATAGATGTAAAAGAGTGTCTGATGACTCCTCCAGTGTAGGACACCACATTACCTACATTCATGTATAGTAACTTTTAGGCTTGAATTGTAAAATAATCTTGACTGTTGTTAGTAGATTTTTGGTGGCTTAAAAAGTATTCAAGGAGATAAAGTTTGGCCTCGCCTTTTTTTCAGTTTTGATCAATGGTTAGCACAATATGCATTGACTTTACTTTATATAAAAGTGCATCTAACCGATTTATGCCCGCCCAATTGCGAGACAGGTTGACACTATATTCAGAAGACTTTTCCTTCTTAATCAGCCACAGTCGCCATATTTTCAGTTAAAAAATGGCATTAAACCAGATTATTATTATTATTATATTTTTTTTATTAATTTTTCCCATTATATATGCATGTATTACTGTTTAAATTTTGAACATCCATCATAGAAATTGTTTTTGACTTTCTTTTCGAAATAATAAAAGAGGTATGGTGTAATATTCAGTATTGATTTTATTATTATTTTATTGGAATGTGAATATGTGGTAATGTTTGTTGGGCTATTGTTGTTTTATTTCATTTACATATTTAGTCTTAGCATAGGATGCATGAATTTTTACCAACTAGCTGTTTAAAAAACTGTCGAAAATATATTTGATTTGATTGTAATTTTTTTAAGTAATTTTAGATAAAAAACTTAAAAATAAAACTTTAAGATTTAATCATTTTAAAAAACAGTTATTAAAAAAACAAAATATTGTTATATTGTTGAAAATTGGAAACAAAAAGTGTATAAGTATGTGTACGATCTAGAATAAGAGATCAGAAAAGGGTTTTATATTAAATTACAAAACATACATAATTAAAAATTATAAACTTCTATGAATTTCTTGAGTGCATTTGCAGAAGGTGTGCCAATAAGTTTTGCACTCTTAAATTTACAATTGCGATTATAATATTAATTAATATTGATTCTATTGTGGTTGCATCTTTGAAACTTTTTTAAATGTACTACAGCTTCTTAAAGATTTAGTTACATATGTATATGTATGTATGTCCGTAATTATTTATTTCTCTTTTAATATTCATTCCTTCAAAAGGCCTTTTCTAGGAATGCCAATCGAGACTGGTTTTGGCCAATCCCGGGATCCGGGATTTTGAAAATTCAAATCCCGGGACTTAGATATTATTTGAAGAATAAAGAATAATGCCCGTATTCATAAAAACTATTTTAGGTTTATTGAGGCTTTATTTGACAAGTATTGCATAGAAATTTGTCAAATAAGTCCTCAATAAACCTTAAATAGTTTTTATGAATACGGGCATAAAACTATATTAATTATTATACATATAAATTTATTACAGTTTTTTTCAAAGAAAAACATTTTGAAAAGGTAAAAAAAACAAAAGCTTTTAAGTTAAGTGCTGAAGGCTCGGGTTCGAACCCCAGGAAAAGTGATCAATTTTTTAATTAATTTTTGTTCCGTCAGAAACGCTTTAAACGTTTTCGCTTTCTAATTTAACAACACGGCCATTTTCGAGTGCATACTCTTTCTGAATTCTGTTATCATCATTAGACAGCTCAGGCTTCTTTTGTAGAACCTCCTTAATATAGTTAATATTTGGGTCAGTTTCTTGCAGTAATTTTACCCAATCTGATGTTTCTAAATTTGAGTGAAGAACACAAATATTTTCAACAGGGTTGGTATTTTCTGGCGGATTGGTTGGATTTCGACTAAGTGCATCAGCATGCATGTTTTGTGTTCCCGGAGTGTGTTGTATTTCGAAATTGTACTCGGAAAGCTTCAACCACCATTTTCCAATTTTGGCAAAATATCTTTTTTCGTCATAGCGCTTCTTACAGCAGTACAATCAGTCTTAATGGTGAATGAAATTCCAATTAAATAGACACGAAAACGTAGAGTGATAACGAGATTCTTCCTTTGTAGTTTGACGGCTGGCATAAGCAATTGGGTGGAATTTGCCATCAATTTGTTTCTGTAGTAGAACACCTGACAAACCATCTTTGCAAGCATCCGTATGAACTTCTGTTTCTGCATCTTTACAATATATTGACAATACCGGTTTTTCGATTAACTTCTTTTTAAAATTTTTAAAAGAATTTTCCTCTGTTTCAGTTCATTTCTAAACAACTTCTTTTTTTGTTAATTGTGTAAGTGGTCTTGCAAAAATAGCGTATCCTTCTATGAAATTACGAAAATAGCTAGTTAAGCCAATAAATTGGCGAACTTCGTGTACATTAGTTGGGCGTTTAAAATTAACGACAGCTTCTGTTTTTATTTGACTTGGGGCGACGACACCATTAGAAATCTCATATCCCAAATATTCAATTTTAGTCATCAAAAATTTACATTTAAGAACGTTTAGTTTTAAATCTGCATAGCTACACCAAATGGCGTCCTTAAAAACTCAAAAGCAGTTACATGGCGAGACTTTTCTGCCACCTTCACCTGGTAATAGCCACTACGCATATCAAGTACATTAAAATATTTCATACCATGCAGACGGTTAATTTGATCAGAAATAATTGGTAGTGGATATTTCATTTTTTTTTGTAACACGATTTAAAGCTCGGTAATCTACGCAAATTCGTTTATCGCCATTCTTTTTGCGCACTATTAAAATTGGGCTAGCATATTCAGAATCGGAGTCAATAATAATACCTGCTTCCTTCAGCTGTTTTATTTCTTCTCGAACAAAAGCTCTCTCAGATTCGCATAACCTATACGGTTTGTAAGTAATGGGGGTTTCGTCAGTTAATTCAATTGAGAATTCGGTGTTAGTTCCACATCCAAACTCCTTGATATTCATTGCAAAGCAATCTCTGTACTCTTGTAACAGCTCTAACAACTTAATCTTCTGATTTTCGGTGATCTCTTTGTTAATATCAATTAACGTTAACCAATCTATTTCGGCCTCATTGGGTTTAACGTTTTCAGTTTTAAAGTCATCTAGTATACACAATTCGGCCTTTGTCACACGCTCGCCTTCATTAAAAATTACTTCTGCCGTCGAACAATTCAAAATGGGTACAGCTAAGCCATCTGAATTACAATTTATGACACAGGCAGGAATAATACATCCATTTCGATTAATTCTCGAATCTATAAAAATATCCTGTTTCTCTTCTAAAAATTCACCAGCTGTAACAGCAACAAATCCGACGTGATTACACCCAAAAAAATATATAGGTTAATCTAACCAATTTCATTGGTTGGAATTGCACTAACCAAGAAAAAACAGTTAAAATAACTGATGCGAATTGTAAAATGGAATTTAACTAAAAATGTTGTTAAAGTACAACTTTTATGGTTGGGCAACATAAAAAAAACTGTAAAACTGACCATGAGTTACAGTAGCTTTACAATAATATTTGTAAAATAACAATTTGCTTGTAATAATAAAAATAGTAATAATAATAATAGTAAAAATACAACAAAATGAGGTAACTTTACAACAATAGTTGTAAAATAGCAGTTTTTACAGTAATGTTACTATTAAATTTGTAAAAGAATAATTTTTTTGTAATAATACTATTTTAATAGTAAAATTACTATAATATTTCTGTCTTAACTTTTTTCTTTTTCTTTTCCCCATCCCTTTCTCTATTAAAAGATATTTTTTTAGTTCATTTTAATTTATTGGAAACAATATAATCTATATAAATAAAAATCAATGTTGTTCGTTGGTCATCGCATCAGTTGAGAACGGCTGGACCGATTTTGATGATTTTTTCTTTCTAATGATCGTCGTGATCCAACTTAGGTTTTTACGGTTTTAATTTTGCCCCGCCTACTTCTAGGCCCACCTTTTGGTATCAGAAAACGGCTCCATCGATTTGAATAATTTTTTTTTTTTCAAATGTTTGTATTAATCCATTTTAATTCTTCATCAAGAGACAAATTTGCCACGCCTACTTTTACGTCCGCATTTTTCTGTTTATCTCTAAATACTGGAGAAATACCTGTATATATCCAAAAGAGATGGAACAGTCAGAGTACTCATTAGTATTGAGTCAGTACTCAAATTTGTTGAATTGTTTGATACATTCGTACTTGTGGAAACAATATCAGAACAGCCCTAGAATATAATACATAAAGTTTTAATAATTTTTTATTTTAATTTATATTTATTTTTATGACACTTATACTCACATTGTAATTTTTCTAGCATGTATCCAAAATTCCATTCGTCCAACAATTTATAAAGGTCATCTTCTTGACTAGAAAGAGAACAAGTTGATGAAAAGGATTCCTGCTTTTCTTCTTTATCACTTAGTATTTTACCAATTTCAGAAAACATTAACTTTATACACATCTTTATAGTTCAATAATTTATTGTAAAATAAAAACTTTTTAAGGAAAAATGTTATACAAATTATGTATGTATGCATGACAGAAAAGAAAATGTATGGTAGTAAAATAGTTGGACAATCCTTTTTGTAACTTTACCTCTTAAATTGTAAGTATTTGTTTATTATTTTAACCTCGGGGGTAGGTAAAATTAAACAATTAAATTTATGGAAATAGATAAAATAACAATTTCCAATAGATATTTTTAACTACATTAGCATGATTATTTTAACTGTCATAATTTGTTTAAAAAGCTTTCATATTTCATATCGAGGTTGTACTACAAATGTTCTATGGTTATTTTAACCCATACAATTTGTAAATTAAAAAAAAATACAATAACAATTTACATTGTAGGTATTGTTACTATTAGAAAAGGTTGTTTTAACCAAGTAAAATTGTTTGTTTATAAAAATTCCAAAAACAAATTACATTAGTAGTTCGCTTACTGTTGTGATTTGGTAGATGTAACCAATTAAAAAGTTGTAATCTAAAAAATATCAACAACAATTTACATTGACAATTTTTTAACAACCAAAATTGGTTAGATTAACCTGTGATATTTTTTTGAGTGTAGGTGGTAAAACCGTAGCCTCCTTGGCCCATAAGCTTGTCTTAAGTTTTGGTAGATTTGGTATTTCCATACGATCAATATTATTTTCAGGGAGCGATCCGATCAATATTATTTTCTGCATTCTGTTCCAACAATTTTGCCACCAAATCGCCCACCAACCCATTCTGTGTTGTATCGAACCTATCCTTAATACTGTGGCCCGCTTGTATTCATTTACTGACCGTTTTACTGATTATATTAGTATCAAACAATTTTCTCCTTTTTTCGCCGTGGTCTAGTGGTTAGTGTGTTGGCTTACTAAGACATGGGCCCTGGGTTCGACTCCAGGCTCTGACATCTTCAAAAAAGAAATATGAAAAAAATATTTCTTTCGGCGACTACCTCTCAGCAGTCTTCTGGCAAAAGCTCTGAGAGTAACTAATTGCCATGAACAAGCTTTTCAAGTCTGTCGTTCGGAGTCGACATTAAACTGTAGGTCCCGGTACTCATGGATAAAAATTGACACACACAACATGAGTGCTGCGAGAAGCTAGGCCGTAATCCTGACACAGGGTTGTAAAGGCCAGTTATGTATGTATGTAATTTTCTTTTTTTCCAGTATTATACCAGCCCACAACAGCAACAATTCACTATGTACTGCACCACAAAACCGTCCATACAGCAACACAATAACTGTCTGTATTCAACAACCCAAGCTACTTGCCACAACCACGTAGTACCACAGCAATAACCCAGCGTTCAACCTCAAATTACTGGCCTTACACACTTGCGCCACCATACACAACAGCAGTAACAACGATACAGCAATATATGATCGGCCAGCAAAGAAAAAAAAAAAGCAACCAACAGCCAACAACCATAAAATAACTTCAATACGCCAGTAGTCCACTTTTTCTTCTTTCGATCTCTTCTTGGCCAATGGATAATGTTATCCCACTTCTGATTGTTAGATATATCCTTTTTTTATTGTTAAATAGAATGATTTATTTAATTAAAGTTTTCTTTTAAGTATTACTAAACAAGTGTTCTCTAAAGGATTAGTATTACTAAT
The DNA here is from genome assembly GCA_963576795.1 of Metopia argyrocephala. Lineage (NCBI taxonomy): Eukaryota > Metazoa > Arthropoda > Insecta > Diptera > Sarcophagidae > Metopia > Metopia argyrocephala. The sequence goes on along the minus strand of OY756208.1, from coordinate 104,646,002 downwards.
AATAAGAATAACGTTTTAATGTTGTGCGCTTATATATATATATTCGTTTCGTCAAATTTTCCCGTTAAAATAAAGTTTCTAGAATGTTCCAAGTGTTACCATACTTTTCCATATTTGTACGCCTAGTTAACATATAAAACATATTAAACATATTCATTTTTATATATTGCTTGTTAAAATTAATGAAGAATTTGTCCACTGACCGCTTTAGGAATTAACATGATCATATCCATAACAGAGTTCGCACAATCATTTTGATTAATTTGTGCGACACTTTTCTCAATTATATACACTTACTATGTTATGCTCTGTGGTAATGTCAGTTTAATAATGATCGGGCGTGGAATTTTATCTTAGAAAATGTTTTCTCTATCGAGTTCAACATAGGAGAATAGGTGGTAAAAATTTAAGCGTACAGTCACTATTATCCGCCATATTTCGAATTTCCTGGGTTTTATGGATTCTGGCATTATCCATAATTAAAAATGAATGTTTTAATATTTTTTTTCTTTTGTTTTCTATTAAATTCTATAACTGGCTTAATTTAATTTGAAAAATGTTTAAATGAATTTGAATAAAGTTTCATTTATTTTGAATAAAGTTTCATTTATTTTGAAAATAGTTTCGATTAATTTGAAAAAGGTTTCGTTTTTACAGACGAGGAAATTGTGTCTTCCTCTACAGACAATAGTTCACCCGAACAGAAGAAAAAAAGAAACCTAAAAGGAAATTTTTAGGAAACAAAACACAAATGGCTTAAATAAAATATACAATAGAAGCAAAAACACAGTTTTGTATCAGCTAATTTGCCAAAAAAAAAAACCATATCGATCGTCATGCAAGAACAGCCAAACATTTGAAAAAAAAATTTGTTGGTAGTTGATCTGCAAGATTGGAGTCCGACAGAAAACCTTGCAAAGAAGATTATAAGTATATTTCCTAAGAATTGAAACTTTAGAAAGTTTTACCTAAATGTTCAAAAAATACTTATTACAAGTATAAAAACTCAGATTTTATGAATATTAACGTTTTATGTTGTTAAACTTATAAATAAAATTTAATGTCTAATAAGAAGAACAAAATGAACATAAAATTACGTTTTAACCTTGAATTTTTGTTATTTAAATAGTTTGCCCTTTTTTTTACAAAAATTCCTCTTTTTTGAGCCACTTTTATTTTTTTTATCCCCTTTTGGTGCTACTTTTCGAAATTTGTCAACGGTCACCCTGTGTGCAAAAGGAAAAATGTAATTGTGTTGGTGAGAAAATGAGAATTACACTGCTGAAGGACTTAGTAGCAGTATTAACATATGAATAAATTTATTTTTAAATTAAAATTGTATTTAATATAAAAATTTAAGTGTTTTGAAAAAAATTTATAAATACTATTCTGTTATAAAGAAATCAAAATTAAACAAAAATTCTGTTTAAGATATAAAAAAATAACATTGCATCCGTTTTTTTTAATTCTATAAAAATATTTTCCTTTTCTTTATAATTAAAATTCAAAACAGATGTCAATTTTATAAAAAGAAAAAAAAAATATTAAATTCATTAAACTTTTTTTCTATAAAAAAATAAAATAAAAAGGTTTTAGATACCTTCAACTCAAGGATTTTTTTAATTAATTTTTAGTAATTTTAGGATTTTATATTTCATCTGTTAAAAATTTTTCAATATTTATACTTTCGTGACAATTTCGTATTAGTAAAATGTTTTTTAAAACTTACAGGTACGTTGTTTGGAACAAATAAATTTTAAATCCGAAAAATTTTTTCGCAAAGGGTTGTTGGGAAAAACAGTAAAACTTAGTGAAATTGATTTCAATTCAGAATATATGGCGGCATTTAAGTTTTTCCAAAAATATATAATTTTCGTTGTGCTTGGTATTTCCACTTTACTTCGCAGTATTATAAGTTCTACTTGTACTTCGTACCTATAGTTGCAGACTTCACATGAAAACGGATTTTTAAAGAGACCTATTCTCAAAATTAGCAACTAAATATGCATTTCTTTTTAAGTTACTTTTATTGCCACATGTTTATAAAGTTTTAGGAAAATTTGAAATGTTGTTAGACTAAATTTCCAGTAGAAGCAAACATAATTTTGTTTTAAAATTTAAAAGAGATGTATACAATTCATATATATTTTTTCTTTACCTTGGAGTTCTATATTAAATTCATTAAGAATGGAAGTAGTGTCGGCTAAAAAAGCAAGATCTAAAATAACCTTATCGTCTTTTAACAAATAATATTCTTCCATGTTTTCAATTTCTAAAAACTCTGTAACCTCTTCTATAAGATCAACAAGCCTATTAACACAATAGCCACGGCTTAACCAACGGACTTCGGTAAACATTTTTAAGTCGCTGTGTGAAGCTCTTTTATTTTTTAGAAATTGTTTAACTTCCGATGGATAAGCGAGTGATGTCGACCGCGTATCTTGTTAATTATTTGCTCTGCAATTTTCATTTCAATTTTCATGGCAGAGCACTCGGGCAGAAATTTGGAAGCGAGAGCGGTTTGATAAATAATGCAAAATTTGGAACTGCAAGACACAATTTTCAACTGTTTGCCTAATGACGGACTCGACATAACCACTAATTTGAATGCTATGTGTGTTAAGGTAAACCGGCACAAAGGAATTGATTTTATAAAATTTAAATTGAAGTTAAACTTATTTAAAACTTTATCAATAATTTTTTTTTAATTTTCCATCAGTAAAAGATCTACCTTGTTTAATTATTTCAAAGTTTGATAAATCATTTTTTAACATTTTATTTGTCGCTTTTGGTTTCTTCGTTTCCAAATTTAGTAACCATTCTTTTAATTTTTCAACAAAATAATTTTTTTTGTGTCAAACAGTTTTTCCTTTTCATTTAATTTATTGATATTATTACGAAAAGAATGAAAATGGCGCTGGAAAACGTTTGAATTATTTTTCTTAAATGTTCTATGACAAATAAGATATTGGGCATTATCAAATGCTTTTAAAATCATAAAATATTTAGCGTACATTACTATTAATTTTGTTCCCACTGTAAACAATAATTTTGCGTACATCCAACAAGCATGTTAAAGCAAGATCTGTTTCAGTTACATGTGAGTTAAGCTAAGGAACAATTGTCTATGAAATTTTTATTTTTGCACCGACTTGACTTACACGTACGCATCAATAATGCATGATTTTTATATGAAATGAGCCGCAAAAATGAAATAGAAACGCAGCCAGTAAGTAAAATTCAGAAACTAAAAAAAAATTTTTTTTTGCTTTATTACACTGGTTTACAGCCAAAAAATACCAAGAACGCCACATGCCTAGATTAGTTAATTGGGACCTCCTGAGCTTTCATGCTCCTAAATTACATTTCTTATTCAGTCATTTGTATTTTTCCCCACGAACTTGGGCTCCGAAAGCGATGAACAAGGTGAAAGATTTCACCAGGAAATAGAAGAAATCGAGAGACGTTACAAATGCTGGTGGGAAGAACAAATGATGGCGGACTATTGCTGGTTACTCATTCGCGAAGATCCATCCGAAAAAAACGCAAAAGTTCAAGTCGCTTGTCATTTTAATTAAAATTTTTTAAATTTACGCCGAATATACGGTGTGAGCAATGAAAATGAAAATATTGTAGTTCCACAAAATCCTTAATAAAAACTTTATTTTTCATCCGATTTTTTTCAAAATACACTTTAAATATTGGTAACTAAATAGACAGATCTTTAATATCACGTAGGAAAAAATTGAAATGAAAATTAAAAATTTTTTAAAAAACCTAAAAAATAGGCAAATTTTGAACTTTGAGGAGCCATATCTTAGCGATTTCTTATCAGATAGAATTTAGTAGCATATCGACCGAAAAGGCATTCAATTACCTTTCCATCGATATGCCACTTATCTCGATCGGACTTTTCGGTTGGACTCCACAAGTGTTTGAGTGGGGCCATACACCGAAAAACACAAAAGTACCGTTATCTAAAAAACAGTACTTAGGAAAAAATTATAATTGCGTTTTACGTGCTCAGGAGATCCCAATTAACTTATCTAGGCATGTGGCGTTCTTGGTATTTTTCCAAATTAAAAATTTGTAAACCTGTGTTATTTTTACGAATAAACAAGTGCATTCTGCATAGTTTAAGCATATAAAAAAAATTTTTTGAGTTGTGTCACTTTTGAACTAGGTGTGCGATATGTAGTGTTTAACATTTCTCACCCTTTTTAATTTCTCGAGAAAGTAAAACATATTTTTTTTTTCGAGATTTCTTGAAAAAATAACTTATTAAAATAAAAATTTAATGCAGTCTGTAAAATAAATTGAAATTCATATTTTTATTATACAAAAAAATAAAATATAGTAAAAACAAAAAATATTTTTGCTTGTCCCCAAAGCAATACATTTTATATATTTATTATAAAAAATAGTAACGTAAAAATAAATTCTTCAAATTTAAAAAGTATACATATGTATATATAAAAAGGTATATAAATATATAACAAATTTAATCAGTTTTGTGATTTAAAATAACGTTTTAAGAAACACAAAGCTTCCAAAGTTGAATGTTTGGTACATGGCGCAATTATCATAAGGTGCCTTTGAGATTACAACAAGTAAAACAGTAACAAAAACAAAAAACAGCTGCCATGTTAAATGCACCTTATAATCAATACGCCATGGTTTGGTACATATTGTACAGCAGTGGTCTTCACCAGTATTACTCAGGTAAATAAATTGTTCGGATATTTTTTTAGTTTTTCTTACTCTCTTCGTGAATATTACAACCAGGGTTGCTTAATTCTACAAAAATTCTGGCAAACAGCTTCTTAAAATATACCAAAACTACCCGTATCGTTAATTCTTATTATATTAGTTTAAAATTAAATGTATTGTACTTTATTAACAGATATCACTTTTAGAATTCCTGGAAACCAGTTTTTGTTTTATTTTCCTATAAAAAACTTAATTAATTATTAAAAAATTTGCATTGTTAAAAATCTTTCATAAAAAGAAATCCATACGCTTTGTTTTCATCATGGTAAACGACAACCACAATTATTACAAAAACATGTGTGTGAGACAAAAATTGCGTATGTGTTTATGTTTTATTAGTTTTCAAGAGAGCTAAATTTGTTTGTCAGACACTGAGAAGTTATGATAATAAGCAACATAAACTTATTAATGTTTATATTTCTTTTAACTACGTTTCAATTTGTTAATAGTATTTACAAACAATTTATTTCATGAATAATTTTAATAAATTAGTTTAAATTTTAAAATTAAAGGTTTTTAAAACGAAAATTTTCACAAATTTCATTCAAGTTGTTAAAAACAATACAAATGAAGAAACCAATCTCATCTCTCAGTGTATTTTTGTGTGACTCTCTTTGTGAAGACCACTGTTGTACAGACAGAAAGAACTCTGAAGAGACTTCATTAGCTGGAGTAGAAAACATGTTCAGTTTAATTAGTGTACTATTCCTTCATGGACATAATTTTCTCCTTTGATTATTAAAAAAATTCATTGCAAAGAAATCTAAACTCTTTATAACATTTAACTTTGATCTAATTAAAACGTTTCTGACGAAGTAAAATTAATTTAAAAATTGATCACTCTTCCTGGGGCTCGGATTCGGGTCTCCAGCATATCGTAAATTTGATTATTTTTAACTTGAATAAAGACTTAAATCAAAATAATACATTTTAAGGAAATATACGATACATTTCCTCTTGTTGATATAAATATAGTTAATAATTAATCACGAAAATGGTCTTTAATGTATTTTCAGAATATATTGAAATTTTCATATCGATGATGTTAGTTGATTTCTTGCACAAATGAAAATTTAAAATATTTTTATGTGCTGGAGGCTCGAAGTTCGAGCCCCAGAAAAGGTGTGATCAATTTTTTAATTTAATTTTTGTGTCGTCAGAAGCGCTTTAATTAGATCAAAGTAAACTTCAATGAATATTTTTGGTAATTAAAGGAAAAATGATGTTCGTGAAGGAATAGTACACTAGCCAAACTGAACAATTGTTTGCGACTCCAGCTACGGTAGTCTTGGAACGATGGACGCAATATCTCCACATTGTTTTGCGGCTAATTTTGCAGGTGAAATGCCTATCATATGAGATTGCTAGCATTAGAAATTCCACCCGAACCATTGTATTCACTAATTTTTGGGACATCTGAAACGTCTGAGCACTTTTTGAAGCATATTCAACAATACAATTTGACATTTCAAATGACATTTTTGGTGCTACAAAAATTATTATGCCGACGTTTAAGGTAAATACTTCAGCAGGATTGTCCCATGTTTCTATAAATCTGAATCATAAAGTATTTGATATTTTTAAAAATTAAAACAATTAAAAAAAAAATGTTACAAGTACAGGGCCAGATTTATCGTCAAGCTGGTTCGTTATTGCAATTCTCCGACGCTGATCATAAAGTTTTGCAAATTTATTTCATTGGTGATGAAAATCATGAATTGGATCAACATTATCCGTTAGCTACAAAGATTTTTCCATCAGCATAACGCACTAGTTCAATTGTTGAAAATTGCTCTCAATCATATGCCACCTGATAATCACAAAATCATAATAAGGGCTGGTAGAACACCTTTTGGAGTAATTATTGGTGATCAGTTGTAATCCCGTGATATTGTACTTCATCGCAGAAATGGGCAAATGCAACGTGTTTCGATGTAACATTGCATACACAAGACGCAATGTCTTATGTACGAAAATATTTTCGACAGGATCTGTAATCCGAAGTGGGATGACATCAAAAACAATTTATTTGAAGGACAGTCGACAACTGATCGTCATGATATTACAGCAGGTGTTTTTCGGCAAAAATTTAAAGCACTTATGGATTTAATTGTGTAATTATGTGTATTTGGAGAGATGCGTTGCCATATGTACTCCCTCGTTATATCAGCTAAAAATCCTAATCAAAAAGTTGATTATGAGTTATTTCACATTGTCGTTAAAACATGACATATGGTTCGTGCGGCGAACTAAATATGAATTCGCCATGTATAACTGATGGAAAGAGTTCCAAGCGATTGCCAAAGAAATTGACTTTAGACACAATAACGAGCAAAAGCGGATATCCGTCATATCGACATAGATCACCTACTGATAATGGCAAAACGGCAACAGTTATAATGCGTAACCAGGACGATGAAGTTGATAATCGTTGGGTAGTTCCGTATTGTCCATTATTATCGAACATTTTCAATGCGCATATAAATGTGAAGTATTGTAATTCAGGCAAATCCATTAAATATATTTGCAAGCATGTAAATATAGGGAGCGATATGGCTGTTTTCGGTGTTGCTGGTAATAATATTGAAGAAATGATGAAATTACTCAGTATCAAATGGGGCGCTATATTAGTAGTAAGAAATCGTGATTTGTTGATTACCTTGTCTAACGATTGCAAATAAAGCATTAGTACAGTTGGGTATGACCGCACCAAATAGGGAGACTCACGATGTGTTTGATAAGGAATTGAAAAGTGAGCAGGAATTCAGTTCTAATGATATGCGTTTATTTATACAATCCAATATAACCAAATTGAGTATTCAGCAAAAAATGTACATATATGACACAATCGTGCAAGCCGTTTCCAATGATGCAGGTGGATTATATTTCTTGGATGCACCTGGTGGTACAGGCAAAACGTTCATTATATCATTGATTTTCCGACTATTTTGATCGAAACAGGAAATTGCATTGGCACTTGCATCTTCGGGAATTGCAGCTACATTATTAGAAGGTGGTCGTACCGCACACTCTGCACTAAAATTGCCATTGAATGTAGAGGTTATTGAAACTCAAACTCGCAATATTTCGAGAAATTCTGCTATGGCAAAAGTTCTGCGATTAACGCAGATGAGTATACAATGGGGAATAAAAAATCACTAGAAGCATTTAATCGAATACTGCAAGATTTACGTGGTAATCAACAGCTTTTTGCTGCAGACAAGGCAGAAAGTTGCATCAGCGGCGCGTTCTAAGAAGCGCAAATGATGGAGGATGCCCTCAAAATGATCCAAGAAAATCTGCAAGGGCTTAGGTCGCGTCGGCCATTTTTAGCCGCAGATTGGCCAATGAGGATATTAGCCTGGGGCTCATACAAGAGCCCTGGGCTTTTAATGGAAAAGTCAGAGGACTTCAAAACAAGACATGTAAGTTGGTGTATGCGGTAAATTCTAAAATCACCTTCTTTCCCATTACAGAGTTCTTCACTAGGGACCTGGTGGCTGTTAGCGTCATATTAACTACTGATGTTGGTGTAAGGGAGGTAATATGCGCCTTTGCTTATTTCCCAGGGGATTTGGAATGTGTACCACCCTTGGAGGTCCAGAAATTCATTAGGTTTTACAAGGAGAAGAATCACCATTTCATCATTGGTTGTGATGTGAATGCGCATCATGAGGTGTGGAGCAGCACGGATAGCAATGATAGGGGTGAGTACCTTCTCAACTCTCTTACTAGTAATAATGTGGCTGTTGCCAATAGGGGCAGCAGGCCTACATTTGTTAATGCCATAAGGTCGGAGGTATTGGATATTACATTGTGTGATACATTCACATCTAATCTTGTAAGGGACTGGCATGTATCAGACGAGGTATCCTTGTCCGACCACATGCATATTAGATTTGACTTCGTTAGCCTTGTTAGGATCAATAATAGGGCAACAGTCTCTAGGAGGGTAAATTGAAACTCATTCAGGGAAAATGTGACAAGGGAGGTTGACTGGCTTCCAGATTCTGTGGGGTCAGTGGATGAACTGGATCTGCCGGCAGACCAATTACAGTCAACGATAAAGTCTTCTCTGAACATCAGTGTGCGTCATAGTGACCATGCTGCTGCACATACGGTGCCGTGGTGTAATGAAACTTTGGCGAAGATGAGGAGTACCGTGAGAAGAGATTTCAATAGGGCCAAGCGCACGGGCGAGTGGCAAATTTATAGAGCTGGTCTCACGAAGTACAATAAGGAGATTAGAAGGTCCAAAAGGGAGACGTGGAGAGTCCGTTGAGGCACTGCCGGCTTTGGCTCGTCTTTAAAAGTCTCTCACTCTCAATCATTCTAATGGCATAGGGTCTCTGAATACGGGTACCGGAGGTTCTCAGTTCAGGAGGCAGACCTTGATTCTCTTGATTGGAACACACTTTCCTGGGATACTCCCACACCTGTTAATGTCACCAAGAGGATCAAAGGTCTCGCGAGTAGGATATTCACTCCGGACAGAGTCTTGTGGGCTATTCGCTCATTTAAAACCTACAAGGCTCCGGGCAGAGATGGGATTTTCCCGGTTCTGCTGCAGAGGAGCTCTGACATAATACTATCATAACTTATTGTTATTTTTAAGGCCAGCTTCGGTTTTGGTTACATATCACAAGACTGGCGGGAGGTTACGGTTATCTTTATACCGAAGGCAGGTAGGCCTAGTGGCCTTCCAAAATCATACAGACCCATTAGCCTCTTATCCTTTCTTTTGAAAACTATGGAGAGGCTGATAGTTATTTATATAAGGCAGACGTATCTTGGGATGGATGGGATACTTCGGACAAGGCAAAGTCTCTGATTGGGGTCAACCTGGCGGGCTCCAGAGCGAACCTTGTTCCCGTTGTATTTAAGTCGACATACAGCCTCCTCGTGGCCCTCCTAGATGGCAATCTAGCACCCGCTAGCTTGTTAACTAATGTATGTGGCGTTGTCCAATGCCCTGGACTTTAAATTTGGGTTGTGCGTACGGCTTGAAACCCACCACGTAAAAACAAAAATTCAATGAAAACTTAAGCAAAAGTCTCTAAACGGGCCCCCTTTTATGTTGACGACCATGATTTAAGGACTATTTTTAAGGACTATGATTTAAGGATATGCACCTGGAATGTAAGAACCCTTTATAGGGAAGGTGCCTCTATCCAGTTGGCGGATGCTCTCAAGCAATGTAGGGCTGACATCACCGCCATCCAAGAAATTCGATGAATTGGGCAAGGTTGTACGAGGCCAGCAACATGTGACATCTACTAAAGCTGCCATGAGAATAGGCGCGAATTTGGTAGTTAGTAAAAGACTTCGCCATCTTGTTTCGGAGTTCAGCCCCGTGAACGAAAGAATAGCTACGACTAGGATGAAGGCAAAATTTTATAATATCAGCTTTATTTGCGCGCACGCCCCGTCGGAAGAGAAGGATGATGCGGTAAAAGATGCTTTCTACGCAAAGCTCGAGGATGTATACGATAAGTGTCCCGTACATGACGCCAAAACTTTCCTCGGCGATTTCAATGCAAAAGTTGGACGTGAAGGTATCTTTGGCCCCACTGTTGGGCAGTTCAATCTCCATTCCTCCACCTCTCCGAACAGCATGAGACTGATCGATTTCGCCGCGGCGCGAAACATGGTAGTTTGTAGCACCAGGTTCCAGCATCTCGATATCCATAAGGCCACCTGGCTCTCTCCCGATCGATCAACTAACAACAGATCGATCACATTGTGATTGATTTACGGCATGTATCCAGTATACTAGACGAGTTACATATACAAATTCAAATACACACACTTATATAAAAAATCACACTATGGATGAATTTATTAAAAACATAATAGACACAAAAGAATATAAAAAATTGTAACAGCAAACTTATTTCTGTTTAAGTTCATAAAACAAAATTATTTTTCGGTCGCAATTCCAGGAATTGCAACCGTTCAATATTAATATAAAATAATTAAAAAAAGCTGTTAATATTTAGCATAAGTAAACAAAAATTGTAAAATGCATTTTTAAGCTGAGTTAACAAAAAATTGTGTTAATAATAAGTTCAATGAAAATAAAAGAAATAAAATAAAGCAATTGTTAGATATCCACGGTTGAGTTTAATAATTTTTTAAAAACGTTCCCAAGTTCTCCCACTACAAAATTGAAGTGTGCACATTTAGAGGTCCAAATGTCGACTCCGACCATTATCTTGTCGCAGCCAAAATGCGACTGCGTATATGCGCGTCGAATACGACACGTTCTAGTGTTCAAGGGAAGCTGGACACCAAAAAGCTGCGATCACAAGAGACAGCCAGGTCGTTTTCCGATCGTCTTTCTAACGAGCTCCATTGTATCCCATCATCTCTCGAAAGTATTGGTGGACAGTGGTCTCACATCTCTTACTCTCTGCGCAGCGCTGCCGAAACAGTTCTTGGTTTTGAGCGTCCTCCCCGCAGAAACCAATGGTACGATGAAGAGTGCCGTGAGGCCACTGCAGCAAAGAACGCTGCCTATAAACGAACATTGGGGTCCACCACTACAAGAGCGACGGTGGAGGTGTACAAAGAGAAGGGGAGGGAAGAGAGACGCCTATTCAGAAGAAAAGAGAGCAAGAAAGGCGTGATCGTGAGGAAATCGAGATGTGCAGGAGTAGAAATGATGCTCAACATTTTTACAAAAATATAAGGCGTTTTACTACTTTAAACCCGGAGCAACCTCCTGCAGAGACGAACATGGTAATCTGGTTACAGATGCACATGGTGCACTGAGATTATGGAGACAGCATTTCTGTAATCTACTGCAAAGCGATGATGATACAATTTCCGCCGCTAGAGAGGCTGTGCCAAACCCAATCAATGATGACGTTGTGATCCCGTCCCCCAGCCATGAAGCGGTCAAGGTTGCCATATGGCGACTGAACAACAACAAAGCAGCCGGACCTGACTGTCTGCCCGCTGAACTCTTCAAGTATGGAGGCGATGAGCTGGTTAGGTGCATGCACCATCTCATTTGCAGAATATGGCTGGAGGAAAGTATGCCCGATGATTGGAAACTCAGTGCCCTCTGCCCGATACTGAAAAAGGGAGACCCCACAATATGCACCAACTACAGGGGTATAAGCCTTCTCTTTATCGTATATAAGGTTGTTACGAGCGTATTGTGTGAACGACTGAAGCCATTCGCCATCTCACTGATTGGACCTTATCAGTGCGGCTTCAGACCTGGTAAGTCCACCATTGACCAGATATTGACACTGCGCCAAATCCTGGAGAAGACCCATGAATGTCGAGTCGACACACACCACCTCTTTGTCGACTATAAGGCAGCGTTCAATAGCCCGATAAGAGATCGCGTATATGCAGCAATGTCTGAGCTCGGTATTCCTGCAAAATTGATAAGACTGTGCAGAATGACGTTGAGCACTTCCCGCAGCTCCGTCAAGGTAGGAAGAGATCTCTCCGAGCCTTTTAATATCGTGCGAGGTTTCAGACAGGGCGATCCCTTATCCTGCGACATCTTCAATTTCGTCATGGAGAGTGTTTTGCAATAGGCGTGTGAGCATCGTAATGGCACTATTTTTAACAAAAGTGTCCAGCTCCTTGCGTATGCAGACGATATAGACATCATTGGGCATACCAAACGAGATGTCCCCGCAGCCTTTAATTCTATTGAACGGGAGTCTGCTAAAATGGGTCTGGCGGTAAATGAGAGCAAGACGAAGTATATACATGTTGTCGACGAGTAGGAACACTGATCGTATCGGCTCCCAGGTTACAGCGGGCGACTATACATTTTACTTTGGCACCGCTATTACCAGCAAGAATGAAAGAAGAACACATCGAAATGAGTCGAGGAACCTGGCCATTCTCTACAAGGTGGTCAGAGATCCAATTTCGGTCTTGAATGCCATGCCTTTGGAACTCTGCTTTGGCAAGAGATCCAAAGTTGAGGTATTGGACCGGGAATGTTAGTCTACTGGGTATTTGGTTCGGAGTGAATTCGACCTAAACTGGTATACTGATGGTTCCAAAAAGGACAGTGGAATAGGCGCTGGCGTCTATGGACCCAATCGAAACCTCTCAATTCCACTAGGGAGTCGTTGAGTGTTTTTCAGGCTGAAATCTTGGCCATAACCGCATGTGGTGAGATCAACCTGGATATTGGGCTTAAGGGCAAGACGATTAATATATTCTCGGATAGTCAGGCCACCTTAAAGGCGCTGGACTCTCATCGTATGACATCTAAGCTTGTCAAATGTTGTTGTTCGGTCAGAACAATAAAATAATTAATTTTCCAATTTATTATATTAATTTACTTTACTTTGTCTTTAATTTATTGAAATCATTCTTTTAAATACCTTGTCTATAATTTGCCCTTGAATTGTGTAACTTTCCAATAACTCAATTGCATACACATGTTAACACATATTATTCTAACGGGAATACATTCCTACTTTTTATGCTTTGCATTATTATTTTTGCATAATTAAATTTAGTAGCTGTTGGACAATCAATCAATAAAGTTGCTTATCAAAACAAACATATTTCTCTCGCATTATTTTCTTGGTTCTCTTTTTTGATCACACATAAAATTTGGCGACCATGACAGGACACAGTTAAATAAATTAAAAAGTTATTAAACAGAAAAATAAATACAATAATTTTACTGTGTCCAAATTATTAAAATTAAAAATTGTAATAGAAATTTTTTACAAAAAACAACAAATTCGTTATTAACCCTTCTTCAAGGTTAAACGAGAGAAACACAAAATTAAAGCAAAAAAATTCATCGGACTAATCATCATTAAATTATTCATCGTTTCTTTGCCACTGTCTGCATTGGGCATCAACATAAACTTCATCATCGTCATAGTTTTGAACTTCCTATAACTTGCTTATATAAACGCATCATCGTCATCATCTTGCATTTGCTAGCCGTCGCTCTCTGCTGCAGTTGTTTTCGTACATACATATAAGTCAGTGATGTCCAAAAATCTCTTTCCCTATAACGCGTGATAGGAAAACAAATTCTGCTTACGTCGAAGTCAAACACGTACACAATAAAAAGAGATATTGTTACTCTTGCTCTCTTTAGATTTTAGCTTCTCTCCAACATAGTGCAGGGATGGGTATTGCAAATTTTTTGTATCATTTTTCTGTAACTGAAATAACTATTCATTATTTCCTCCAAATTTATGTGACCTCGGTAGTCCTTTATTCTTAATAGTTCGGTCACATGTCTATGGCACAATCGATTAGGTACTTTACTCAGAATTATGAAGAAATTATTATGAAGTTATAAACAGAAAGTAAAACGAACATTCCCATTTCTGGTAGAAGTAAACAGAATATTTTCTCTGCTTCATACACAAGCGCAAGTGTGTTTATGTAGTAGTGGACATCACTGATATAAGTACATCGACATCGTTTAGTATTTTCTGCCGTCGTTCTCTGCCTGCTGAGGTTTGATATACCAACACAGTAAGTCAACAACAATATAAACATACATTTGCTTTTAATACTGCGCTAAACAATAAAATAACAAGTAAGTGAAACAAGTAATATTTTTTGTTGTCACTCATAATCTTTTTCTTCTCTTCATAATCGCATACAAATAAATCATCGAACATTTGTAGTAAATATCAACATCAATTAGTGGTGGCACTTGTGATCAGTGCTGGCCTTTTGCGAACACTTTTGGTACTTTTCAGAAACATTTGGTACTTTTCTACATTAACTTAGTACCTTCATTTAATTTATTTAAATTCGTGAAATTTTTAAATTTTATCACCATCAATACATTCAAATAAGTTTTTTCGTGAGATTTACCGCAATAAACAAATACTACCAAATTTATTTCAACTTTATTGAAAATTAACAAGAAAGTGTATGCAAGCATCCCAAACCATGAGTAACGATAACGCTGACGTTGGAGCCAACTCGCTCGTTTCATTGAAGCAGCAGCGTTCTACAATGAAGCGAAACATCGCGCAAACAAAGAGCAAAATTGAAAGGCAAGGAGAGTCATGGGACTATACAACATTAGAATGTAGATTACAAATTCTTGAGTCATATTTCAAACACAAATTGAAAGATTGGACGAAAATGACACTAGTCGCTCTGATATAGAAACGAACTTGGTAACACTTATGATTCAAAAGCGAACAGCCAGCGGCATGGACCAAAGCATTTTAAATGCCACTCAATCCAAAAAAAAAAACCGTTTACCTCAGCTAAAACTACCCAAGTTTGATGGAAAATATTCAGAGTTTTCGAGGTTTATAAGCACTTCAACACTCTGGTGCACACTGAGTCGCAGATACCAATAATTGATAAATTCAACTACCTACTTAATTGTCTGTCGGGCCAAGCTTTAGATGTAATTGAACCTTTTCAGATTATTGAAGCAAATTATCAAAGAACTTTAGACCGGTTAAAGGAGCGATATGACAATAAGGCATTAATGTTTATCGATAACATCAACTCTTTATTTTCGATTACACCTCTATCAAAACCTAATGCTTCATCCCTTCGTTCAATTATTGATACTGTATCCGCGTTAAGAAGTTCGTTGCTTGCTTTGGGATCAGAACTTGATGTCATGAATGCCATTATAATCCACATTGTCTTAACTAAGATTGATGGAGATTCGAAAAAGGTATATGACGAAAAACAGGAATTTAGTTCTTTGCCCTCATGGGATAACTGTTACTCTATTTTGAGCCGTCATTGCCAATACCTAGAAAGCCGTACAACAGAAAAGGAAGCTCTTCAAACTCGTGATACCAAACCTAACCACAATCCTAAACGCCTAGGGTCATCTTTTATCGTGTCAAGCTCCTTATGCGAATATTGTAAATCTAAGGAGTACTATATTGGAAGTTGTTCATGCTATATGGCACTACCCATACCTCGTCGTTTCGATTTCGTGAAGAGTACAAAACTATGCATTAATTGCCTTAGGAAAGGTCACGTCGTAGGTCAATGCCCATCCAAATCTCGTTGTCGTACTTGCCGCATATCGCACCACACATCACTTCAACATTCGATTGACACAAGTAACTCACAAATCAACCAACTCAGCTTCAACTCATTTTACAAAATTCTCGTCGTTCGTCACACGCAATCATCGTATGAATTTGCTTCCAACAGCCATTGTTTTCGTCAAAGATTGCTTTGGTGATCTTCAACCCCTTCGAGCCTTACTGGATTCCTGTTCAGAAATTAATCTCATTACCCAGGACGCAGTCAATCGTCTTCGACTAAAGCAAAATAAATCAAACATTGAAATCTCAGGGGTTTCAGATCTTCGAACTCATTTAAAATATACAGTTAACGCGACTGTTAAATCCCGTGATTCAATATTTGAGTTTACAACATATTTTTCAGTCATAAAATCTATTTCTTCCCATCATCCAGCTGAAAGGATAGATGCTTCTAACTGGGTTATTCCTACTGAGATTAAACTAGCCGATCCTCTATTTAATATACCATAACGTATAGACATGTTACTGGGTTCTGAAGTATTTTTTGAGTTACTTCTTGAAAGCAAAATTACCCTTGGAAGCGGCCTTCCTTGGGCATATGTCACCTGTTAGCCCCACAAAATTAAAATTTTTGCACTACATCATCCCTCATCATCCCTCATCTCAAAACTGAGAGTAGTCTTTGACGCCTCATGTCGTACATCAACGAACATCTCATTAAATGAAACCCTGATGGTTGGTCCGACTATTCAGAATGAGCTTATACTAACTATTTTATTTTTTCGTTTAAACAAATTTGCCCTGTCAGCCGACATATGCAAAATGTACAGGCAATTCTTAGTGGATGAAGAGGATCGCAAGTTCCAATTAATACTGTAGAGGAATAGTATTAACGACCCAATCCAATTATATCAACTAAACACAGTTACTTATGGTAATTCTTCTGCTCCATTCCTCGCTATAAGAAGTTTATTTTTCATAGCCGATAATTACAAAAATGAATTTCCAGTTGGTTCTAAAATTCTTAAAGAGGATTTATATGTAGATGATCTGCTCACAGGCGGAGATGAGCTCTCTGACCTTCAATCTAAAAAATTCGAAATCGTGAACGTTTTACAAAGGGCTGGTCTACAATTGTCGAAATGGAATTCAAATTGTCCGGATATCGCACCATGTGATAGTGAGCTGCATCTGAAAACAAATTATGAATACATAACTAAAGCCCTAGGCATGTCCTGGAAACCCAAAGAGGACCTTTTCTGCTTTCGTTTTGAGCTTCCAAAAATTGAAGTCCCAACTAAAAGGTTGGTTTTGTCTACAATAGGTAAAGTTTTTGATGTTCTTGGCTTACTCTGTCCAGTTGTCGTATGCTGCAAAATTTTAATTCAAGAAATGTGGAAACAAAAATGAGATTGGGATGCACCACTTAATTTGCGCTTATCAAACCGTTGGCGTCAAATAGAAGAAAGTTTTCCGCATATTAATAAAATTGAAATCCCAAGATTTGTAGGCACATCGAAAGAAACTGAAATTCAAATTCATGGTTTCACAGATGCCTCTGAAGTGGCATATGGGTGTTGCATCTACGTACGAGTTCCTCATGAAAATAAGTTTAAAATGACGTTACTCATCGCCAAATCTAAAGTCGCTCCCATTGTCCACCAATCATTACCACGCTTAGAACTATGCGCCGCCTTACTACTCAGTCGAACATGGGAAAAAATTAAACATACATTTCATCGTTTTACTTCTCAGGTAGTCTTTTGGTCAGATTCAAAAATCGTTCTTAACTGGCTCACAAATCATTCTTCATCTTATGTATGCTTTGTCGCAAATAGAATAGCTGAAATACAAAATTTAACCCATAACATTGAATGGAGGCACGTGCCTTCAAAACAGAATCCGGCAGATGTGGCATCCAGAGGTTGTTTGGCAACTGACTTGATCAACACTATTTGGTTTACCGGTCCTAGCTTTCTTGTTGAACCAGAAACAAAATGGCCTGATTCTAAAATTGAGTGCATCAAACTAGCACAACAAGAAATGAAAAAGGCTATCCTAAAAATCATAGTTGTTAATTCTTTTATCGATTATTTAATTTCTCGACATTCTTCGTACCTTCGCATTCTTCGCATCATCGCTTACATTCATCGTGTTATTAACAAACAATACCGAAACCAGTTTATATCGCCTGAAGAACTACAATCGGCCTTTTATCGTATTGTACATCATATTCAACAGTCCGTTTTTCAAGAGGAGATCTGTTTGCTCAAAAAAGGAGAAACCTTACAACCACATCTTCAAAAATTAACACCATTCATAGACAAAGTGCAATGTGGCCAGTCAACTTTCATCATCCTTCGAGTGGGCGGCCGGCTAGCAAATGCACCACTGCCCTATGAAATAAGATTTCCTGCGCTCTTACCAAAAAATCATCGTTTCACAAAACCCTTGACAATGCTACAAATTTTGTAGGTGCCAGCTCTAAAGTGCAAGAATTCAAGCATCGATTTTTTGACGATGCTAACATCAAAGAGCTCTTACACTTCAGCACTGCCACAGGCTTCAAGTTCTCATTCATTCCTCCTCGTTCGCCACACTTCGGCGGTCCTTGGGAGTCCGCCGTGAAATCAACCAAAAAGCTTCTGATTAAAAACATGTCGCAAGCGTGCCTGACATATGAAGAACTTCAAACTATTCTAATCGAAATAGAAGCTATTCTAAATTCTCGACCCTTAACGTCCAGATCTGATGACCCAAATGATAGTGATGCGCTGACTCCTGCTTATTTGTTAATTGGCTCCTCCTTGATGGCACTCCCAGAGGAATCACTGGTTGATACAAGCATAAAATATTTGAAGCGATGGCAACTTGTGACGTACCTTAAACAGCAATTCTGGCGATAATGGGTCCGTGACTACGTTCTAGACTTACAGCAAAGGTGTAAGTGGTTTAAGTCCAAGGAAAATGTTAAGGAAGGCACACTGGTGATTGTACAGGAAGACAACATTCCACCGCAGCAATGGATTCTAGCTCGTGTGATGAAAACTATCCCTGGCCGTGATGGAAGAGTTATAGTGGTTGACCTCAAAACTTTAAAAGGTATTCTTCGCAGATCTATACACAAAATTGCACCACTACCTATTGAAACTGACCTTTCTAACGAAGCTACTTAAAAGTGCCTTTTAATATGGGCAGTATATTCGGTCAGAAAAATAAAATTATTAATTTTCCAATTTATTACTTTGTCTTTAATTTATTGAAATCATTCTTTTAAATACCTTGTCTATAATTTGCCCTTGAATTGTGTAACTTTCCAATAACTCAATTACATACACTTGTTAACATATATTATTCTAACGGGAATACATTCCTACATTTTATGCTTTGCATTATTATTTTTGCATAATAAAATTCAGTAGCTGTTGGACAATCAATCAATAAAGTTGCTTATCACAAACAAACATATTTCTCTCGCATTACTTTCTTGGTTCTCTTTTTTGATCACACAGTTGTTATGATACTTTGAAAAGATTATCGCTTAGAAACAGAGTACTGCTGTTCTGGGTACCTGGACACTGCGGTATAAGCGGAAACGACAAGGCGGATGCATTGGATAGGAAGTGGTCTGTGACACCCTATATTAGTCCGGAGCCCTGCTATGCAGCACCGCTTTCTACTATTTTCAATCTGATTGATGAATGGAAAACGGGCAAATGTTTGGAACACTGGAACTCCCAGTCGGGTCTCAGACAAGCCAAGGCTATGATTCGTCCGTGTTTTGGGAGTAAGTCCGATCTTCTAAAGTTTAGGAGACCAGACTTGAAAATCCTAACGTATTTTCTCACGGGTCACTGCAGTGTGAGAGCGCATTTGATGAGAATGGCGACCACAGATACAGATGTCTGTAGACTATGTTCACAGGCATCAGAGACGGCGGAGCACATATTGTGTGAATGTGTGGCACTTGATAGATTTAGGTGGATGTGTTTAGGGAGGAACATGGCCTCATTGGCGGACATATCCACCACTAAAGTTTCGGACCTGCAGGTGTTCATAGGGAAGACAGTTGGTCTGCTAAACGGATAATAGACTCAAGGGGACACAATAGATCTTATAGATTGCAGTGTCTTGCATTAGTGCAGGGTCAGAATCGAATAATAATAATAATAATACACAGAAGGAGCTTTTCGATATATTCAAGGTTAGATTTGCCCTACGAAATTGTTCAGCAATTCTTACTAACGTAACCAAATGTGTTTGAAAATTCTCTGATACTTTTACCAAGTCGACGAAATACCCAAAAACTGAATTTATTAAATCTGCTGGTATGAGTTGGTCCATTAATCTACACATCACTGGGAAGCTGTACAAAGGCGAAAAGGCATAACCGTGAAATGGTATATCGGCCTTCCCGGTACAGTAAATGCTGTTATCTGCTTCTATTCCTCCGTAAGCGGAATTTGCCAGTATGCATTCTTCAAATCAAGTTTGGTGATAATATTTGCCTTTTCAAGTCCAGAAATTATTTCCTCTATGTTATGCAGCAGATATTCATCCTTTTTTATTAGCTAATTAATTTTCCTAGCATCCAAACTTAACCGAATCTTATTTGGTTTAATTACTAACCGCATAGGAGAGCTCTAAGGCGATGTAGATTCCTCAATTACTCCTAACGATAGCATCCTATCTACTTCCATATATATTAAATTTTCCACCATTTAACTGGTTTTGTTTGGTTTGGCTTTAATAGATTTTTGGATTTCGTGGCAAAGATCGGAATCCCTTACAAGTGCAGTGGGAACAGTTAGGTTTGTATGTATTAACAAAACACTTTTCTTTCAGCTAATCGGTTTTCCCAATGGTGCCCTTTTTCACCACAGTTCCAACAACTAAAATTATTTACATCCGATTGAATAGTATTAACTATTCATTCTGTCTGTAGAGTTGATTCCGGCGAAAAGCCTTCTGTCAACTCAATTCCTGCTATTTTGCTTGTTGGAACATTATTAGACTGCAAATTTCTCGGTGTTATCGATTTTTTAAAGTATTCATCAGAAAGCAGATTTTCCCTCATTTGAACTAGCCTTCGGAGGTGCGCTATGGAATATACTGGCACATATAGAAGTTCATGACGAATATCTGCTCGTAAGTTTCTAGTTAAAATTTCTACGAGCTCAGCTTCAAATATAAGTGTTTCTAAGCGGTCCAGCATCAAACAAATAGATTCGTAAAATGTTTCAAAATTTTCACCTGGCGTCATTTTGCGATTTCTGACATCTTCACTTATATCGAAATTTGAACTAAAATCCTTACAAAATTCCGCCCATTCCACTTGCCGATTATACCGCCAAAACCAATCTTGGGCCTTTCCTGTCAATAATATGTGCAGGTTCCTGCAAATGATGTTAAAGTCACTATTAGAATTCTCCCTTGTCAACGACCTAACTCTATAAAGAAATTCTTAAATGTTCATCCCTGGAAAGAGCCATCAAACTTGAGGTTCTAATTCTGGATGATCGACGTAATTCTCTCTGACTTCATTGGCACTATATTTTCCCTTCAAAATTTGTTCAATGAGTATTTGTTTTCTCCTTTGGGCTATTTCTCTGCAATTGGGGATCTATTTTCTTCAAAATTAAGTCTCCTAATTCAAAATATCAGTGCGGCTTCAGACCTGGTAAGTCCACCATTGACCAGATATTCACACTGCGCCAAATCCTGGAGAAGACCCATGAAAGTCAAGTCGACACACACCACCTCTTTGTCGACCATAAGGCAGCGTTCGATAGCCCGATAAGGGATCGCGTATATGCAGCAATGTCTGAGCTCGGTATTCCTGCAAAATTGATAAGACTGTGCAGAATGATCTTGAGTAATTCCCGCAGCTCCGTCAAGGTAGGAAGAGACCTCTCCGAGCCTTTTAATATCGTGCGAGGATTCAGACAGGGCGATCCCTTATCCTGCGACCTCTTCAATTTCGTCATGGAGAGTGTTTTGCAAAAGGCGGGTGTACATCGAAATGGCACCATATTTAACAAAAGTGTCCAGCTCCTTGCGTATGCAGACGATATAGACATCATTGGGCATACCAAACGATGTCACCGCAGCCTTTAATGCTATTGAACGGGAGTCTGCTAAAATGGGTCTGGCGGTAAATGAGAGCAAGACGAAGTACATGTTGTCGTCGAGTAGGGACGTTGATCGTATCGGCTCCCAGGTTACAGCCGGCAACTATACATTCGATGTGGTCAAGGAGTTCATCTACCTTGGCACCGCCATTACCAGCAAGAATGATGTCAGCCTAGAGATCAAGCGAAGAATCACACTGGCCAACAGGTGCTACTACGGTCTCGGTAGGCAGTTTAGTAATAGAGACCTTTCTCGTGCGACGAAATTAACACTCTACAAGTCGCTTATTCTCCCGGCGCTTCTCTATGGTGCGGAAGCATGGACGCTGTCTTGTGCCGATGCAGCGGTCTTGGGGGTGTTCGAGAGAAAAGTTCTTCGTAAGATCTTTGGTCCTCTAAGGCATGGCGATGAGTTTCGCATTAGAAACAACCATGAGCTGTATGAGCTCCTCGGCGATGTAGGCGTTGTCCAGCGTATTAACATCCAGCGGCTACGCTGGCTCGGCCACATTGTTCGGATGGAGAATCTGCTCCAGCGAAGAAAGTTTTCGATGCGAAGGTCACTGGACGTCGGAGTAGAGGACGACCCTGTTTACGTTGGAAGGACCAGGGTAATGAAGCCCTGTCATCGATTGGTGTGACCAATTGGAGGAGGCGCGCGCTAAGCAGAAGCGCCTGGAGACTAGTGATGAAGCAGGCCGAAACCCGTTAACGGGTTGTTATGGCCAGCTAAATAAGTAAGTAAGTAATTCAAAACGCTTTCCACATGTGGGACACTCAGAAGAATCTGATATAATATTTTCTACACAATACCGACGAAAATCATGATTACAGACACTCAAAGTCACAACTTCCTCTGAATCTAACATAGCCTCATCACAAATGCGACAATTAATATCCACACTTAGAGCCTGAGCCATATCCTGATGACGTGGAGGAGAACGTAGAACAGATATGCTATAACAAAATGACCAAAATAATCCTACAGTCGCAAAAAAAAAAAAAAATAAAAAGAACTAAAAACAGAATGTAGTGCGCGTGCACTAGGGAAATTTTTTTATTCCATTTTTTTATTTATTGAAAATTCGATATAATTATATAAATTTTTTTCTGTTAAGTTTTGAAAGAAATATTCAGGTTGGCTTTGATTGTGATCAGGGCTTTTTTTAAATTTTAATAATTTTGTCGATGATAATGCAGTTTTTACATAGTCGTAAGCACTGTTATTAAAAATACTGGTTTGTGGATACTCATGGGCGATCGTACCTTAATACCAATACTAATGCACACAATATTAAAATGCTGAATTAGCGTTTTAACTCCGACGGTCGGGGGAGTATAAAAGCAAACGTTTTGCCAAAATTTTTCCTTTTTTTATATCATACTATTAATACACAGCCTATACAGCTTCAAAAGTGTTCGCCTGAAACCAGAGTTTTTTTTGTGGTCTTTTTTTTAAAGAAAATTTATTTTGCTGTGTATACATACAACAGTGGACTATCATTCCAGTTTTGGCAGGAGTACACTTTTTGCTTTTCTTGGTGGAAGGGCAATTAAATTTTACTTCTTTGGATGCCTTTTACTTTTTGTGGCAGAATTTGCAGACGAACAAGAAGAAGCGAAAATAAGGAGAAATTGCTTGGAAGTTTCGAAGACTCCAGCGCCAGGGGCTTTAGGTGGTGTCTAAATTGTCTCGGTCCCAGTGTTGAAGGAGAAAATTTTATTAAAGGAGAGGACATGATTTTAAATTACATAAATTTATTATATTGCTGAATTTTTATTGTAAGTGGCCTGACATTGAACGGGAAAGAATAAGTCCAGATGTGCAGGGCAGAAAAAAAAGGGTTATTATATTTTATAATATCATGTAACCTTAATTTAGTAAGACTTTTGCATTTACTAATTTTAATTTAATAACTCTAAATGTTAAATTATTCCTGTACAAAAAAAAAAAACAACAACAATAGAAGGTGCAATTGGAAATTACAGTGTAATGTAATGTAAAAAGTAGAAAAAATGATAGAAAAAAAATAATAATTAAAAATAAGTTATAGACATTTAGCATTCAATAAATTTTGTCAATATCCAAGAAAAAACAAAAAAAAAAAAAAAGAATCTCAAATGAAGAAAATATATATGTATAAAAAAAGAGAAAACTTGAAGTAAGATCCTTAATTAATATACAGAAAGAGAAGAAAACGACAATTTGTTTTACAGTATCTATTATAGCAGATTTCATGTCTACAACCCAGTGGAAGCGAGGAAAGATCTTTCATTGTCATCCTGCTGAGGGGTAAGTGATTTTATTATTTTTTGTACTTGTTAATTTTATCGCCACAAAGAAACAGGAGACAGAAAAAAAAACCATTCAATCCCTATTTTTTTCAATGAGATAAATTTTATTTGATTCTTTGCCAATTATTAATATTGATAATCAATAAAGTATTAACCCTCTTTATTTGAGCAAAAATCTTAATAATATGAAATGGTAAGATTTGTTTGGAGCATTGGCACTAATGTTAAGTTTTATAAGAATAGTGGTCTTTTAACTTCTATAATAATTATCGGTTTTTTTCGAAATTAAAATATTTAAATTGGAAATTGCAAATGGAAAATTTTAGTATCAAATATAATATAAAAAATCGTGGTTTTCGCGGGGTTATCAGTAATTTTGTAATTAATTATTTTATTTAAAACTAAAAAGCTAAATAATTTATAACTGTAAAAGGAGAGGGATGAATAGTAACTACATTCAGAACGGTTTTTACATGAAATTTAAGTTACATACATATGTATAAGTGTAATGTATTTTAAAATGTTATGGTAACTCCGTTTTTATATTTATATTATTCCCTTCGATACTTTAATCAATTTATGTATGTATATCTTTTTCAATTCATTTATATATATATTGTAATTTCATTTTTCATATATCATTATAAAATTAGAAGCCAATAAAGAAACTTATATAATTTTGTAAAGGTGCAGCGTATTTTATTTCAATCCTTATTGGAAGGACACAACAATTGAATGACGACGAGAATAAACATCAAAACCACAAAATAAGCAATAAAATTATTAAATATTTTCGAGAGAAAATTTAAACATTTAAATTTTATTTTTAATTTGTCTTGAAAGTGCTTAAGCCCTGATAAAATTGAAGCACAGATAGATAAATTATTACGAGCAATAACAGCCATGACAACATCGATGCAACAACAGCAAGAGCAGCTAAATCAAATATATCAACAAGCGAGCAGTACCAGTGTAAGCATAATTTCGAGTTTCGAGGCATTTGATCCTAAAGTCGAGTCATTTCGTATGTATAAGGAACGTCTGGAAATCCATTTTCAAATAAAGAAAGTTTTCCAAGACAAAGATATGTGCGCAAAATTGCTTTTGCATTACATAGGATCAGCTACATATACTCGTACACTTTTGAATACCTTAGCCTCACCTAACAGCATAACCCAACTTAAGTACAATGAAATCTTAATGCTTTTAGATTCATATTTTTCCCCGCAGAAGAACATTTTGATGGAGCAACACAAACTTCTTTGTGAAATACCAAATAGTGAACATCTTGTTCAGATTTTGTTGCAATTCTGCAAAAGAAGGCTATGGATTGTGAATTTGTTTGTGAATGTGAAACATCTGTAGCGGAAATTTTTTCTAAAGTCACAGTTCATTAGAGGATTGCGTGATGATCATATGCGAGAACAACTGTTACAAGAGTCGACATCAACATTTAAACAAATTGTTCAAAAAGCGTCAACGCTAGAAGCTGCCAAAATAAACAACAAGGTAATTGGTAACAACTCAACATGTTCAACAGGTGATATTCATCAAGTTCGTCAACATAATCATACTGGTAGCAGAATTCGTGACCGTAATAATTCAGAATCAAGCAATCGAAATTCAAAGTCTTCGGCAAAAGTTAACTACAAAGAGCTGGGAAATGAAGGCTTATGTCTAAGATGTGGCCGCAGTAATCATTTATCGAAGGACTGTAGAGTAATAAAAAAAATAGTTACGATGTAGTGCATGGAGTAAGATTGGCCACGTACAAAAGGTTTGTGTTCAGAATAGAATTAAACGAAATAAATTAAAAAATACAAACAATAACGTAACGTCTAATGCCATTGAATCGTACACAATAACAGACGAATTTTTTGGAGTAAATCAAATTATCGATATTTATGATAACAGTGCAGTTTTAATATCATCAAATGATGCGGAAAAATTTTACGTAGATGTTTTAATAAATGGAAGATATCAAAGCTTCGAAATTGATTCAGGTGCTGGTTTCACATTGCTTCCAGAAGATTTCTTGAATTAAATATTAATACAGCATTAAGGAAAACAAATATTGCTTTTCGGGCATATACAGATGATGTATTTGTACCAATTGGTGTGGTAACAGTGGACGTAGTGTACAAAAACAGGAGATCAAAAGAAGATTTGTACATTGTTCCATTGAAACGTTCAGCTTTATTAGGACGTGTTTGGATACTTCATTTAAAATTAATCTGGAAGAAATTGAAAAAAGCAATAATGAGAGCAGTGATAATTATAACAATATAAATTCTATATCGCAACTTGAGCAACAATTTTTAGAAATATTCAAACAAAAAGTCGGTTGTATTCCGAATATTGTATGTAGCTTAAAATTATAGCAGGGGGCAAAACCTGTATTTTTAAGAGAAAGGCAAGTACCTTTTGCACTTTGTCAAAAAGTTGAGTGTGAACTTGACAATTTAGAAAGAGACGGAATAATAACAAAAGTGAATACGGGGGGTTCACCCTTAGTGGTGATTCCGAAACCAGACGGAAATGTTAGACTATTCGTGAATTATAAAGTAGCAGTTAATCTTCAGATTAAAGCAGCTCATTATCAATCAAAGATCAAATCCAAAAATTCAAGATTTTTTTGTAAATTGGACTTATGTATATAAAGCATATCTCCACGTCATGGTAGATGATGATAGTAAGCAAGTTCAGACTATTTCCACGCTTCGAGGTACGTATCTAATGAATAGATTGTCTTTTGAATTAAAACTGCTCCAAGTGAATTCAATCGTATTCTTGATCAAATATTAAAAGATCTTGACGGCACGATTTTATACTTTGATGACATAATTATTCATGGTGCAACTCTAGAAGAGTGTAAAAGACGACTCATTCAATGTTTTGAGAGGTTGAGTAAATATCAATTGCATGTAAATAAGAGCAAATGCGAATATTTTAAGGATAAAATTAAGTACCTTGGCTATATTGTTAGCCACAACAAAATATCAAAATGCCCAGAAAAAGTGCGAGCTATAGCTGATATGCCACAACCACGAAATGTAGAGGAAACCAGAAGATTCCTTGGGATGATTACTTATTATCAGAGTACCAAATCGCACACTCACTTTTCACTTATGAGTGGACGTGTGCATTTAGTTTTTATTTTTTTTCTCCTCACACATGTTTGAAAAAACAGAAAATATTTTGCTTTGCTCTTCTTCATGTATGAAAAAACAGAAAATATTTTGCTTTGCTCTTTTTCATGTGTGAATATTTCTTCTTTTTCTTTTTTGACGCAAATTCATTTATACAATTTTGACGAATACTCTTTTATGAGCATATTCATTTATGAAAAATTACAATTTTGACAAATACTCTTTTATGAGCATGAATATTTTTTTTGACACACTTCTCGCTCATGTATACTCGATTTGCTTTTCAAGTGACAAATTCAAATTTACAATTGTACGTATGTGTGTATATACAACAACAATACTCTTCTATTTGGGATTTTTTTATGTAATTGTTGTATTGTGTGTTCGCGACAGGCAGGCGTCATGAAACAATTTTGCTTAGAAAAATATGAACGTTCGCGTGTGAAAAAAAATTTGTGCTGCTCATTTATGTGCATGAAGAAAATAAAAAAATTTCTTTACTCTTCATACACTGCCGCTCACTTGAATAGGTTTACTATTTTCATTACATTCAAATTAATTTTTTTCTAAAAGTAATTAAGTTTTTAGTTATATTATTTTCTAAAATGGTAAAATATGGGATTATGTGTGTTTATAATAAAAAAAATTGTTTAAATAATTAATAACTGAATTTTAGTAATTTTTTTCCCAAAACGAATATGATTTTCAGCACAATTTTTTGGGTCATTTGAATAGGTTTACTATCATTAATTTAAAAAATTAAAGAAAAAAATGATTTTTTTGTAAACCTTTTTTAATTTTTTAAGATTTCTTACAATGCTTGATGATTTTTTAAGGAGTATATCCTTCTTTATTCGATATAACTTCAAGAATACCATTTGGGAGGGAGCTATAAAGGTTTTCAATTAATGATAATAAAATTTTTGGACCAAGCTTTTTTAATTCCTCCAATGAAAGCCTATTTGGTTTCGTATTGTCTGCCGGACTCGTAGACTTTGAGAGAAAGCAAGCCCCATACATTTTCTATAATACTTAAGACAGGGGAATATAGTGGCCCCATCAATATATCGACATTTTGGCTTTAAATCCACAATTTTACAAACCTGGCATTGGGTATCGGGGCATTATTTTGTTTAAATATCCAAAGAATTGGTCTAAAAATAGTACAAAAATATGGAAACACCTTTTCAAGTACTGTTTTGTAATTATTCGCGTTCATTTTTGATGTGAGGAATTGAAGCACAAATGTACCATAATATGAAATCGCCCCCCACACCATTACACTTCCCTCACAGAGACGAGACAACTAAGGTAGCGTTCCTCCTCATGTTGGTCGTGGAAATAGTAGTTGTATCCATCCGGACCTTCCAAGTTAAACATTTTTTTCGTCTGAGAAGGCAACACGATACCACTCATTTTTATCGTTCATGTGTTCTCGTGAAAAATGAGACCGTGTCGCTTTACGAGCAGCAATAAAAGATGTTTTTTTTTCATTTTTAATCTCCTTAAATATTTAGAACGTCGAATAACACATCTTACAGTGCCTATGATAGCTGTGATACCCAATTTTTGTCTAATTTTTGCAGCAAAATCGCTCGAATTTGAGGCAGCTCTTACATTAACTCTTCTGTCCACTTCTGTTGTGGCTTTTTTCGTCAGCCCTTTAATGTTTTTATACTAATCGGACAGATTTCTTAAAAAATTCCTTACAACATTCTGGCTGCGATCAATTTTTTTGTCGATATTCCTATGGCTTAAGCCGGTTTCATTGAATGCTTTAATTTTACCTCTTTCTTCTTTAGTTAATCCCTTGCCACGCCCCATTTTACGTAAAATATATAAAATATTATTGCAGTAACTCACAAATATTTAAAATTTTAATTATACTGTCGATGGTCAAAAGCAAACTAATTTTATTCCTATTGAACCTATTCAAGTGACCCAAAATCTACACCTGTTTTCGCAGCATTTTGAAGTAAAATCAAAAAATAACACATTTTTATTTATTGTACCGTTATTCTTTTCTTCCTAAAATATGATTATTCATAATATCTCTTAATATAAGTGAAAAAAAAATTATTCTCCTAAAGTTTATATGAAGAAAAATTAAAATATAAGAGCAAAAATTATTAAACCTATTCAAGTGATCGTCAGTGTATATGGACGCTTAGAAAAAAAAAATGAATACACACGTTCGCGTGTGTTTTTAAGAAAATAAATTTGTGTTGCTCTTTTATGTGCATGAAGAAAATAAAAAAATTTCTTTACTCTTCATATATGGACGCTTAGAAAAAAATGAATGCACACGTTCGCGTGTGATTTTAAGAAAATAAATTTTGCTGCTCGTTCATGTGCGTGAAGAAAAATAAAAATTTTAAAAAATCGCATTCTTGATAATATTCATAAATGTTAGTTTTTGAGTATTCATAAATGGAAAAATTTGAACTCTGTTTATTATGCAAAATTCATACGAGATGTTTCTACGTTAACGTTTCCACTGCGTCAGCTTCTAAAAAAAAACAGAAAATTCAATTGGACTCCAAAATGTGAAGAAGCGTTTAAGAATCTCTCATAAAAACTGACAAAATACATGAGACATTAGATATACTTAACGCATTTAATAGACAAATACAATTTACTATGGAAAAAGAGTCTGAAAATAAATTACCCTATTTAGATGCCGTCGTCATCAGAGATGGTAATACTTTAAAAATAGACTGGTATCAAAAATCAATGGCATCAGGCAGACTAATAAATTTTTACTCAAAACATCCAAAAAATATGATAATCAACACAGCAAAAAATTTTATAAATAAAGTCTTAAATACCAGTAGCATTGAACTCCATAATGAAAACAAACGAAAAATATATGACATACTTATGAAAAATGACTTCCCAAAGCGGTTAAATAAGAATTTGTTGGAACAAACTAAGAAATATGACAAAAATCGTAGTGGCAACAAACCTGTGGATGAACCTACAAAGATATATTCAGCCATTAATTATGTACCAGGCCTGTCCGAAAGAATTAAACATTCTGATATATATACATACATACATACATACATACATAAGTACATACATAACTGGCCTTTACAACCCTGTGTTAGGATTACGGCCTAGCTTCTCGCAGCACTCATGTTGTGTGTGTCAATTTTTATCCATGAGTACCGGGACCTACAGTTTAATGTCGACTCCGAACGACAGACTTGAGAAGCTTGTTCATGGCAATTAGTTACTCCCAGAGCTTTTGCCAGAAGACTGCTGAGAGGTAGTCGCCGAAAGAAATATTTTTTTCATATTTCTTTTTTTTGAAGATGTCGGAGCCTGGAGTCGAACCCAGGGCCCATGTCTTAGTAAGCCAACACACTAACCACTAGACCACGGCGACTATATATGGGCAATTTCAAAAATTTTCGACATTTTGATATTTTTTTTTTCGATTTTTTTTTTTTGGATGACACAAATGACGCTTTGGTCACGTGAAGGGTGATACTTTAGCATACCAAAACAGTTCGCGTTAATTATTTATTGCAAACGGCGCGAAAGTTATGGAGGTTTTAAGTTAAAATCTCTTTAAAAAAAATTTAAAGTTAAATTTATTGGTTTATTTTAATAAATGTTGTATGGATGCATGAAACTCATTCCAAATTCATCAGTGCAGACAAAATTCATCAATGCACTGATAAAATATACAAAAAAATATCACATATAATTAAATTTCCTTAACATTAAAAAACGCGAATTTTTGCAAAAATGTTAATGTTTCACCGATTGTTATAATATGTGTTTATATAACGCATAACTAATTTACAGAAAAACAATGTTTTGACTTGCAAATTTAATAAACAAAAAAAATTATATAAGAATTATTTTTGAGGTTAGGATTTTTTTTTTGATCTCTAAAATTTAAAATCATGAAAATTTTTTAATGCCTATTCGGTTTTATTATCAAGCTTAAAAAAACCTTTCATTTGGTGTCAATCGCGGCGGAATCTATACATAACTGCAGATGTCTCAAAGCAAAATGTGTTTGAAGAAAAATGCCACTGTACCCGCTAAATATGGACCGAATTCAACCTTATTTATATATGATCTTTAGTTCACCGCCGCACTTCATTTCCAATACTTTACATTGATTTTAAACCACGGATTAACTAAAAAAACGCGAAACAAAATCATGAAATTTCGCAAAATTTTTATTTTCTTTATAAAATTTTTGCGTATCAAAATATTTTAACGCCTTCTTGACGTTGAGGTGCCATTTACTAAGAAGTTTAGATCACGCAATACATAAACCAGTTTTAAAAAAGATTGCAAATGTCAGACGCGAAAAACTGTCATTTTTGACAAATTTACGCCAATTCTATAAAAGTTTGAGGTCATCGTTCTCAGCAACTAGCAGCCTGACATCGACGTGATATGGCGCAAATTTTAGCAAATTATACCATCTTTTAAATACTGTTGACGAAATGCAATTTTCTTGAACGGCGCAAAAACGCTATAGAAAAAACTGCGAAAATTCAAAAATCGGAAAATTTTGGTTTCAAAAATGAACCGCTGTACAACTTTTTCCCAAATAGTAGTATGGGCATAACTTTTATAGTGTAAATATCTACTAAGTCTAGTGACTTTATTTTATTTCAGTGGGCATCGGAAGTTTAAAACTAAAAGTAGAAAAGTGATGAAATATGAAAAAACTCTTGTAAATTTCAAGCCTGTTTTTGAGTTTTTCAATATTTGAGTGCTCATAACTTTTAGAGATAAAGAACTGATGGTCTGAAATTTTGAATTTCCCAGTTTTCAAGTGTGGCCTACCATTCCCTTTTGACCGTTTTGGTCAATTCGAAAAACTGAAGAAATAATAAGCATCTGAACTCAGTTTCATCAAATGTTGAAAATTTTTGAAATTGCCCATATATATATATATATATATGATATATATAATAAAGAGAAATATATTCTGGCAATGAAATCAGAAAATACAACTAAAAGATTATTTACAAACATGAAAACTAAATTAGACAAAATGAATGAAGCAAATTTGGTTTATAAAATAACGTGCAATGGTGACGACAATGATAAATGCCAAAAAGTTTATGTTGGTACAACAAAAACAAAATTAAAGACCAGAATATCATCACATAAATCGGACTTAAAAAACAATGATAAAAATTTAAATAAAAAAACAGCACTTGCAGCCCACTGTAGCATAACTGGACACAAACCTGAGTTTAATAAAGTGATGATATTGGAAAGAGAGAATAATTATAGAAAGAGATATTTCAAAGAGATGCTTCATATAATAAATATACCAACAAATAAACGAATAAACTTTAAAACTGATACTGATAATTGTGCACATATATATCGACATATAATAAATAAGCACAGAACTGAAACAGGAGAAACGTGACAGTGAGTGACAAATAATATAAACAGATTGACGACACCACGGATAATAGTTATGTAGGATATTTGTTATGAAAGTTGTGATATTTTTCTGTGTGTTATTTATTAAATTTATGTTATATGTTTTAAATTGTATTGTAATGATAATTTATTCCCTGAGGATGATCAACGAGGTTGATCGAAATATTGGAAAAATAAATTAAATAAAGAAACACAAAATAAAGTTTTAACAATTTTTTAATTTATATATAAGAACCTCAAATCCGAAAGTTTGTATAATTAATATTGTTAATAAATATTAAAATTTGAAATGGACCTTTAAACTTAATATCATTTCTGGCAGTTCAATGGAATAGGTTAAAATATGTCTATTAAGGATCATGTACATAATTTTAATTCTGCCTATGAGTTACATGATCATGGTTGAAAGGAGATCCTGCGAGTTGAAATCTATTCGCACATCAATCAACACATGTAGATTTAAGCTCTTGGGATATAACTTTTGTCTCTTGTCTATCAAAGAAGGTTCTACTGATCTGAAAGCATGCAAAGATTAAAATAATTATGTCTGTAGTTTTTTTTTATTCAAGTTTAGTTTGTTAAACCAACCCGATTGCCGTCGGGCTAGAGGCCGGAAATATGCATGCTAACTAAACTTTGCAATATCGTAAATCTAAATAATTGATACTCAACCTTTTTTGTCCTCGGGCCAAATTAAGTTGATTACAAATCTATCCGGGCCGCAACATCATTCTGGTATAACAAAATTAATTAACTCCATTAAAATTTTTTTTAAAAAACAAATTTAAATCAAAAAACTTTAAAACTAAAACATAATAATAAGGATACATACCATCTATCATTATAAGAGTGGTGTGGTTTAAAAAAATACTGAAAATCAAAACTCAAAAATATTTTTTAATCAATCTTTTTAAAAAATCTAATGTGATTTTTGATATTGAGAAAAGCATTAACAATTTTAGACAAATCGGGTTTTTTATTGCTGCAAGATACCCTCAATATGTCATCAACATGAGCATCTGTATACATTTTTTGCATATTTCATTTTGGAATATGCAGATTCACAAAGATATGTTGATGAAAATAATATCAGAAACAGGAAAGCACAATTTTTTACTGTCTTGTATTTTTCAGGAACTAATTGCCAAAAATTTATGTACTCCATTCTCTCTCTTTTTTCTTCAAAAATAGCTTTCAAATTGGTATCGTTCTTAAAATTGATAAATTCGTCAAAAAGCTCCGCATAATTATAGTCCAATGCAGCTAAATTTGTCAAAGTAGTTGTTTCTAAATGCCAGGGATTTTCTATTAGTAAGAAACAATTTTTGAAAGAGCGTAAATCTTGAAATCTGCTCGTAAATTCCTTAGCTAAGGCATGTAAATAATTTAAAAATATTGAATAGTTTTCTTGTGAAATATGTAAACCATCTTGTTTAGCTTGTTTTAAGGTTGGAAAATTATTCAATGCTCGATTCGCTATTTCTTCATGGTAGATGTTTAATTTCTCTTCAAAAGCAAATACTTTACTCGCCATCTGCGAAATAAGTTTATTTTTTCCTTGCAATCCACAATTGAGCCTATTAAGCTTTTCTGTGATATCACATAGAAAAGATAAAAGACACCACCATCCTTCATTATCATTTTTATTTTGCTTTAAAAACAAAATAATTTCGTTTCTCAAAGAATAAAACCATTTTAGTACTTTCCCTCGGCTTAGCCATCTGACTGAGGTATGTAAAAGTACATCACTATAGTTATTATTAAATTCCTCCAAAAGTCTTTTGAATGTCCTGTGATTCAATTCATGTGCTCTAATATAATTTACGATGCTTACTACAGTTTTCATTACAAAATCCAACTCAAAAATGCTTACACGTGATGCTAAAATTTCTTGGTGTATGATGCAGTGGAAAGATAAGAGAGTTTTTAAATTATATTTCTTTTTCAGCAAACTAACAAATCCTTTTTCAGAACCAAGCATACAAGGACACTCATCTGTGCAGACACCAACCAATTTGGTAATATAAATATCATTCTTTTCTAGAAATGAGCCGATAATATTGAGATAATCAACCCCTCTAGTTTGATTTTTCATAGGAAGAAATTTCAAATAATCTTCATGAATATCATTTCTTTGTGTACAATATCTAACAAAAACTGAGCATTGTGATGTAGCCAGGGACTGTAACGGTTATAAGTTATATCGAAAAACTTAATTTTTAATGGTTATTTTGAGAGTTTTTCCAAAAAAGGTCAGCAGAAAAAGTTATTTTTCAACGGAAAAATAAAAGTTAAAAAAAAACTCTCACAAATAGAGTTTTATTTTTTCGTCATAAAATAAAACTTACTTTGTGAGTTTTATTATTCCGTCATAAAATAAAACTCATTTTGTGAGTTTTATTTTTCAGTCAAAAAATAACAGTTATTTTTTGAGTTTTATTTTCCGTCATAAAATAAAACTCTATTTAGGAGTTTTATTTTTTCGGTCATAAAAAAAACTCGTTTTTATGAAAATTTTTTTTACACCTAATCCTGATTTGACACATTATCGTCTGCAAACTATTACAGATGTCATTTCTATCATATTTTGTTCCGTGCAGAACATCGTAATAGATGCAGTCATCGAACCCGCTTTCATCCTCCTAGTCAAATATTTGTAACATTTTTAGCAAGTTCCGGCCATTATCGGTTTTAGTTGTGTAAATTTGCTCTTTTATTAATATTAAAGCATCCTAAAAATCGTTTAGCTTGAGATTTTAGGTATTCAGTTATAAAAAACAATAAAATAAAGATACCACAAGCAACGGGATTAGATTAAAAATAAAATCTTTCATAAAAACGAGTTTTATTTTATGACGGAAAAAATAAAACTCCTAAATAGAGTTTTAAAATAAAAAATAAAACTCCTAAATAGAGTTTTATTTTTTAACTGAAAAATAAAACTCGAAAAATAACGGTTATTTTCCGACTGAAAAATAAAACTCAAAAATAAGTTTTATTTTATGACGAAAAAATAAAAGACACAAAATGAGTTTTATTTTATGACGGAAAAATAAAACTCTCTTTTTAAAGGTTTCATCTAAACTTTTATTTTTCCGTCAAAAAGTAACAGTTAAAATCTGATTAATGATCACTTATGCGAGATCACCACAGATTCCGTGAGAG
Source organism: Metopia argyrocephala (assembly GCA_963576795.1). Taxonomy (NCBI): domain Eukaryota; kingdom Metazoa; phylum Arthropoda; class Insecta; order Diptera; family Sarcophagidae; genus Metopia; species Metopia argyrocephala. The sequence continues at coordinate 104,610,068 of OY756208.1, read as the reverse complement.
CTCTCCAAGACGATTCATTTGGTATATAACATCATATACAGTGGTGTTCCTTAAAATAGAGCCACCCAATCTTTTTGTATTTTTCTGTACTTATTTTGGTTGAGGAAACTCTGACATGCAAAAGTGCAACTGTAGATTTGTTGTTGATTTGTTTTCTTTATGAAACCGTTATTTTTATTAATATTTTTGCATTAATATTTTAAAAAATTATATCATTTTTCTTCAGTCTGCAATATAAAGTGTTCCTTAAAATAGAGCCATCACAAAAAAATATTTTGTAAAAGTTAAATAATTTATTGTTATTAGATTTTTTTCATAAAAACGTAAGTTTATGTCCTTTTAATTAAAATTGAATGTTAATTTTTATAATTTGTTCTTGTAAAAATCCAGAATGTGTAGATACAAGCATTGTATTCAAGAACGTAGGGAAATTATAAAAAATCTTCATAAACAAGGTAAAAGTCTTAGAAAAATTGCAGATATTGTTGGGTTTTTAGAGAAAATGGTGGAAAATGCAATAAAATTTGCGTACAAAGAAGAAAAAAGAGGAGGAAAACCAAAAATCACAGAAGCCTTAGAGAGAAAAATTTTACGCCACGTGAGGAAGAATTCGTTTGTGACATCTACCGCTTTAAAAAAAGAATATAATCTCAACGTAACAACTTCAACTATACGAAAACTATTAATAAAAAATGATCTAAAATCAAAAAGTGCAAGAAAAGTTCAGTTTCTTGAAAAAACTCATTTAAAAAATAGGTTGCAGTTTGGCAAAGAACATTTGAACTGGCCTGCCAGTAAATGGCGAAATATTTTGTGGGCCGATGAGAAAAAATAAATTTATTTAACTCAGATAAAATCAGTCAGTGTGTACGAAGGCCACCGAACACTGAAAATCTTCCCGAGTACACCATAAAAACAAGTAAACACGGTGGCGGAAATATTATGGTTTGGGCATGTTTTTCCTACAGTGGAATTGGGTCTATAGTGTAGTGCATGTAGTATAAACATGCATACACAACCAAACATATGTAAACAATAACAAATATAGATAATAAGAACCCAAATCAAATTGTAGTGCATGTAACATAAACAAACATACAAATATAAACAAAACCAAATTATTAAAGTATGAGAGTCCAAAATAAATATAAAAGAATTTAAATTTAGTATTATATTACAAAGTGACTTCACCGAAAATAAAAAGAACAAATATGTAATTATGCAGAGTATGCAATATCAAGTGGCTTGCGTCAACTGATGTGGGTCGCTGGGTTTGCATTACGAATGTGAATATGAATATGAGATTTAACTAGAGTAGGTCATTAACATGTAAACAATTAAAATATTAAATGGTTAATAAAAATTTATTGGAATAGGTAGGGGAAATAGAATAAAGAAATATTGGAATAAGTAAGAGAAATAGAATAAGATATTATTGGAATAAGTAGGAGAATAATGTAGAAAACATAGAATTAATTTAGTATATAAGATCATGAATTTTGTTAATAAAATCAGAAATAATTTAGAATTCAAAATAAGAGTTTTCTTTTATTTCTCATTAAACTTCGGCAATTAACTTTGCCATCATATAGAGCCGCCTGCTACTCTAAGGCTCTTTAATAAAATAAGAGTACTATAGGTATCATTTAACACACACAATAACATCCTATATTACATGCCGATCCCCTTATATTACATGGCGATCCTGCCCACATACGATCCTATATTATATCCTGCCGACCGAAATTCAAAAATTAAATTATATACGAATATAATTAAATAAAATTATATTAAAAATGTATATCCTGATGAAGAATTAGAGGCAACCAGACAGGAGACGAAGTAGAAGTTATTGATATGGATGATGATAAAAACGAAGAAGAAGATGATTGTGAAAAGGAGAAATCAAAGTTATTGAATGAAATTAAAAATTTACGAAAAGAAAATTAAATAAGAATTTTATATAATAATTAGTTATTGAAGTTATTGTAATAATTAAAATTTAAAATGGGCGGATGGTTTTCAAAAGAGGCCATCATTGTAAATGAGAACAATAAGGGTGTGCTTACACTGACTCAGGATCATATGCAACAGATAATACTGATCCTTTTAATTCTGTTGGTGCTGGGAAAAATAAATGAATACTATAAGGAATATATGAGAAAGAAAGCAGTCAAATTTACTAACAAAATAGAAAATGTATAATAAATGGATAGATTGATAAGTATATATAAGAATTTAAAGAAAAGTCCTAACAGAAATTATACAAAAAATTATATAATAAATACTTTAAGAGTAGTTGAAGAATTAAAGTTTATTGCATTAAAGGATGAAGGTTGTCCAATAGAGGACATTAATGAAATTGAGAAAAAGATTTTATATTATTTGAGAACAAAAGACAATACAGAAATGGCATCGTTTGGCATACTCGACGCTTCCAAAATAATACCAGAGTTCAATGGTGACCTAGGGCAAATGAACAACTTCATAGGTATAATAGATTTCTATGCTGATACACTTAAGGATAATGTAGAGGTTAGTAAGTTAGTCAAGTTCGTACTGGCAACTAAGTTGACGGACAAAGTAAGGAACAAATTGGTTTCAGAAGAAACACCAAATTCTCTAGAGGCATTCAAGAGCACTCTTAGGAAGGTATTCTCACCAAGAAAGACACTCTCTTCGATACATACTGATTTAGCAAAACAAACACAGGGCAATAATTCAGTGACACAGTTCGCTAATAGAATAGAATCGCTCATAGCCTGCCTGAATGAGTTACAAATTACGGAACTAGGTTCCGAATGTAGGGAAACAATCATTAAAATGAATGATCAAGTGGCACTTAGTACCTTTAAAAATGGTTTGAATGAACCACATAGAGCTACTGTTTTGGCAGCTAGAACCAAGAGTTTAAATGAAGCAATTCAAATAGCCTCAGAGGTGTTTGCACCACCACATTCAATTATGCAATTCAGTAGAAACAGGAAATTTTCTCATAACGGAAGGTTTCGTGGTGATAACAACAATACTTACAGAGGTAATAACAGAAGTAATAGTAATGACAGCCCTAATAACCATTATAGGAATGATAACAATTCAAGAAGAGGTAATTTCCATGGTACCGGCCACCCGAGAAATAATAATTACAACAATTACAATAATAACAACCAGAGAAATGGTGGTTTTAGAAATAGAAACCAAAGAAGGGTATATGTTACTCTGGAACAGGGAAACGAGATAAACCCCTGCAATCCTCAAGAGTAAATTCAACAGAAGATGTAGGGGAACCAAGACAAAAATATTTAAAAAGTTATGCCTTGAAAACTTATGACTCGCACGCAAGTGCACCACATTTTGTACAATTGAGAACTGATGAAGGAAATTTAGTGAGATTTTTGATAGATACAGGTGCAGATATTTCAGTGTGTAAAGAGAATTTTATAGGAAATAAAGAGATAAAAGAACATAATGCTTGCAAGCTAACGGGTATTGAAAATGGAGCAATACGGACAATGGGTACTTCAATATTGAGACTAGTATTTCCGGAAGATTTAATAGACCATAGATTTCAAATTGTAAACTCAAACTTCCCAATAGCATTAGAAGGTATACTGGGTAGAGATTTTTTTAGTAAATATTTGGCAAAAATAGATTATGAAACATACACTTTAGCTATATTAATAAACGAATTATATTAATAAACGTATTACCTATGAGAGCAAACATAAATAAATTTACTATACCACCTAGAACAGAAATGATACAGGCAATAAATGTGCAACTAGAAGAGGATAGTGTTGTATGTGCAAAACAAATAAACGACGATATTTTTGTTAGTAATACCATAATCCCAAAATATGGGACAAAACACATTAAAATTTTGAATACTTCAAACAAAGAGGTAACAATTTCACAATTAGATTTGCAAATCAAACCTTTGTCAAATTATAACATTCTTTACGAAAGGAAAAGTCATCCGAGGAAACAGAAAGTTGGTCATCAAAAAGCTAGATGGGAAAAATTAAAGAATTTGTTAAATATAGATACAAGCGATATTACAGCAAGAAAGACCATAGAAGACATATGCATGGAATTTCAAGATGTTTTTCATTTGGAAGGAGATCATTTGACAGCAAATAATTTCTATAAGCAAAGACTACAAACTACAGACGATACACCTGTTTACACTAGAAATTATAGATTACCACAATCACAACAGGAGGAAATCAAAAAACAGGTTCACAAATTAATAGAAGAAGATTTAGTAGAACCATCTGTTAGTCCTTATAATTCTGCATTACTTTTAGTTCCAAAGAAAAGTGACAGCGATGAAAAGAAATGGAGACTAGTTGTTGATTATCGTCAATTAAATAAAAAATTGGTCAATGACAAATTCCCATTACCTCAGCTAGATGACGTGTTAGACAAAATAGGAAGAGCAAAATATTTCTCGACACTAGATATGACAAGTTCATTCCACCAAATAGAATTAGAACCAAAATCAAGACCACTTACAGCATTTTCTACAAATAATGGACACTATCAATTCAAGAGACTACCCTTTGGTCTCAAAATATCGTCAAATAGTTTCCAAAGAATGCTGACAATAGCATTAACAGGTTTAGATTCCAATGCATTTATCTACGTAGACGATATAATTGTTTTTGGATGTTCTTTGCAACACCACAATAATAATTTAAGGAAGGTATTTCAAAGATTAAAAAGCCACAACCTTAAATTAAATCCAAATAAATGTAATTTCTTGAAACCAGAAGTAGTTTATTTAGGACATCTTATTACAGATAAAGGAGTGATGACAGACCCAAATAAAAGTAAAGCACTACAAACGTATCCAATTCCAAAGAATACAGATGACACAAGAAGATTCGTAGCTTTCTGCAATTATTATAGACGTTTTGTTAAAAATTTTGCTCAAATAGCTAAACCACTTAATGAGTTACTGAAGAAGAACCAAAAATTTGTTTGGTCAGAAAATTGTCAAAAATCTTTCGAAATGTTAAAAACTATAGTTTCAAATCCGCCAATATTACAATACCCAGATTTTGAAAAGGAATTTATTCTAACTACAGACGCATCAGATTACGCACTGGGAGCAGTTCTTTCACAAGGTGAAATAAATAACGATTTACCAATATCATATGCAAGTCGTTCTCTCAATAAACATGAAATTAACAAACCCATAATAGAGAAGGAACTTTTAGCTATTCATTGGGGAATTACACATTTTCGACCATATTTATACGGTAGAAAATTTAAAGTAGTAACTGACCACAGACCACTAGTATCATTGTTTACCCACAAAAACCCTTCATCAAGATTAACTAGAATTAGATTGGATCTCATGGATTACGATTTCGAGATCATATATAAGCAAGGAAAGATTAATACTAATGCCGATGCATTATCGAGAATCAAAATAGATTCTAACGATTTGAAAGATATGATGCCAAAAAGTATAAACATAATGACTAGAAAAATGACTGAAGAATTGAAGAAAAATAGTAAAAATACTAATAATGAGAATACTTCGATTAGAAAAGATGAGGAAAGAAGTAAGGAAGAGAAAATTTATATGTGGAATGGTATCTCGTTTTCACAAGTGAAAGGGTACCCAAGATTAAAATTTATTGTAGATAAAATAAATAGAAGCATGCCAAGAATTGAAATTTTTGGAAATCACGTTACAGTATCTGGTAATGAAAATGCATACTTGAATTTAGGTTCAGTCTTGCAGAAGTTAACTAAGGTCTTACGAGATAACCAAATATTTACAGTATCGCTAGCGAAGGATGATGTTATATTTAAATATATAAATGAAGAAAAATTAATTAAAATGTATAATAGCATGCAAAATAAAGGTAGACATAGGCAGAGACCTATAGAGATAATATTATTTAAACAACCAGAAAGAATACTGGAGAAAGATAGACAAAAAGAAATTATAAAAGAGTACCATGAAACTCCACACGGAGGACATGCAGGAGTACGTAGAACAGTCATTAGATTAAAACAAAAGTACATATGGAAAGATATGTATAAAATGATTAAAGATTATATAAGTCATTGTGAGAGTTGTAAGAAAAATAAAATAATTAAACATACCAAGGCACCAATTCAAATCACTAACACACCTACAAAAGCATTTCAATTTATACAATTAGATACAGTAGGTCCATTAAGAGTATCAAACGGATATAGGTATATATTAACAGCGCAATGTGAACTGACAAAATACATTGACGCATTTCCAATAGAAACTAAAGAAGCATCAGAAATAGGCAAAATATTAGTAGAAAAGTTTATATTAAAATATGGATGTTTTGATACAGTTAAGACAGACAGAGGAACTGAATTTGTAAACGAATTATTTAAAAGAATATGTACACTTATGAAGATTAATCATGTTACTTCAACAGCATACCATCATGAGACTTTAGGAAGTATTGAAAGAAATCATAGAGTTTTAAACGAATACATGCGTTCTTTCACAGAACAGTACAATTGGGATGAGTGGATTCCGTATTATATGTTCGAGTATGATACAACACCACACTCATCAACAGGTTTTTCTCCATTTGAACTTGTATATGGAAGATTAGCTTCAATGCCAACCGAACCTATGTCAGAAGATAAATTTTATAATTATGAAGATTACATTACAGAACTAAGAATAAAATTAAAACATGCCCATGAAATGGCAAACAAAAAATTATTAGAGAACAAAATAAAACAGAAAAGTTTTAAAGATCAAAATACTAATGATATTCAAATTAAATTAGGAGATAAAGTATTTTTAAGAAAAGAAAACGCAAAGAAAAGCGAAAACCAATACATTGGTCCATTTAAAGTAATTAACACAAAAGATGTAAATGTAACAATTTTAAAAGATAATAAACCAATGATTGTACACAAAAATAGATTAAAATTAATTTAAGTATTTTAGTATCAAAAAAAAAAAAATATAAATAAAATATTGTATATTTTTTTTTTCTTTTAAACGGTGAGGGTGTAGTGCATGTAGTATAAACATGCATACACAACCAAACATATGTAAACAATAACAAATATAGATAATAAGAACCCAAATCAAATTGTAGTGCATGTAACATAAACAAACATACAAATATAAACAAAACCAAATTATTAAAGTATGAGAGTCCAAAATAAATATAAAAGAATTTAAATTTAGTATTATATTACAAAGTGACTTCACCGAAAATAAAAAGAACAAATATGTAATTATGCAGAGTATGCAATATCAAGTGGCTTGCGTCAACTGATGTGGGTCGCTGGGTTTGCATTACGAATGTGAATATGAATATGAGATTTAACTAGAGTAGGTCATTAACATGTAAACAATTAAAATATTAAATGGTTAATAAAAATTTATTGGAATAGGTAGGGGAAATAGAATAAAGCAATATTGGAATAAGTAAGAGAAATAGAATAAGATATTATTGGAATAAGTAGGAGAATAATGTAGAAAACATAGAATTAATTTAGTATATAAGATCATGAATTTTGTTAATAAAATCAGAAATAATTTAGAATTCAAAATAAGAGTTTTCTTTTATTTCTCATTAAACTTCGGCAATTAACTTTGCCATCATATAGAGCCGCCTGCTACTCTAAGGCTCTTTAATAAAATAAGAGTACTATAGGTATCATTTAACACACACAATAACATCCTATATTACATGCCGATCCCCTTATATTACAATAGTAAGGATTGAAGAAAGAATGGCTGCTGTTTTTTATATTAATCTGCTTCACGACTTTATGAAGCCCAACGCGGAATGGGAAATGCCGCTTCGATTAGTGTTTCAGCACGACAATGACCCGAAACACACATCGAAGCCGTATAAGATTGGTTTGAAAACAATGGAATGAAGGTTTTACGTTGGCCCTCTCAGTCGCCAGACTTAAACCCCATTGAGAACATATAGCGAATAGTTAAGGTAGCTCTAAAAGAATAACACGCAACAAATAAAGATCACTTGTAGGCATTAGTAAAAGAGGCGTGGAATAATATTCCAACTGAGACAAGTCAAAAACTTGTAGACTCAATTCCAAAACATTGCTCGGCCATTATAAAAAGTAAGGGGTATTACACTAAATTCTAAAGTAATTTAGAAGTGATTAAAGTTTGTTACCTTAATCATCTGTTGCAATTTTGTTGTCTTTTAGGTAATTGAAGTCGATGGCTCTATTTTTTTTCACACCTAAAATAAGAAATTACAAATGCTTTTCCCTATAAAGACATTTTTCTATGTTTTTATCAAAACATAAATACTGTTATTTAATTCTTATGTTGTTTAGTTGCTTAAACATTAAAATAAAAAAACCTTGTCCTGAAGCTTTAATATGAAATTTTTTTATTGAACATTTTTAGTCGAAGGTGGCTCTATTTTAAGGAACACCACTGTATGTATGTCTGTCGACTCTAATACGATGATTTTTTTAGTTTAATTTTTAAGCAATAACTGTTATTTGCGGTCCCTGGATGTAGCTGAGATATCTGCATTCTTTTGATTTGAGATATTATTTGTGTTTTATTACTAAATTTATCAAATAATACATTTGAAGCACTGAGAAAACACTCCTTCACAAGCTCTGCATCAGTAAATGGTTTCATGGCTTTACCAAGAATGTAACAAATTTCATATGACGCTTCTGTCACAGTTGCGTCATAGGCCACCGCTGTTGATATAACATTTTGTTGGTGAAGAGCAGATTTCTTAAAGAATGCTAACTTTTCCCGTCTTATTAAAGAGCCATTAGGAAAATCATCATTGAATGTTTTGTGCTTCGTGGTAAAATGGCGAAGAATGTTATATTTTTTTTATTAAAGTGCAACAATATATCAAGCATGTGGCAGTTCCATGTTTATTTTCAACGACAAAATATTCTTCTTCCCATGCGTTTTTAAACATTCTTTTTTCATCAGATATTTTCCGAATACATTTCGCTGCTTTTTCCGCCATTAAGAGTAATTTTATTTTCAAAAAAGTATTTAAAAAGTTAAGCAAGAATTTCTATTTTAACCTTCATCCACGTAATGTTAACCACAGTGTATACATACATACATAAATGGCCTGTGTCAGGATTACGGCCTAGCTTCTCGCAGCACTCATGTTATGTGTGTAAATTTTTATCCATGAGTACCGGGACCTACAGTTTAATGTCGACTCCGAACGACAGACTTGAGAAGCTTGTTCATGGCAATTAATTACTCTCAGAGCTTTTGCCAGAAGACTGCTGAGAGGTAGTCGCCGAAAGAAATATTTTTTTCATATTTCTTTTTTTTTTTTAAGATGTCGGAGCTGGGTGTCGAACTCAGGGCCCATGCCTTAGTAAGCCAACACACTAACCACTAGACCACGGCGGCTACAGTGATGAAACTCCAACAACTATAACAAGAACAACACACAGCAAGATAGCCACAACAAAATTCTTGCACACACAATATCACAGTGTATAACAAGATAGCCACGACAAAATTTTTAGCATACACACAACAGCACAGTGTATAACAAGATAGCCACAACAAAATTGCACACACAACATTACAGTGTATAATAGCCACAATAAAACACAACTGATTTTAAACTTTTTAAGCTGTCATTTCCTTCATCACGGTATGCACTGTGATGTTAACTTAAAAAAAAATCTCTAGACAGTAAAATATTTATGTTATACCAGATCTGATGTTTGTACCACAACACCAATCCTCTTTGAGTCTTTCAGTAAAGATTGTCACAGGATGGTATTTTTTTCGTGAGTGCACTTTAAAGAATTAGGAAAATTCTTGAATGGATAACTTTATTGCCCAGTGGTAGTATTTATTTTTGTTAAGTCATTTGCAATATGGATTTATATTAAATTCCAAATTTTGCAAATCTTGACAATGATAAAAAAACTGTCAAGGGCCGCACAAAAAAGCTTGTCGGGCCGCAGGTTGAGTATCACTGATCTAAATCATATAATTATATGGGTGTTTGCTACAAGAAAGAAGAAAAAAAAAAACAAAATTTTCATAAAATATCTACTCTACGCAAACTGTATTCTAATCGTACAAAGAAAAAACATTTTCTTTTCCCTTTTTTTCCCTGATAAATATCACTGGTTTACAGCAGAAAATACCAAGAACGCCACATGCCTAGATAAGTTAATTGGGACCTCCTGAGCACGAAAAACGCAGTTATTGTTTTTTTCTAAGTACCGTGTTTTAAATAACGGTACTTTTGTGTTGTTCGGTGTATGACCCCACTCAAACCCTTGTGGTGTCCAACGGAAAAGTTCAATCGAGATATGTGGAATATCGATGGAAAGGTAATTGAATGCCTTTTCCGTCAATATACTGGAAAATTCCATCTGATAAGAAATCGCTGAGATATGGCACCCCAAATTTCAAAATTAGCCTATTTTTAACGTTTTTTTCAAAATTTTTCATTTTCATTTAAATTTGTTCCTACGTTATATTGAAAATCTGGAATGTTTTATTTTTTTACCAAATAGTTTATTTAATTACCAATATTTAAGCGTATTTTGAAAAAAATCGGATGAAAAATAAAGTTTTCATTAAGTATTTTGTGGAACGACAATATTTTCATTTTCATTGCTCACACAGTATATTCGGCGTAAATTCAAAAATTTTAAATTAAAATGACGAGCGACTTGAACTTTTGCGTTTTTTTTTCGGATAAATCTTCACAAATGAGGAACTAACAATAATCCGGCATCATTTATTCATCCCACCAGCCTTTGTAACGTCTCTCGATTTCTTCCACTTCCTGGTAAAATCTTTCACCTTGTTCACCACTTTCGGAACCCAAGTTCGTGGGGAAAAATACAAATGACTGAATAAGAAGTGCAAGGGGGTAACACGAAGTTACTATGTTTTCTATGTCTATGGGACAGCCTGTGGCCCGGGCGAAATGGACGTACGCACGGAGAGTACAATATCAAAAATGATCCACTCATTCCTCAGGAGAAGATATTGTCGTTCCACAAAATTCTTAATAAAAACTTTATTTTTCATCCGATTTTTTTTCAAAATACGCTTAAAATATTGGTAATTAAATAAACTATTTGATAAAAAATAAAACATTCCAGATCTTCAATATAACATAGGAAAAAATTTAAATGAAAAATTTTGAAAAAAACGTAAAAAATAGGCAAATTTTGAACTTTGAGGTGCCATATCTCAGTAATTTTTTGTCAGATAGAATTTTCCAGCATATCAACGGAGAAGGCATTCCATCGATATGCAACTTATCTTGATTTAACTTTCCGTTGGACACTACAATGGTTTGAGTGGGGCCGTACACCGAAAAACACAAAAGTACCGTTATCTAAAAAACGGTACTTAGAAAAAAATAATAACTGCGTTTTTCGTGCTCAGTAGTGCGATTCACTTACTTTGATATGATGAATACTGTTACTGCCAACTCAAAAGGATTATCTAAGTCACGAAGATCACACCGGTTGACTGAGGGAGCACTATCAGCTGGATCATTATCAGATAAATTATAGGCTAAATACTCAAAAGCCATTATATTTTTTTATTAAAATTATAATTTATTATTTATATAAAAAAAAACTTTTCTAAAAAACACATTAAACCGCACCAAAAATGTTGGCGCTAATAAACCACAATTTATTTGGTTAAAAATTAAACAGATGACTTTAAACGACAACAGAAATCGTTAAAGTGTTAGTGAATAGTAGAATGGTTAATTTTGTGATTAAAATTTTTAAAAGAAACAATTGTTGTTAAAAAAGCATAGTGAATCGCACTACTGTGCAAAACTAAAAATGTTGTGTTGGTGAGAAAATGAAAATTTCACTGCTGAACGTGTAAGTAGCAGTATCAGCAACTGTATGAATTTTTTTAAATTAAAATTTATATGTATTATTTCGTCTAAAAATTTAATTACTTTATGCTATTAAGAAATAAAAAGTACTTTTCATTTTTTAACAAAAAAAATTTTAAGTTTTGTTCTTTTCACTCAATTTATTAACAATTTTAAAAAAATAATTAAAATGTCGCTGAAAAACTTTTAAACTATATTCTTAAATATTCTATGAGAAATAATGTATTGGATTTACAAATGCATTTATAAGAAAAAAAATATTTGTGTGGATTGCTATTAAATTTGTTCTCACTGCAAAAAATAAATCAGCGTACATCCACCACGCATGTTAACTATTCGCTGTTTCAAGGACGACTACAAGCTGTCAAAAATAGAATACATGTGTGCATATGAGAATAATTATTTTAACGGCAACACGACTACCGAACACATGACTACTTTTGTAGCCCGTAGCCAACTTATGCTATAAACACAACAAAGGCTACCGACCATCGACTACAAGCTGTCAAAAATAGAATACATGTGTGCATATGAGAATAATTATTTTAACAGCAACACGACTACCGAACACACGACTACTTTTGTAGCCCGTAGCCAACTTAGGCTAATTTCTATTTTTCTTGGCGACAATAAACAGTTTAGTGCTGTGTACAATAGGATGCATGAAAAAGGTGTTTAAAAAACGCAATATATGAAATATATATATGCATTAAAAATGCGAAAAAAATTTAAGTTGCACCACTGAAAATAAATAATCATTTGTTTACATTTTTTGTTTAGTTTTCATTTACTTATTTCATTTATTCACATCAGTTTTTATTTCATTTTTAATTTAATTACCTTTTTAGTTTTCTTAAATATTTATAAGTTTTCTTCAGACATTTGTTGTTTTTTGTTTCCTCACAATTTCACTTACAAAAAATAAGGTTGTTATATTTTGTTAAGTTATGTTCAACGTGTCAAAACAGATGTTTATTTTGTAACTGTAGTCGTTATTATAATTAAGTAGCTGGCTACTCGGCTACTTTCGTAGCCAGCGATTTTTGTAGTCGTGTGTTCGTTGTTTGATAGCCTTTGTTGTGTTTATATCATTAGGCTAATTTCTATTTTTCTTGGCGACAATAAACAGTTTAGTGCTGCCAATACAATAAAATACATGAAAAAGGTGTTTATAAAACGCAATACATGAAATATGTACATAAAAAATGCGAAAAAAATTCAAGTTACACCACTAAAAAAAAAAATAATCATTTGTTTACATTATTTGTTTAGTTTTAATTTACTTATTTCATTTATTTACATCAGTTTTTATTTAATTTTTAATTTATTATTTAATTGCCTTTTTAGTTTCTTAAATTTCTTTAAGTTTTCTTCACAACATTTGTTGTGTTTTGTTTCCTCACAATTTCACTTACAAAAAATAAGTTTGTTATATTTTGTTTAGGTTATGTTCAACGTGTCAAAACAAATGTTTATTTTGTAGCTGTAGTCGTTATTATAATTAAGTATCTGGCTACTTGGCTACTTTCGTAGCCAGCGATTTTTGTAGTCGTGTATTTATAGCATTATAGTAGCCCGTAGCCAACTTAGGCTAATTTCTATTTTTCTTGGCGACAATAGACAGTTTAGTGCTGCCAATACAATAAGATGCACTAAAAAGGTGTTAAAAAACGCAATATATGCATTAAAAATTCGAAAAAATCAGGGACCACAAATAACAGTTATTGCTTAAAAATTAAACTAAAAAAATATCCTTTTAGAGTCGTCAGACATATATGATGTTATATACCAAATTAATCGTCTTGGAGAGCTCTCACAGAATCTGTGGTGATCTTGCAAAAATGATCATCAATCGGATTTTTGACGGAAAAATAAAAGGTTAGATGAAGCCTTTAAAAAGAGAGTTTTATTTTTTCGTCATAAAATAAAAATAATTTTGTGAGTTTTATTTTTCCGTTATAAAATAAAACTTATTATTTGAGTTTTATTTTTCAGTCAAAAAATAAAACTCTTTTTAGGAGTTTTTTTTTATTATTTTATAACTTAAAGTTAAGTTCCACCACTGAAAATAAATAATTATTTGTTTACATTTTTTACTTAGCTTTCATTTACATATTTCATTTATTTACATCAGTTGTTATTTAATTTTTAATTTATTATTTAATTACATTTTTAGTTTTCTTAAATTTGTATATATTTATTTATTCTTTTGTGTTATTAAAGTTGGTAAGTATTTAATAGTTTGTTGTTACTGTGTCAAAACATATGTTTATTTTGTAGCTGTGGTCGTTATTATAATTCAACAGTTGGCTACTTGGCTATTTTTGTAGCCAGCGAATTTTTTGGTCGTGTGCTCGGTGATTGTTAGCCTTGAATGTGTTTATAGGATAGGAATACATGTGAGTTTAGCTAAGGCACAATTCGTCGTCCCGAAGTTATCTTGACGTAACTCCAAAAAATATTTTTTTGGGAAATTGAATTTAAAGTTTTATCAGTTTATAGAAAAAAATTCAGTCGAAAAAGGTGACTCAAAATTTTTATCAGATGTAGTGCTAATAATTCTTTATCGAATAGTACAAAAAATTCTTAAGTCATGGAGAAAATTTTTTAAGTTTTAAACATTTTTAACTCCAAACAAAGAATAACAGTTTGCCGTATAAGCCACTTTTTGGGAACATTTTCTTTATTTTTGGCACATACGTCCAAATAACACCGATAGAAATTTTGGATTGTTTTTTGTCTGATATTATCTTGACGTATATGTAGTCGCCGTGGTCTAGTGGTTAGTGTGTTGGCTTACTAAGACGATAGTGCCGGGTTCAAATCTCAGCACCGACATCTTGAAAAAAGAAATATGAAAAAAATATTTCTTTCGGCGACTACCTCTCAGCAGTCTTCTGGCAAAAGCTCTGAGAGTAATTAATTGCCATGAAAGAGCTTCTCAAGTCTGTCGTTCGGAGTCGACATTAAACTGTAGGTCCCGGTACTCATGGATAGAAATTTACACACACAACATGAGTGCTGCGAGAAGCTAGGCCGTAATCCTGACACAGGGTTGTAAAGGCCAGTTATGTATGTATGTATGTATATGAGACATACTTAAGTAAGCAAAATTCTTACATTTAGTATTTATTACTACAGTACTAAATAAATAAATTACGATTAACAAAGCACTTTTAATCTGCCTAAAGGAATTTCATCCATCTTTTATTATAAAAGAAAGCTTTCAGTGTTTAATATAACAGCAACAGTACGAGTATGTACTCAGAATCAAAACGAAAAAGATGTTACTTACTGCGCCATTTGGAACGAAGCACAGAATGGTCGCTCTGGTAATGATATCGATAGTTCTATAATAAAAATTTTGGAAAATATATTGAAGGATTTTAATCATATTGAGGATATCATTCTTTGGAGCGACTCTTGTGTGCCAAAAAATAAAAATAAAATATTTTTGTCTGCTAGTTTTGGCATTTTATATAAAAATAATAATCTAAAAACAATTACTCAAAAATTTTTAGAGCCGGAACATTCCCAAATTCAAGAAATTGACTCTGTCCACAATGCAATAGATCGATTTCTAAAGTTAAAAGAAATTCACAGTCCTTTAGATTTAATAATAAAATTAAAAAATTACCACTCCAAAAAGTTTAAATTGAATATTATTGAAATGTTACCTACAGATTTCAAAATTTATTCAGTTATTGCGCATTAACTAAATTTTCAGAACGTTCCATTTACTAAAATTAAAGCAATTAAGTATAATAAATTTAATTTATTTTCTTTATCCTATAAAGCATCTGTAAGTAAAGATGAATTTCAGTCATCAAATTTAAAAAAACAAGCGAGAAAAGGAGTTTTTTCAAAATCAGATGAAATGTTTGAAAAGGAACTCAGTATATGTCCAAAAATAAATATTTCTGAATATAAAAGAAATGATATTAAAAGCCTATTCCCATATCTTCTATACAATGATGTTCAGTTTTATTCAAAACTATTTACATAAGTTATAACATATTAAGATATTATTAAGATACTAAATTAGAATTATCTATAATGTACTTAAAAAACATACTTTTGATTCATAAAAGTTTTATGAAATAAATTTTGATTTAAAATTTATTTTATATACATACATATGTACCTCTAAAAAATGAAAATTAGTTTTTTATTAATTTATTCCTTTAATTTTAATGTAACAACAATAAAGTGAAGTTAAAGAAATCTATTCTTTATGATTTCTTATTACGTTTTATCTTTTTTTCTTATGAAAAATCTTTTAAATATATTCATTTATGTACGTACGTCAAGATAACGCAAAATTTTTTTATTTGAAAAATTCCATACATTTTTTGCCGTATATCCACGAAAGTGGCGCGTACGTCATTATAACATAAAATTTTTTTACAAAACGTGGATATACGGCAAAATGGCTCTTAAATATCTCAGAAAATTTAAGAGATAAAGTCCTGGTGATTGAACACATCGAAAGATCTAATAATTTAAGATTCAAAAATGGTCGTAACTCATTTTTTTTGATTTTGTGATATACGTCCAGATAACTTCGGGACGACGAATTGTGTATGAAATTTTTATTTTTGCACAGGCCTATTATACAGTAAACGATGAACCCTCTCGTAACGCTGTAAAAGTAAACTTTTATATGACACACAAACATTAGGTATGACAGTGGAGTCGAATTCTGTGTTCAGTATTTGATTTAAATTGTGGTTTTCACCAGTATTACTCAGGTAAATAAATTGTTCGGATATTTTTTTAGTTTTTCTTACTCTCTTCGTGAATATTACAACCAGGGTTGCTTAATTCCACAAAAATTCTGGCAAACAGCTTCTTAAAATATACCAAAACTACCCGTATCGTTAATTCTTATTATATTAGTTTAAAATTAAATGTATTGTACTTTATTAACAGATATCACTTTTAGAATTCCTGGAAACCAGTTTTTGTTTTATTTTCCTATGAAAAACTTAATTTATTATTAAAAAATTTGCAGTGTTAAAAATCTTTCATAAAAAGAAATCCATACGCTTTGTTTTCATCATATTAAACGACAACCACAATTATTACAAAAACATGTGTGTGAGACAAAAATTGCGTATGTGTTTATGTTTTATTAGTTTTCAAGAGAGCTAAATTTGTTTGTCAGACACTGAGAAGTTATGATAATAAGCAACATAAACTTATTAATGTTTATATTTCTTTTAACTACATTTCAATTTGTTAATAGTATTTACAAACAATTTATTTCATGAATAATTTTAATAAATTAGTTTAAATTTTAAAATTAAAGGTTTTTAAAACGAACATTTTCACAAATTTCATTCAAGTTGTTAAAAACAATACAAATGAAGAAACCAATCTCATCTCTCACTGTATTTTTGGGTGACTCTCTTTGTGAAGACCACTGCTTTGAAAGTATTTAAAATATATGTATGTATGTTTATTAATTTCTGATATTCATATTGTTACGAATTGTCCTTCATAATTCGTTTTATATTTAGTTTTGTAAACTAAAGTATCGTTACGTTTCGATTTAAAGCTTTATTCACACTCTATAACGTTTTAACGCGTGGTTAGTGGTTAGAGCGCTCGCACAAAAACTCAAAGGACCCAGGTTCGAATCCCAGAAAAGGTGAAAAATGAA
The DNA here is from genome assembly GCA_963576795.1 of Metopia argyrocephala. Lineage (NCBI taxonomy): Eukaryota > Metazoa > Arthropoda > Insecta > Diptera > Sarcophagidae > Metopia > Metopia argyrocephala. The sequence continues at coordinate 104,592,506 of OY756208.1, read as the reverse complement.
AAAGTTAGTTTGCGGTTTTTTCAAAATTATAATTTAAAAATAAGAGGCCCCCACCCTCCAGGAAGACCATCTACAAAGAAACCGCTCCCCGACATTCCACTCTATTCCACCTTAACCAATGTCAACAAAAAACGAATGATCAGGGGAAAAAAAAGCGCCACCTATTGGGAAGTAGCAGATAACAGCTAAACCTACCTAGCGAAAGCACACTCACCACACAATTAACATGCAACGATGAGACAATTGCTATCGATCATACAAGGGTGAAGGTATAGCACTGGCCTTTGAATGATCAATTCACAGCAATTTGTCTCATTCCTAAGGCGCTTAATAATAATATAATTATTTGTAATATATGTACTGTCCTTTCTAAAATTCCAATACAATGCACAGCATTTAGTAGGGGTTTTCCCCTGAGTATTGGTCTCGAAATAAAAGAAAAAAAAAACTAACTACTGTAAACTACTGACTGTAAACCTTAATTGTTTTTGTAATGATTTATAATTTTATAAACATATTTGAGAATTATACATTTTTCATTCTTGTATTGCTGGAAACATGTATTTCTTATATGTGTCTATTTTGTATTGCCTCTATAAATCCAAATTGTAATGATAGTATTCAAGATCTGGTATTCTTATTGAGAAGTAACATCCGTTAAGGAATATGTGTAACAACACTAGCAGAACTGAACTAGTTTTCGACCCAGCTACGAAAGGTCTCATCAGAGTTCTTTGTGCTATACATATTCATATTTCAATATTACTATTTATATCACAATCTATTGGAAATCGATTATGTGAATTATATTTGAATGTTATTCTCACCAGTCTTTTTTCTTAACTCTACAATGATAGTCTAAAAAAACGTGTCGTCCGTCGATAATTTTCAATAAAATTAAAAAAATATTAATATTTCGCTCTTAACCAATGAAAAAGACTATTTACCACTGTTAAATTAAAACTATATTTAATATTTTATACTTACCTCATCAATATTTGCTATTTTTAACGAAGATTATAACCATTGCTAAATATCCGGTAGTAAGTTCGCAATATATTGTCAAATTATTTTTTATTTGTGTAAAATGCCGCCTAAAACCAACTCGGAATCGTTTGTACTTCAACTCCAGAAGGGTATTGAGGAAATCAATACAAATATTGATGATAAACTGGAAAAGCACCGAAAGTTTACGGAGGAACAAATATCAAAAGCACTTACTGATTTTGAGGTTAAGTTTGAACTAATTGTTGTTAAAATGAAAAAAGAGTTGGACACTGAAGTGCAAAATATAAAGTCTGACGTTAATCACTGCTATGTATTATGCAAGCAAATAGATAAAAGCACCTCAAGTAAACTTAACGAGTTCGAAAAATCACAAAATGCACTGCTAAGACGCAATAATCGTCCTGATATTATTGTCACCGGTTTACCTGCAGCACTTCCCAACTTGACAGAGGCCATTTTAAAACTCGGTGTTATTTATGACATCCCTCTGGCGTATAATGATTCAGCTCAATGCCTTTATGTAAAAAACCAAAAGGAGGTCTTTATTAAGTTCAATTCAATTCCTCTTAGGGCTAAGATAATGAGGAAATGCTTTCAGTCTCGAGCCCTTAAATTAAACGATTTCATTGGTGGAGAGTTGGATACTCTGGTGTTTTTAAATGACCATTTAACGCCTATGGCAAATAAATTATGTTTTATATGTCGTAAGTTGGTTAAAAATGGTAAAATAAAGAAATATGCATTGTTTAATAGTGACCAGCCGCAAGCTAAAATCACCTTTAATGATGGAGCTGAAACCAAATTAAATTTGTCTGCCCTTTTGGAGAAATTTAATAAAAATAAGAATAACAAGGTTTAACAACTACTACACATAATTCAACTGCTTCTGGAACTTTTTATGTATTATTGCAATTTTATAAACTCATGTATAAATATTTATTCATATTTCTCATACATAATTGTACATATTTTTAATTTTTCTCTTTCTTTTCTTCTTATAAACTAACACATCTCACTAATTGTCAAATCTTACTTTTACTTCTACTTTTTCTTTCTTTTTGTATTATAGTGTTGCCGTGTTGTTTAATTATTTACTATAGTATCTTATTTTGTTTTTTAGGAGTAAAATTTTATATAAATCTACATATGTAAATATGTAAATTGAATTCCTTTTTATTTTGAATTTTTTTTTTACAATTTAATTTTTTTTTATTTTATTGCTTTGTATATTAATTTTTCTCTTTTCCTCATTAAATTTTCTCTTTATGAATATTAATCTTTTTTGAGCTACATTTTTTTTTCTTTTGGAGAGATATTTACTTTGAATGATTTAGTCTTGTAATATGTAATTTAGTTTTATTATGTATGGTTATCGAAGCACGGATATGTACTTATATTTTGAATGTATTTTAAGGATATTATTAATTTGATTTTAGGTATTTTATTATGACTTCAACTAGCATTTTTAGTGGATGACTTTGGTTAACTCCAATTTAGGCCTAATTGTTAGCGATTCCTGTACTTTTAATCAATATTTAGCAGTTCCTCTTGAATCTAGCCTGAAAATTGGCCACTGTAATTGTCAAAGTATAAAACCGGCACTATATTCAGTTAAATTTAATGAATTAAGTAAATTTTTATGTGACTCAACTTTGGACATATTCGCGATTACTGAAACATGGCTTCAGACCTATGGTTCTGATGGATCGATTTCAATACCAGGTTATAATTTTTGTAGAAATGACCGTCGAGAGGGGAGAGGTGGTGGTGTGGGTATTTATATTTCGAAAAAATTTCGGTATAGGGTATTGGAACTTAATTCTTACTATGGTGAGGTTGAAATCCTTCTCCTGGAAATTTACTTTGGGAATCTTACAATACTCTTTGGGGTTACATACTTACCCAAGGGCAATTTGGATTGTTTTGAACTTAAAATGGTATTTTGGAGAGGTATGAAAATCTTATTATTGTCGGTGATTTTAATAATAATTTATTTAATCCCTGCAAAAGTAGGAAAATGGGATTGCTTTGCGAACGTTTGAACTTACAAACTGTACACAATTCTTCACCAACATATTATGATGTTCAACACAATTCCTCTTCGCTACTGGATTTCTTTCTATTAAGCAATAATTCTTCACTTTATAAAACTGGACAAATTCACTGCCCATTTCTATCACATCATGTACTGATTTTTGCGATTTTTTACTTTGACAAGCAGATCAATATTACTAGCGAAACGGAGAATAGGACATTTTTAAATTACAACTTAATTAATATGGATAGGTTAATTTCGTGTGTTACTGAATACGATTTTCATACTTTTTTTTAGCACAATTGATGTTAATTATCAGCTTTCCATATTGGAATCACTCGTTTCTAATATTTTTTCGTTAGTTCCAGTTTCAAGGCTTAGTAAAGGAAAAATGGCTAAATGTCAAGGAAATAATTTTTGCAACATCGCTTAGAGATATTGCTTATAAGAATTATTTACGCAATCGTAATGACTCCAACTGGAGGTTGTTTTGTAAATATAGAAATAGAACTAAAAATATTATTAGAAAACATAAGAAATGTCACTATGATAGAATGTTCGATGGTGCGAGTGCTAAACAAATGTGGAAAAGACTAAGACCTGTTGTTTCGGAAAAACCGGAAACAATGAATAATGTTGTTGTTGATGCTGATCGAGTTAATGATTTTTTCTGTGATGATTTGAATGCAAATTCTGATTATGGGTTTAACATAGCGAATGAGAGTTTTGTCGATCATTCTGAAAGTTTTTCTTTTAAAAATATTTCCATATCAGATTTATACAATGCTTTTCGCAAAATTAAATCAAATGGTTGTGGGTCAGATGGGATTCCGCCTACATTTTATATTTTAACGCCTTATATTTTACATTTATTCAACTCCATATTGACATGAGTGGAAGTGTGCGAATATAATTCCGAAAAGGGGAACTAATTTCGATTTAGGAAACATGAGACCAATTAGTATTTTACCTGCTCTATCTAAAGCTTTCGAATATATTATTCATTCGCAGATCTCTGATTTTATATTAAAGCATTCGCTTTTGAATGATAGACAAACGGGCTTTCGGAAGTACTGTAACACGTCCTCTGCACTTTTGGGTATTACTGAACTGATCGGGGAGAAGATGAATGTTAATAAATCGTGTATTTTTGTATCATTGGATTTGTCTAAGGCGTTCGATAGCTTAGACCACGTAAAGTTGATACGTAAACTTAATTCTTTTTTCAAGTTTTCCAGGACATCATGTCAGTTTATGTACTCTTATTTGAGTGGTCGCAATCAATTTGACGTACTTAATGGATCTCGGTCTAATTTGAGACGACTTTATTCAGGTGTGGCTCAAGGTTCGGTACTTGGTCCTTTATTATTCTCGATGTACTTAAACGATTTCTTTGGTGTGGCTGATTCTCTTTCTTGCGAGAGTTTTGCATTTGCTGATGACATCCAACTTTTATTTTGTGAGGGGCAAAGTGCTATAGATCGAACACTAATGGCTGTTTATTCTTGGATGAGGTTAAATAATCTTCATGTAAACAAGGAAAAAACTAAATTTATGAAGTTTTGTGGGAATTTATTGGACAATTTACAGGTGACAATTGAAGGGGAGGTTATAGAGTGCGTGGATAGAATGAGAGTTCTAAGTGTAAACGTTGATGATAAACTTAGCTTTGCTCATCACATACACAAAATTTGTTCTAATGTAAATTTTACCCTTCGGCGTTTATATTCGTTATTACTATCATGTTTGATATAAGATTGCACATTCGTTATTGTTCTCTCAGGGTTTCTATTGCATTGAAGTATATTTATGTACTTCGTCTGATAATATGAAATCCATAGAACTTTTAGTAAAAAAAGGTTATAAGATAACCTTAATATTAGGAATCAAGTATCAGCATTTCTCATCCGTTTTTTCAAATGTTCATTTTCTAATTTTATTAAAATTAAATTTCTCTTATATTTTTATAAGCTTATAAAGATTTCAGGACCTACATTTTTGAATAGTCGCATGAAGTTTATTCACTCATCAAGGAACGTTTAGATTTTTATACCTAGAATACACAATTCTATATTCGAAAAGTCATTCATTGTGAAAATTGCACGCTCTTGGAATCATTTACCAACTCAGTTGAGATTATTCAGTTACTCACCTATATTATATCGAAAAATGTTGACTGAATTTTTTAATGCGAGTAATAATCCTTAAAGCAAGTGTCGTTAACATGGGATTTTTTGTTTATTCTTTATTTTAACATTTTTAAATTTTTTTCTTTAACAATCTTAATTGATGCCATGATTATACTGATTTTGATTTAAGATTTTATATGATTACTTATATATTGTAACGTCTTTAATGCTATACTTACATATATATTCCCTTTTTTTAGACTTAAGAGGATATTATTCTTTTGTAATATTTTTATTTGGCCTATTACGGGCTTTTATTATTACAAATAAATTTAATAAAGAATAAAAAAATAAACATGTCCAAAAGATTATTACATAGACTCTTTTTACGAGCGTGATGCAATCTGTCAGCCTTATAAATTTTGTGCCTGTATTCAACACCTACTACTCCAAAGTAACCAATCGGAAGCACAGTGTTGTCCATAACCTGCTTTTAATGTATAAGTACTTTGTGAACTGTAGTTGTCATTGGCAACTAAGGATAAAGTTTTTGAATAATATACGCTGTTTGAAAGCAGTACGCCTAAAATTTTGTGGAGTTCAGAGGAAACTGGCATGATAAACAAATTAATATAATTTTAAGGGAGTCCAAGGGTAATCTTGCTGTTGTTTCGCTTGCTATAATACCATCAGGACGGCACATTAGTTTTGCAGCAGCAACTTCATTGTAATGGGGATAAATATCGCAGTTTCATAATTTGCATTCTCGACATATTGCATTATATTGTTCTTTGATGAAATTGTGTTCGAACAAAAAAGCTAATGCTTCCTCCACAGAAAATGCTATAGGTTTTTGATGGACTTCACTGCATAATTTTTTTATTTTTGAAGGCCTTGTAGGGCTTGCTACAGATCCCTTAAGCAGCGCTGCTAAGTCTGCGTTTCTTTCACTACGAGCTGATGTTGCTGCTGCAAGAACTAATAATTCAGTTTCATTATTTGTTCCGCTTGAGAGGTCTGCTGCTGCTTTTTTCTTTCTGTATTCAGACTTTTGTAGTCGCCGTGGTCTAGTGGTTAGTGTGTTGGCTTACTAAGACATGGGCCCTAGGTTCGACTCCAGGCTCCGACATCTTCAAAAAAAAAGAAATATGAAAAAATATTTCTTTCGGCGACTACCTCTCAGCAGTCTTCTGGCAAAAGCTCTGAGAGTAACTAATTGCCATGAACAAGCTTTTCAAGTCTGTCGTTCGGAGTCGACATTAAACTGTAGGTCCCGGTACTCATGGATAAAAATTTACACACACAACATGAGTGCTGCGAGAAGCTGGGCCGTAATCCTAACACAGGGTTGTAAAGGCCAGTTATGATGATGATGATAATGTCTTTGATACCGTGGGTTGCGCCATTCCAACATTGAAATCCGCTCCAACTCCGTGCAAAAAATCTTAAAGCAGCCACAACTCGGTTAATGGGTGAAGAACATATTTAAAGGCATCTTTGCTCAAACGAAAGTTCTTTTTAAATCTGTAAAAGTAAGTAAAACGCATTTACTTAAAAAATATGGTATTATTCAAAAACGGCTATTAGATGTAAATGGAAATGACTTTAGAACGTTTCAAGATATTCTTTTGTGGTTGCATTCAATGTAGTCACCGTGGTCTAGTGGTTAGTGTGTTGGCTTACTAAGACATGAGCCCTGGGTTCGACACCAAGCTCTGACATCTTCCACAAAAGGAAAAAAATATGAAATCAGATATAATTAAAAATAACACTACAAAAATTTAATATATGTACCAAAATGTGTACATATTTAAAAAGGCACATATTTCTTCTTTCCGAAACCGTTTAAAAATTAAAAATCGGATTAAAATCAACTGAGTTACTTGTTCATAAGTACTCGAACCTACCCGAAAATAGTTTTTTCGGAATATGTTTATAGGATTAAAAACAGAAACTTAAATTTAAATTCATAAATAACAAAAAAAGTTCATTCATTGCATTTCATTAAAAATAATTAACTTAAAAATCGAACACCATTTTAAAATTTATATCACAGTTTAATCGGACTCATAAGAAACTTAAATTTAAATTCATAAATAACAAAAAAAGTTCATTCATTGCATTTCATTAAAAATAATTAACTTAAAAATCTTACACCCTTTTTAAATATTGTTTTATGAATTTTTGTTTAAATAAAAACGTTAAAAAATTGTGCGACTTTTTTTGTAAATCTTCTTTTTGTGCCACTTTTTTTTTAAATCCCCTTTTTGTGCCACCTTTTGAAAAATCCCAGCGGTAACGCTGGTATACAATTTAATAATATTTTGTTATGCTCTTTTCCTCTTTCTGTTTCTATTATTTAATAAGAGTAGTTTTAATTCTCTCTGGTTATGTTTACTTTCACTTTTATCTTAACCCCGTCCGGCATTATTAATATTTTTAAAAAATATTTCAGTTTTTTTTAAGATTCAATTCTTTCTATATGATTTATATTCTTTGTTATAAGTTAGATTTATGCATATTTATGTACATATTAACTCAAGCTCTGACAGGGTATATTTGTATGTACATATAGACAACAACATTTTTATTATATGAGATTTAATCTGGTTGAATGAGTCCGTATTTTTGTTCACTTTTCTCATTTTTTCAACATTTTTGCCGTTTACACAATTTGTATACTTACATATTTATGAATTTTTTAGTTTATTTTTGTGTTTTTACATAACAGGTACATACATTGGTTCACGTCTGTTTTTGCCAATGTGAAATCCATAAATATTCATATGTACCGTAAACAATAATAATAAAACCCAAACTTATTTGCAATATGACAAGTCATGCCCTCTGTTAAGATTTACTTTTATATACTATTTTTTATTTTTTAATTATTGCTACATTTTTTTAATAATACCGTACAAAGATACTACTTATATACATATGTATATGTAATTGCATAAATAGCCGAATACAGTACGTACAATTTTTTCAGTACCTATAAAATCATTTGGAAATTTTTAATTTTTTTCTCTTTTAAGGGGATAGCCATCCCATAACCGTAAGCAGATATTTGTTTTACATCAGTTTTTTCTACGTTTACATTGTATCGTACTCGTACGGAGGTTGCTAGATATAAAAACGGGAGTCTTCAAAATATGAATAGCTTGTTCCATACCTGTTAAGTAATGATTTTTAATCGTAATGATTACTAATTAGATTACTTTTTTTAAGGGCGAAGTAATGATTACGATTACAATTATCTATGTTGTTGCATGAATCCAAAAGAATCGTTGAAAATTATTGGGATTGGTTTTTGATTCTTTTTGATTATTTTATAGTAATTGGCAGTAATTCCGATTATTTTTGGAGTACACAGTGCAACAGTGAAAAAATTAACGGATTCGACAGTATAGGTTCGATGGTACTACCAAAAGTTAGTAAAACCCTGTACTCGGTTTGGCTAGATTGACTACCAATTCTTTTTATGAATCTCAAAAGATTGTGAAAATTAATGCGCCACTCAAATAATGTGTCCTCAGTTTTGGGCCAACAGCTAACTCAAACTTATATTTGAAGACCCAAATTTCCGAAAAACAAAAGATAAAACAGATGATAAGTAGAAGGCGAAGAACAGGAAACTGAAGACTATGATGAACTACCATTATTGAGGGATTACGAGGATTCAAATAGTTTTATACGTCTATTGACCTTTCTTATGAAAACTCAAAACACAAATAGGCAACAATGCTATTCATAGGCTTGTCACTGTTTTTGCAGGGTTGACTTGAGTGCAGTGTGTCAACACATATAAAGAGTATTATTTCTGCCTTCAATCATGTGCATAAATCAATGTTAATGTAATTGGAGGTTATAAAAGGCCGAGTGTCCGCAACTTTTCACAGTAACATAATCTCAGTAAAACCAAAGAATATAAATCATATAGAATGTGCATCACGTACAAGTAAAATATGTTATGGCGGGTTGTAATGTTGGAATCCGCAAAATAAAATATAAGAATTGTTACTCTCCCTTACTCAGCAAAGGCAATTCGTTTACTCTCTTACTTTGTGTTTCTATTTTGCTTAACTACAGAAACGGTTTCATGGTACAACAATATTCACATACAATATAATTCATGTATTTGTGTTTCTTATTCATTGTTTTTAATTTTTGAAACTAAAGAATGTTTTTGGTTCATATATTTTTTGTAATAAAGAATACAGTGTTCCGATACAACCATGTAAGCTAGTGTAAGGCAAAGCATACTTAATTTGTAGTTGTGCGAACGGAAATACATTAATCAACATCGAATATATGGCGCCCTATTTAATATCGTAATAAAAGTGTAGTTAGTGTAGTGTATTTCATTATTATTATTTATTTAAGCTCAACAAATAATTTTATATTTATTTGCAATAAAAGCTTAACTAAACAAAAATATATAATTCCAAAAATATTAAAAAAAAACAAGTATATATTCATTAATGACAAATTTTCGAGTGATAAATTGATGATCTTTCAATTATAAGAAAATTGAAAAAAAATTTTATTTTTATTTTTAATTTATATATGTATGTATTAATGAATTACCCTTCCCTGTGCCTGAACCTTGTCGTGGTGGAAGGGCTTGAGAGCATCAATGATGAGTCGGGCTATGTCGACGGAGTGACTGAGTGTCGCTCTGGTAGGGTATCCCATGTCGTACAGGTTGACCCTGAGATGTCAGACTAAGAGAGGTACAGACACTTTAAGCTAAGGTGTTGAGGCACCCGTGCCGAGAGCTGAATGGCTGGTAGTGTCTAAAAACAACCAGTCCCTAACGGTCCCCTCTGACGCTCGGGCAAGGTTGGTTGTTGTGCGATGCGGAAGACCGCATCAAGGCGGTCTCAAAAAGGTCTGAGAACCCTCTAATTCAGCAAGCGAAGCCTCAAAGCTCTTCGAAGCGCAATAGGTCGCATGAGGTGATAGAACCTAGAGCCAAGAAGAGCAATAACTCCTCGAACCAGGGTGTCGAGGGTCCTTGTACCAGCACTAGAGCGGTGGCATCGACAGGGGCAGCCTACAGCAAGGTGGCAAGGTACCATCTGTAGGTTGCCCTTGTGGATGCTAAATCTAATAGTGGCAAGAGGGTGTTGGCTCTCTGGGGCGCTATTGAGGGACGGCTATCCGAGATGGTCGTTGACCATCTCTTAGCTAACCAGGGGCCTACTCCAAATTTTGACTCCAATGAGATCTGTCGGGCCTGTAGGGTCATCAAATGCGCGGATGATTTCTCTAAGGGATTTCTGGAGAAATGCGTTGCTAAGGTCAGCAGCGCATGGGATGGGCTTTCACTCAAGCCCATTCCGGCTTCAGAAATACCGAGGAGGCCTAGGGCGCGCATTTGGTTGCCCCAAATAAAATTGGACGAACGGGGTGAGTCTCTTTTTGGTTTTATTATTAGCCATGATTTGTCCATTTGTAACAGGGGCAAGACCCCCACTTTTGTGTTTCCTGGGTCGGTGGGGACAGGTGGTTGGGAGGAAGTCCTTGACATTACCCTTTCTATCCGTTCTCTCAATGTTGAAAACTGGAAAGTTTCTGTTAGCGACTCCTTTTCAGATCACAGGTTGATCTTTTACCAAGGTGGACGAACTGGGATCTGTTTAATAGAGTTTTCACATTTCTTTCGTGGGCGATTTGGACAGACACATCGAGGCCCTTGAGGGGTCGTATCAGTCGGCCCTCAGGGTGTCTTGTCCTCTCATTTTTTGTAAGAAGAGTCCTTACTCCTCCTTGGTGGAGTAAGGGCTTTTCCGAATTGAGGAAGAGGGTCAGTGCCGTCTTCAATGCTTGCTACTCGGCCAGGGACTTTCAAGCCTATAAGGAGTGCCGTCAGAGATGCGAAGCGCGATTCTTGGAGGAAGTATTGCGAATCCATCGAATCTAGTAAGGACACTGCGAGACTCGGCAAGATCCTATCTAATTGCGAGGACAGACGGGACGTGGGCGGAGTCGTCAATGGAGTCCTTGTAAATACTCGTTGACACTCACTTTCCACAGAACTCCGGAGAGGTTGATGAGCCGGTTGAACAGGGGGAGACGTGTGATATTTCACAGGAAACCGTTTTTTCGCCGGAAAGGATTTCCTGGGTCATTAACAGCTTCTCTTCCTTCAAGTCACCGGGTCTGGATGGTATAACGCCGATAATGTTGCAGAGGATGCAGGGAACTGTGATCCCTATTCTGCGGACGATTTTCTCGGCATCTTTGGCTCTTAACTACGTACACAGTAGTTGGAGATGGGCCAAGGTGATCTTCATTTCCAAGGTGGGTAGAAGGGGGCATGTTGTGGCGAGGAATTTCAGAACAGTCTTACCTCATTTGTTCTTTAGGTGCTGGAGAGAACGATAGACAGTCATCTCCGTCAGAACCTTGAGAGCAAGGTCTCGGCTGCCCAGCATGCCTATGTGAGGGGGAAGTCCACCGAGACGGCACTACATGAGGTGGTAGGTTCGGTGGAAAAATCCTTGGAGTGTAAGCAGTTCACTTTTGCTGCCTTCATTGATATTGAAGGTGCCTTTAGCAATGTGAGGACTGGATCTATTACTGGGGCTTTAAGGGACTTAATGCTGGAAAGATATATCTATCTTTGGGTCGCTTCTCTGCTCGGATGCAGGAAAATTAATGCGGTGCTAGCTGGGGCCAAAGTCACAAGATTTGTGAGCAGGGGAACATCCCAGGGTGGTGTTCTTTCACCCCTTTTATGGCTAGTCACCGTTAATGAGATCCTATCCGTAATTAATGACAGTGGGGTCAAGATAGTTGCTTATGCTGATGACCTGGTCCTGCTGGTTTCAGGACCTTTCCCATCAGTCATGAGTGAGGTCTTGGAGGGTGCTTTGCGTAAGCTGGGTAATTGGGCTGCCAGGTGTGGTCTTCAGGTTAATCCTTCTAAAACTCAGCTGATGCTATTCACCAGAAGATACAAACCTCCGCTGTTTAGACTGCTCAGAATTGATAGTCAGACTCTGGAGCTCTCATCCAGGGTCAAGTATCTGGCTGTATTACTGGACCCCAAGCTCCATTGGAGGCTTCATGTAGAGGAGCGGGTGAAAAAGGCGTGTGTGGCCTTTTTCTCCTGTAAATCTATTTTTGGTCGAAGATGGGGACTCAGACCCCATATGGTGCTCTGGATGTACAACCAGATGGTCTTGTCAATTTTAACCTATGGTTGCTTAGTGTGGTGGGTGGCCCTTCGCAGGGGCTATATTGTCAATAAGCTGGAAAGAGTGCAGAGGACTGCATGTATAGGCATCACTGGGGCCTGCAGGACTTGCCCCAGTGCTGCTCTGAACGTCATTCTGCACCTACTGCCTGTGGATCTTCAGGCTATGTCAATTTCAACTCAGAGTGCAATCAGATTGAGAGAGCTGGGCTTCTGGGGACGATTTTCAGGGGAAGATAGTAATATTCTAGGGCTACTCCCTCCTCATATACGGGATATACGTACTGACCTGGCCCTCTAGAAATTGCATTTTGGGGGTGTGCCAGGGTTGTCTTCCCCAGTAGGGAAGAATGGGCATTAGGAAGGGTTGGTATGGGTCCCGGTTTTTCGGTCTTCACGGATGGCTCTAAGGTGGATTCCGGCGTGGGGGCTGGTATTTTCTCCGAGTCTGCCAAACTGGCAGAGTCTTTTAGATTGCCGGACACATGCAGTGTTCTCCAGGCCGAGGTGTTTGCAATCATGCAGGCACTAAGAATACTGAGGGAACGGTGCATAGGGGGTAAAGTTAGGGTTTTCTGATAGCCAGGCTGCTATCAGAGCCCTGGCTTCGCCCATGGGAAATGATAATATACCTATTTAAAATTTAATTTAAAAAATTCGTCATATATTATTCCATATATACATATATATATATATATATATATATATATATATATATATATATCCCTTTCAGACCTGCCACTAAATTAATGGGAATTTTTTACTGATTTTTGGAATATATGGTCTCCATATCGTACGAAAATATAATCAATGTTTAGATTTTACCATTTTTATTTCCTTCAAGGATTTTCAGGACACACACACAATTGATACACTCGTTAACCTTTTTAACTGAAACGCATATTTATTGCATCAAATGACTTCAAATGGTTTGAAACATTAAAATTTATAATTTTTTTAGTTAAAATATGCCTCAGTTCACTATTTATTAGCCATTATTACTTTTGTAGTTGTTAACACAAATTGTTCCTTCCGCTCATTTTGACAAAACTGAAATCTGACGCACGATTTTCGAAATAATTTAAATAACGGTAAATCGAATAGCAGAATAGTGTGAGAGACAAATATAAAGAACAATCAGCGCAATCGATACATCGCGGTCTTTTTGATGTTGATCAAATATAAAGGAAAATAGTGAGACCTAAACCCACCCGCACAATCGATGCATCAGGGTCTGAAAGGGATATATATTAATCCTAAGTAAATATAAAATATGTAATAAATATAGTATACAATTATCTAAGAAATGGTAAGTCCAATATATGATTTCTCTTTAGTCTTCTCTTTTCATTAGTGTTCATCTAGTAGCATTATTGCCAACGGATTGCGATGATTACTTAGCCTCTCTAAATAATTGGCGGTATAATTGTTAATTAATTATTGTAGTCGCCGTGGTCTAGTGGTTAGTGTGTCGGCTTACTAAGACATGGGCCCTGGGTTCGACTTAAGGCTCTGACATCTTCAAAAAAAGAAATATGAAAAAAATATTTCTTTCGGCGACTACCTCTCAGCAGTCTTCTGGCAAAAGCTCTGAGAGTAATTAATTGCCATGAACAAGCTTCTCAAGTCTGTCGTTCGGAGTCGACATTAAACTATAGGTCCCGGTACTCATGGATAAAAATTGACACACACAACATGAGTGCTGCGAGAAGCTAGGCCGTAATCCTGACACAGGGTTGTAAAGGCCAGTTATGTATGTATGTATGTATACATAATTATTAATTTTTTCCTTAACTAGCGGAATTGATAAATCATCATGAATAGTTTTGTTAGATAAAAACGCCCAAAATTAATACGACAACATATGTATTTTTCCTAACACTTTTGGAAAAATGCGTGTAAAATATGCTACACAAATTTTCAGCAGGACTGCTGCTGCTGCTATTAAAACTACGTCTGAAACCACAAATTAATTATGCAATTATTGCTTATCCAAATTAATGGTAAATCACGCCACTTTTAATTATGTCAATTTAAAAATATAAAATAAGAAATTTGTAAATTTAGTTTTTAGTTTTTAACATTTACTCAAATAAGAAAAACTAAGAAGACATAGTCTTCTCTTTCATTTAATTAATATAATTTTAAATAAATAAAAAGATATAGAAGACGTAGTCTTCTCTTTTTAAAAAAGAAGAAAAAATAATTGTTTCTTTTAAGTTATATGCATAGCTGCCAGATAAAATGACCATGAAATCGTCAAACATCGACAAAAGAATCGTCAAAATTGTCGAATTGATTCCTTAAAATCTTCAAAAAATCGTCAACAAAATATAAATAAGAAAATATCACCTTCTTAAAAAAACTTTTTGTTTTTATTTGAGTAAATCTGAAAAATAGAATTAACAGTACAAATGTATGTATATAAAATTTCGAAACCTTAATAAAAAAAAACGTCAAAAATATATTATATTTATTATACACATGCATTACCATTACACATTTTAGTCAGTTTTGGTACAATTTTAAATTATTTACAATTTTAATTTAATTATTCTCAATTCCTTATATTAGAATGGTTTTTTTTATTTGTCTAAATATTCGTTTTCCGTTTGCAAAATAATGTAGTAAATCTAATCTTTTTTCGAATAAATTTAGTTATCTAGATTGGAGGTGGATTAGTTAGGACAAAAAGTGGAGTTTCATTTCTGATGTTTTATTTAAATCGAACAGTTTAGTTATTTTGGGCAAAATTGTTCTCTAAATTAAATAACTTTAACTATCTTAAATTAGGTTTTAGCTCTTGCCTTCAATAAAATGGCTAAATTCATTCATAAAACGAACGATTTTCTTTGTTTAATGTATATTAAGTACTTAAATATTCGTTTTAAAATTAAATCTTATTTGGCCACACTGTTCTAAAAAATTGAATAAAACAAATAATAATAGTACGTTTTTATTTTTACTCAAAAAATATCTTTTCTTCGAAGTTTAAAAAGTTGTATTTTGGATTTTAATGTGTAAAAACAGCATAAAATTCCTTTGAATTTCCAAATGCCAATTTTGGATTTTTTTGTGTGAAAAATACATAAAAATCATTTCAGAAATAGAGTAATATTCTACATTTGAATTTCCAACAGCAATAGTTACAAATAGTGTGATAATAATTGTAACAATTTTAAAGAATTCAATGAAATAAACGTTGCAAATTTTGAATTTCCAAAAATTGTCAAAATAAATAACAATCGTCAAATTAAGGGCAAAAATCGTCAAATCGTCAAGATGCTATTTTTGTGTCGCAAAATCGTCAAAATGACGATAAATCGTCAAATCTGGCAGCTATGCATATATGATTTCGTTGTTAATATATTTCAGAGTAGGAAAATACACAAAACTGAACGTTTGATCTCATTTTGTTTTATTCTTTACAATAAGTAAAGCAAAAATAAAACAGAAACAGTGAGAAAGATTGTCCCATTTAATTTTGTATATTGTTTTTGTTTTGATTACTACAAATACACTAACTCAAATGTGCGTAGGTACAACAAAAAATGAATGAGAAGAAAAAGGATAGAAGAAGAGAAAAAAGAAGAAGAGAAAAAAACAACAAAAAACACAGCAAGCACAAGAGCGAAAAGTTAATTGTTTCATTTGCGCTCTTTCGCATTTAGAAAGTATTTGTTTTGATTTTGCTCATGTACAATATCATTAAAAAAATTTTGAATTTTTTGTTGTAACTTTTGCGAAATGTTTTGTTTGTTTGCCCACTCTGATATATTTATATGTTTGTATTAATATGAATATGCTCTCTTCTCTGTATAAAACCGGTTTCTTTTAGTTTGTTTTTATATTTTTTATTCGTTGGTAATACACACATATACACATATGAGAGATGAAAAAAAGTTCTCTAAGAAGAATAAGCTCTCTTTTAGTTTTGTTTTTGTAAGTGGCAGTAGCTCTACGGACATCACTAAAATTTGGAGCCAGCAGTTGATTGTATGGCAGTGTGATATCTTTATATATTTATAGTCTTTGCTTGTACCTTTGAGCAAGAATTTCCACGTATTGGAATGACAAAATTTTTTATTGTACATAAGGCTGTAAATATATTTATATTATTTATATAATTAAACTTATATTCATATAAATGTAGGTTGATTATAAAATAAGGAAACAGGATACTGCAATGAGGTGTTCTATAAGTTCTAGAGTACGCCTTGCTGTAACACTACGATTTTTGGCGAGTGGGAATTCTTATAGATCTCTTGAGTATTTATCATGCATTTCGAGAAAAACAATTTCAGTAATGGTACCGGAAGTACTTACAGCTATATTTGAAGCCCTTCAACCACAGCACCTAAAGGTTAATAATATATCGTATAAAAAAATATAGGATATTTTGTCCTAATGAATTTATTCTATTTATTCTATTTTTACAGACTCCTTCTACTGAAGAAGAATGGAAAAGGGTTGAAGAAGGTTTTAATAATTTATGGCAAGTTCTCCACACTTTGGGTGCTGTTGATGGGAAACATATACGTTTCAAAAATCCAAAATATTCAGGATCAACTACAAGGGTTTTTTAGCACTGTGTTACGATGCGCACAGCAAATTTTTATATATCGATGTAGGTGCAAACGGAAGAGCCTCCGATGTTATTGTTTTCAAAAATAGTATTTTGCACCAAGCGATTAGACAAGGTAAACTGAGTATACCACCCAATAAAGCTTTACCGGCTCAGATAGAAAAAACAGCTTTTTTTATTGGTGACGATATTTTTGGGTTAGATCTTAATTTTATGAAAGCTATATGCTTTCAGTGAAACAGTGCATTGACAGTTTCCGAAGAAATATTCAAGTACAGGCTAAGTCTTGCGAGAATGACTGTGGAAATGGCTTTTGGAAGATTGGCAACCGTTTCCGTATTTTCCATCGCCCAATCGAGGTAGAACTGTCAACTACCGATAAAATTGTAAAAGTATGCTGTGTTCTACATAATTATTTAAGTAATAACTTAAACTTACCAATATATATAAATGAGGAGCCAATTGTAGAACTTCCCCAAACAATATCTCCATTCCCAACACAATCACATGGCAATCGAATAATATTTTATGTATATATACAGTGGACATTAAACTGTAGGTCCCGGTACTCATGGATAAAAATTGACACACACAACATGAGTGCTGCGAGAAGCTAGGCCGTAATCCTGACACAGGGTTGTAAAGGCCAGTTATGTATGTTATGTATGTATGTATGTATATATACATACACACTATGTATATTAAATTAAAAAAAATTTTTTTTTGTTATAAATCAATGCATACATTTGTAATAAAAACATTTATTAATTTATTTAAATAATAATTAAAATCAAAATGTATTCCAATATTTAAAACGTTTGTAAATAACATATTTATATTCAAATTTTCATATAATTTTTTAAAATAATAATTAAATCCAAAATGTACTCATTTGTTAAAACTGGGGCCTATTTCACTAAGCTACAAGTTTACAATTACAAATGTTTTTGCCTTTAAAATTGTAATTTGTAAATGATTGTGTTTCATAAAAATACAATTACAAGTTTGTAGCTACAATTGATTTTTACAATTCACAAGTCATACTTCTACAAGTCGTTTTGTTTCATTAAAGAAAATTTTCACTTGTACACTTGTAGAATTGTAGAAAAAAAGCTTAGGGTCGACAGAAACTCTCAAAAAAATTTTACAAGTTACAAGTGAATGATAAATTGAATTCAAATTAGATTTTTAACTCTTTTTTAATAAAAATTAGTTCAAATAAACACAAAATCACCCAATTTTAATATTAATTACCATTAATTAATTTATTTTGTTTCTTTTTAATTATTTATCTCTTTATATAAGTGGTTATTTGTAATAATAAAAACATATATCACTATGTTTGCTTATTACAAATTATCCATATTAAATAATTGTAAAAGTATTTAAAATAACTTTTGGAATTTTTAGACTGTAATCAGCAGTTCTATATTATCCATGGATACTCTAATATACATACAGTGACTCAAACAACTTACCACGTGTTTGAATGTCCTGTGGTCAAATGGTTACAACTTCAGAACTTTTTCTTCAATCTTGTTCATGGAGCACTTATTTGTTTTGTTATTGTGTTTTCTTTTAAATAGATGCATGAGAAAAACAATCTAGGAAACCGTTATATTTTTTTGTTCAGATAATTAAAAAAAGTGCACATTGTTAATTCTTTGTGTTAAATTTTTCTACATCCCCAAATGCAGTTAGAAGTGAAATCAGAAGGAATAACTAAGAAAAACTTTAATTGCACTAAAATGTGGCTTTTCCACTGCCTATTTAGGTAAGTAAATGAAATAAAATCTTTAGCCAGTAGAAAGTGGAGACTGCAGTTCAAATTTATAAAAATTTTATCTTATTTGACAATTTTAATCTGTCTGTGTAGCGAGTTAGAAATTCATTGCATTCTGCTGGTCAGGGTGGTCGAGCAAAAGTAAACAAACCACTGACCACAAAACGCCATCGAAAGCTTCGCCTGGATTTTGATCGGACGCACTTAAATTAAATTAAATTAGATTATGGACGATTGGAAGATGGTCCTGTTTCCAGACTAAACCAAAATTAAATTAAATTAGTTTTTCAATAATACAATAATTTGAAATTCACCGCTAAAATAACTCAAAATTGTATAAATGATACCGAATTGAAAGTAATATAAAGTAATCTTCTGGCAGAGCTGAAAATGAGTGTAGTGGTAATCCCAAAAACTTTGAATGAATTATGACGGCATGTGGTTAAAACCTGGGGAGAGATACCTCTCACTATCTATGAAAACCTAATAATAATAATTGCGGACGGTTGCTATATAAAATATTAATTTACGTACTTTAAGAAATTTTATGTTTAAATAAATACAAACAATTGACCACATGCACTTTTTTCCTTTATTTGAATATAAAAAGATAAGGGTTTCCTAGATTGTTCTCCTAATGCACTCACTTAAAAAAACACAACAATAACAAAAATAAGTTCTCTACGAGCGAAATCGAATAAGTGATTTTGGAGTTGTAAGCTTTTCAACATGGAACATTCAAACACGTTGTCAATTGTTTAAGTCTGTATAGTCACACATATGTTTAATTTATCAAAATAACTTTGTAAAAATATTTTATTTCATTTAAAAGAATTACGAAATATTAATAAAATGTGTTACATTGCGTTTTTATAGGATGTTTTAGCACTTTAAGTAATAATATATAAGAATTGTAAAATTAATATACTATATATTCAAAAGAACTTGTAATTGTAGAAATTGTAGTTTACAAGTACAAAATTCTACAATTGTTATGAAAATTTTAATGAAACACAATACATAGGCACTTGTAAGAATTAGACTTGTAATTGTAACTTGTAGAATTGTAGTTTAGTGAAATAGGCCCCTGGAATAGATATATGAAATAGAAATAGAATTGTAAAATAAAATAAATAAATAAATAAATAAAAATATTATCCAATCAATAACAAAAGTCAAAAAAAAAAAAATATAAATAAGTGGTTCTCTTCTGTGGTAATTCTGGCTCTCTCAGTTTACCAGTTTACCTCAGTGATAGTACCTCACTACAGTTGAACTACGACTACTCTGTTGCGAAGTATTAGTAGTGACAAGCTCTACTACATATTCAGTTGGGCTTTGGCTGTCGTAGTGATCGGATAGCCGGTACGAGTTTTTACAGCTCTGCTCGCAGTCGGTCACGAAAACAGTCAAGTCCAACTCAATGTAGTAGTGCAGAGGGTCCCTACTGATACAAACGGTCATAGGGCCCAGGCAATAGTAGTAGTGCACAGGGAATAAACTGGTATTAACTGCCATTTATCCCAGGCGTAGTGATGTAGATAGTAGTACTGGTACTAATACTAACACACTAACATCCACAAAGATAACCCATGAAAATGTCTGGCTAAGAGACTGCAAGCTCTCTTCTAGACTGGCCGCCTAACGCTGCACATCGTCACACGGGCAACCTGCGTCACTTGTTTTTTTTTTAATATACTTTTTTTAATTTTTTTGAATGCCGTTCTAATCACGCCTCTATACTTAATAATATATTTTAAATTAAAAATAAATATTGTAAAATATTTAATCTATACATTTTGAATTTAAAATAAATCAATACTGTCAAGTATACTGTTTGCTGAAATCTGGTGTACTTATTTTAATTTTTAATCTGGTGGACTAAATAAATTCTCGTCGACCCTGGACAACTACTGTACCTACCCCGGAAATACAGTACCAATACTTCAACAGGATTGTCCCATGTTTTTATAAATATAAATCATAAAATATTCGATAGTTTTAAAAATTAAAATAATTAAAAAAAAAATGTTACAGGTACAGGGCCAGATTTATCATCAAGCTGGTTCGTTATTGCCATTCCCCGACGCTGATCATCAATTTTTGCAAATTTATTTCATTGATTCATTTCATTGCTTTCCATATTCTTCCATTTTAGCACCGAAGAACATTAATATCAATGCTATTAATTTTCAAATTCAAGCGAAACTGCCATATAAGTAAATCAATTGACAGTGCTATGACTCAAGATGGGGCAGTGAATTATCCAATTGAATTTCTAAATTCATTAGAACGGGCTGGTATGCCACCGAATTGCATGAATCTGTAAGTTGGTTTTTTGATTATATTATTACGAAATATTAATCCACTAAAACTGTGTAATAGCACCAGATTGGCAGTGAAAAAGTTATTACCAAATTTGATTAATGGCGTTTTCTTTTCTGACGACTATGTTGCATTTTGTTTGCCTTTTTTTCTTAAATTGCCATTTTTTGTTCTTTTCTGAAACATAGGCAATATTAAAAAGTGTTTCGTGATCTTTTCTAAAAATTTTGCACGTAGAGTGTGCGATATTGTTGCACTTTTCACCCTAGATCTAATCACAGAGGAGAATGTTGCATTTTTAACAGCTGACTCGTCTGCAAATATAGCAACAAGAAATAGCAAATAAAAACGCAAAAAGAAGAAGCGTTATATAAATCTATTTTTAATTTTCGTTTTAACGTTTTGGTTGTTATTTTTTTGCTGTAATCTTGACACAGCTTATTTGTTTCTTGCAATCAGAAAATGAAAAATGATTTTAAATAAAGGAAATTATTTTTTAAGCTTATTTGTAATACAAATAACCAGATTACGGTTATTTAAAACATGTATGTATATCCTATATATAAACCAATTGTGATTATATGAAAGTGGTAGCAATTTCACTTTTGCATGTGCAAATCAAAGTAACCAAATCATTCACAGCTGTAAAAAGAAAGCATACTTTTTGTTCTTTAGTAATGTCAAAAAAGGTAGCATTTTAACAGGTTGAGGTTAAAATTTAAAGATTGTTACTTTGCAAATGGGCAACACTTAATTTTAGAAAACAAAACGCAATAAGTGTTTTCCCGTGCCAAGTTTATACTTAACTGAAAATAACGAGGACATGAGTGTAGAAGGAATCGAAGTCTATTCTGAAAATGATTTGCAACTTTTCAGATCTCCGCCACAAACGCATAGAGGATTAAAGTCGCCTTCACCTTTATGTACAAATTGTGAAAAAAATTTAAAAAATGAAGCGCTTTACCGAAAAAAATACTACAATATAAACAAAAAACTTAATTCAAAAATGCTAACTATTCGTGATTTAAGGTCAAAAAATGAGTCTTTGAAGAAAAGAGTTACGGTAATGGAAAAAAGTTACAATTAAAGAAGTCCATTGAAAGCGAAATTGATGAGTTGCATAAAAAAAACGCTTTGTAAAATGCTCATAAAGCAAAACAAAAAATCAAATGCTAGATGGGAAGATCAGGAGAGAAACTTGGCTGAAAATATTTATTATAGATCCACCTCTACGTATTTAGTTTGAAGAAATACTTTAAAACTGAACCTTCCAAGCCTTTCTTCCCTAAGCAGATGGAGCGATATTAAGAATTTGCAGCCTGGCAATAATTTATGCATATATAATGCACTGGAAGAAGCAGTTCGTAAAATGCAGCATGCAGAAAAAGAATGAATCCTAATTTTTGATGAAGTATCTATCCGGCGTAATTTTACATATAATAACTCTGCAGATGTTATAGATGGAATGGTAGATCTTGGATATGAGCGCAAAAATTAAGTCGGTACACAAATTTGTATTTTTATGTTAAGAGGAATCTTGAAGAATTGGAAATTCCCTTTAAATTACGTTGTGACAGCTACCTCAGTAAAAGGGGATATTCTTAAGCAGTTACTTCTGTCTAATTTGGATATTGTAACCAAAATAGGACTCAATGTACGCGCAGTAACTTGTGACCAAGGCCCCAACAACAGAAAGTGCTATGAGCTTTTGGGTGCATCCTCAGAAAAACCTTATTTTTCATACAACAGTAATAATATATACTTACTGTACAATGTGCCTCATATTTTCAAGTCTATTAGAAATGCCTTTTTCAAAGCAGATTTTAAAACACCTAATGGAATAGCTCGGTTTGATGTAATCCGAGAAATTTTCGAATTAGAGCACGGAAAAACCAAAAAACCATGACAAAATTGACAGTAAGTTATATTAATCCTACGAATTTTGAGAAAATGCGTGTAAACATAGCTGTTCAAACTTTGAGTCACTCAGATGCTGCTGCAATTCATTCTGCAAATGAAAACCGCCACTTTACACGGAATACAGCTGCTGCTTCAACTGGCGCATTTATTAAAAAGCTGACCAAATATTTTGATTGCTTAAATAGCAAGGTTTTCAAAGACCCCAACCCATTAAGGAGTGGATTACAACAGAACAATAAAGTTTGGGAAACTCTAAAGGATTTATTAAGCTACATAAGTCAAGTTTCGCATTTGGACAGCAAAATTTTTTCCATTAATGGACTTATTCAAACCACCAGGGGTATAATGTCTCTATCAGAAGAAATGTTTCAAGATGACATGCTTTTTATTTTAACCAGTCACTTTAATCAAGATGGACACTGTAAAACCATTCAGCTAATGAATTCAACATCACCATGGCCAAGCTGTTATCTTTAAAAATAACTCAGTTTAATACCCTTGTCTAATTGTGTAAAAGATGATGCGGCTCTGTTGCCTATAAATTTTCAAACAATTTTAGAGGATCTTTCTAAAGATGCCAGCAAACCTCCGCAGAGAACGCTCTTAATATCTATGAAGGTAATGAAGAATATTTTGACGAAAACAGCGATAGTTTTAATTCCGTTACTGTACCAATTGAATTAACGTCAAGCCGGTATTTCGCTGGGTACATGGCGCAACGAATATCTTGCCAAAAATGTCGATTGGATATAATTAAACCCACCTAAATATTGACATACCCCTCCGAAATGTATATACATGCGAAAAATTACAATGAAGAATCAGATTTTGGAAGTTTGTGTAGACCATCCGATTTGTTTTTTGAAATATGCAAGATACAAATAAAAGTATTTGAAAAAATATTCACAGAAGACAAAAGCATACGGAATATTAAGAAAACTATTGTCGAACAATGCATACAATGCACCATGGCAGACTCAAAACTATAATTCATCGAGTGCTGAGAAAGTCAAAATTTTAACTCCTTAAAAATTAGTTTAAATAACCTGTCCAAATGTAAAAACATTTTATCTTTATTTCTTTGTAAAAATTTCTATATTATAATAAATGCTTGTTAAAGTTTTATGTTATTTATAAGAAATCAGCATTTCGACGCGAGTCGATAAATTTTTATTTTGTACACCAATAAAACACATATTCTTTACCCTACATAAATATCAACTTTTATAAAATTCATTTTCTTGTTTACTACAAATATTATGTGGTTTAAAAAGTATTAAAATGAAACAAAACACAAAAAGAACTTATGAGTAGACTACACATATATGCATACAAACATATCGCAGACCCAGTTCAAAAGTGGCATCTTTACGTCATCAGAATACATAAAAATATTAGAATACTTTGGCAAATCATTCATAAAGAATGAAAATATTAAAGGACCAATTTGACTTCCTTGCGGTACACCAGATGAAACATAAATTGGATTAGAAGTAGATCCTTTATAATACAAAGAGATTGTGTTCTCCCAGTTAAATAGGAGCAGATCCACGAAATTCCATTCAGTGGAAAACCCATTAGTCCAAGCTTCTTTAAAAGCAATCTGTGATTGACCTTAGTTAGTGAGATCAAGAGACACTTGATGACGAAGATAGTTAGTTATTATTTTCTCGAAGAGTTTTGAAATGGCACTTATTTGGCAATATCTCTGTAATTTATGACATTATTTTTCCATGCTTTGGGAAAGTAATCAAGTTTTTTTAGACAAATTTAGCACATTTAATAAGTAGACAGCTTGGGATCTTATCAGGTTCAAAATTATATGAAAATTTAATTCTGCATAAATTACAGTATACCGTAATCTATATTTGAGATAGTTATAAGTGATAATGATAATACTGGCTAGGGATAATGGTTTGCGTCATCAAAAGTTGCATCAGAGTAAGTTGTTGAAAAGAACTCAGCAAACAAATTAATTATCTTTGTATCATCATCGGTTTCAATATCTTTATATTTCATTGAAGATAGAAGTGATGTTTACGTTTTTTGAAGTTTACAAAATTGAAAAATGCCTTCAGGTCAGATTTTAAATTCTTTTGTATTTTTTTCAAGTAATTACAATAGCAGGATTGATTAGTTGAGTTGTAATGAGCAGGGACAACAGAATAATTGGCATAATCGATAAAGGATCTAGATTTTTTATACCGTTTATATAATCTATTTCTCTTATTTTTAATAGCAGAAAGATATTTAGAACTCCAAAAAGAAACTAACTTTTTCGGAACAAATTGCTGTATAAATGAATAAATTTTATCATAAAATTAACAAATTATATCATCCAAATTTGAAGAGTTTGAGGCAGTTGAACAAAAAATCAATTTCGTCCAGTTTGTATTATTAATGTATTCAACATATTGTAGTTGGTTCCTTTGAATCAAAATTGTAGTTTTTTAGAATCGAAAGCTGATTTTTAAGATGGAAGAGATAAGTTGATCACTAATGTAGGGTGGTAAGAGTCCACCGGTAACGTAACAGAATCAGAACGATTGACAAGTACGTATATAGGAAAAGTCATTCACAAAAACCAGATCAAGCATTTTAAAATATACATATATTACGGATACCATTTAATTGATAAAGATTTAGATAAAAAAAATTATTAATGAACTTCATATGAAAATTGTCTTCTCTTGACATCGAACGAATTAAATAATTATCATCCGGACTAGAATTCCATGAGATCGAAGGCATATTGAAATCTTCAAGAACAAAAATATAATCGGTAGCTTCAGCAGCTTTAACATCAGTTTCAATATATTCAGCATGTCTTTGATAGACTATTTCCGATGAATTTGGACGTACGTATGAGGATGATACGAAAACTCTTTTATTTTTAATTTTAATTACAACGCATACAAATTCAATATTAAATTCTGATTCAAGAATAAAAATTTCAGAAGAAAGATGATTAGAAACTGCCACTTGTACACGACCTCCCCTCATATTGGAACCACGTTCTTTTCTGTACATTCGATAATTTGAACAAAAAATTTCATTGTCCAAAATATTAACCAACCAAGTTTCAGTAAACACAATAATATTACAATTAAAAGCAAAACAATGATTTTACAATGACGATAGTTTAGTATTTAAGCCTCGAACATTTTGATAAATTATTGAAATATTTGCAGTGTAAGAAATTAGTTTTTTGAAGATTGAGAAGATGAAACTGGTAGACGAGCTGTAATCCTCATTTAGTATTCCGGATTTAGTTGCCGCTTATTAGCATTCCTCTTCCTTTTAGGAGAATTTTCTCATCCCATTATTTGTAAATTCATCTAAATCGCAAAATTTTAGTAGACTAAACTGAAGGGATGAAAAAATCCTTAATAAGTTTGTCAAATTTACTTTTATGACTCTTGAAAAATTTATAAAATTCAATGTTGACTTGTTTAAATTATGCATGATTCGTGAGTGCATCAGTATCACGTGTTTTGAGAGCAAAACATTTTAAGTGATAGTGATTTCCCAAACATAACCTGCAGGTTATGCGATCGTTTCCAGTAATAGCGCAATTTTCGTTTAAGCAATCCGTATTTAAAATAAAATTCAATTAATACAGGAATGATTAAAATTGATTAAGCAGTATGCAAGTTGTTGGTGCTATTATTTTGCACCATGAGGTAGTTTTAGCAAGTAACGGAAAAATGTTTAATTTCGAAGTTAAATAAAAAGCTTTCAACAGAGCTTTTATTATAATAAGACATTTATTTGAGAAATTAAATTTATTACTTCTCCTGAGACCACAACAAATCACTAAATAGATATATTTATAAAAATTCACAACAACGCACAGTTTTTATATTTTGATCAGCAAAATAAAAGTCTTCTCAATTTAAAGCTTTAAGCGAGGTATTGAGTTCAATTCTGTGAAAAAAGTTTATCTACATTTATTTTTCCATTCGAAAAATTTCACATGCAACAAATATCCCTACAAGCATGCAACACCTTTCTACACAACAAATAACACAGTTCAACAAGAAAATTTTTTTTGTTGCTTTTAACAAGAACTAATTAAACTTTCGTTTGGGGCTCAGAATCTACATGTATTTTAGTTTTTCAGTTTTTCTTTTTAAGACCTGCACTATTTATGCAATCTTTAACAGTCCAACTGCTGTGCAGTGAGTTGAAATTATAATGATATATCATGCATTTTATATACAGAAATTGCAAAAGACCACCTATAATAATTCGAATATCCAATATAACTCTAAATAACCCAACACCAAAGCTATGTCAACAGTAAAAACTCTATTATAAAATACTGCTCATTATAATAAAAAAAAATTATTGTAGGCTGGTGTAAATTTATTTTATTTCGTTCGAAAGAAATGTTGACTATGTTGTTCCGTACATGAATCAAAATGTTAACAGAAACTTGTTGCAGTTAGAAAAAATGTTGATATGTAGATTTCACATGTTTTTCGCAGCAAGAACAGAGTACTACTACTTTTGTAACATTTTTTCACATACATTTCGTACGAAACATTTTTATATGCAATTTGACAGCTTTTCGTACGAAAAGTTGAACTCAGTACCAGGCTTAAAGCCTGGTATTGAGTTCAATTTTGTGAAAAAATTTAGCTACATTTATTTTTCCATTCGAAAAATTTGACATGCAACATATATCCCTAAAAGCATGCATCACCTTTACACACAACAAATAACACAGTTCAATAAAATGATTTTTTTGTTGGTTTTGACAAGAACTAATTAAACTTTCGTTTGGGGCTCAGAATCTATATGCATTTTAGTTTTTCAGTTTTTCTTTTTAATACCTGCACTTTTTATGCAATCTTTAACAGTCCAACTGTTGTGCAGTGAGTTGAAATTATAATGATATATCATGCAAGTTAAACAAGGGCGAATCCTTGTTTCAAAAAATTTAACGGTCAGGCCGCCCATGGGACCTGACCGGACTTTTACCTGATCAATTAAACACAAGCGAGTTTTAAGTTTTACTACTGATTTATTTCAGTCCTAGAATTGGAATGACAAAATTATAAAAAGAACTTAATAAAATTAATAATTGCTAAAAGCTTAATAAAGTACAAAATGCTTAGGTTAACTTAAATTAATGGGAACGTTTAGTATTCCATGTTCCCATGCATTCGTAATTAATATTTCACAATCTGGGTTTCGTATTACAGAACACTTGCCAGTAATATTTGCTTTGCTTGCAATCTGTAATATGCGCGTGTACGAGGTGAGTAATTGCTTTTCTTCTTTTAAATATTTCCATTTAATAATTTAAACAATTTGATGTTAGTTTAGCAAACTTCGAAAACTTGTCTATGCAACTGATAAATTTTAAGCCTTGCATTTCAAAAATGTCAATATGAAGAATTTCGCAGGGATAAGTTGGTATAGGAGTTGGTCTGTCATATTTATTCAATTTACACACCTCGCAAATCTTTGTATATTGTTTAGTTAAACTTCTCATTCGGGGAAAATAAAATTTTTCTAATATCTGTTGCCCATTTTCCCTAGGGTTGCGATGCGCTCGCTTATGCTCATTCTCAATTATGCCGCATATTTTTTCCGGATCTTGTACGTCCTCAACTAATCGCTGAGTGACAAAGTGGGCCCAATAAACCTCATTCAGAAGTGCGATAAAGTTCTCGGGTATTTTGATGCCATTGATACAAGTTGGCCTTAGACACTCTCTCAGAGTTTCAGTCAGCGATTCTGAAGTAATTTGCTCAAGGGTCGCATGGAATCTGTTAAAACCCGGACGTGGTTGTATGTTACTATGAAGCTCCTTTCCTAACCTTATTATTATCTGATTTCTAAAGACGTTTAAGGGAACCTCAACGTGAGGAATAAGATCACTACCTTCTTGGTCAGCACTGTGAATGGTAACATCAGAATGTCGAGATTCTTCTTCCAAGCCCTCATCTGCGGTTATAGTCTCGGAGCCAATTTCCGATGCAGTGAGAGTACCCTCCTCAGTAGGAGTATCAATATGATTCAAATTGGAACCCAGTCTAGAAAGAGCATCCGCCACTATGTTAGACTTGCCAGGTTTATATATGAGTTCGTAGTTATATTCTTCGATCCTCACTTTCCATCTTTTCAATTTTGCGTTATGATTCTGATTTCCCAGGTAAGTGGTTGATGATCTGTAAATATTTTTACTTTCTTTGCACCGTATAAATAAGAGCGGAAGTTGTCCAATGCCCAGACAATGGCCAACATCACTTTCTCATTAGTCGCATAATTTTCCTCCGTTTTGCTGAGAACGGGAGATACATATCTGCAATAGGTTTATCAACACCCAAATGATCCTGAGATAAAACTGCACCAATTGCATAGTTCGATGCGTCAGTAGTAAGCAAAAAATGTTGATCAAATTCTGGAAACGCTAGCACTTCGGATGACATTAACAAAGCTTTTAATTCATTAGAGGCTTGCAATGCCTCCTTCGTAAGAGTAATAGGAACCTTCTTAGACATATTGGCCTTAATTTGCGCGTTCTCTCCCCTCGTGAGGTTTGTCAAAGGCTTAGCAATCTTTGCGTAATCTCTTATAAATTTCCTGTAATATGACGTCATGCCCAAAAAACTTTTTAAATCCTTAAGTGTCGCAGGAGGATCTAACCTCTGAATTGCTCCAACTTTATTTGGATCTGCTCGTATTCCATTAGCTGAGACTATGTAACCGAGGAAAGACACCTCCGTTTTCAGAAATTGAGTTTTTTCCAAATTAACCCTAAGATTTGAGATTAAAAGTTTCTCAAATATGGTTTCCAAATTCTTCATATGATCTTCAATGTTTTCCCCTAAGACAATAATGTCGTCAATGTAGACGTAGCAGATTTTACCGATGAATTATTTAAGGACATCGTCAATCATCCTCTGGAAAATTGAGGGTGCATTTTTCAATCCAAATGGAAGGCACAAGAACTCGTATTTGCCGTTTAAAGTGGAAAATGCGGTTTTTGGAATATCAGATTCTTTCATTGGGATTTGATGGAAACCCGACGTCAAGTCAAGCGTCGTAAAATATTTTGCCCTGCCTAAGCTGGCCAGTGTAGAGTTTATATCGGGAATCGAATATGTATCCGAGATAGTGACTGCATTCAATCTTTTAAAGTCTACCACCATTCGGTACTGCTTTTCTCCGTTCGGTTTAGGTTTTTTTGGCACCACCCAAATCGGTGAATTGTATGGACTCTTAGATGGTCTTATAATTTCCTGTTCTAGGAGTTCAGAAATTTGTTCTTCGACAAACGAGCGAAGATTCGCCGGATAAGGATAACTTTTTGTATAAATCGGTTCATCCGTAGATGTCTTAATTTCGGCCTTTACAGAAGTCAATGCTACTTCGCCGGCCTCGAGAGGACCAAAAAGAGGAGAAAATTTTCGCAATATACTCTTTAGTTCTTGTGTAACATCCGCAGGCATATTCTGAGTTATATTGTTGACTTCGTCCGAAAATTTTTCTTTAAGTGGAATTACGATTCCGGATTTAACTGTTAGGGTATTATTTCCCCTATCGATAATAGCTTTTAAGGTGTCGTCGCCAATAATTCCATCAAAGGATCTAAACTCGGGTAAAACATAAAAGGTTATAATAGTATTTAATCCGACCGACTCAAAAAATTTGCCCTCCACCTTCCGATTTATAGTTAAATTACCTGCTGCTGTTCTTACTGGAAAAGGTTTAAGGAGCGGTGTAGTAGTAGTACTAATATGGGACCCTATGAAATTTTTATTCGCTCCTGTGTCAACCAAAAACTTAAGTAGCGTTCCGTTTGAACTGTATTCTATATATGGTACGCTTGAAGGGAGGCCCCTGACATAAAATTTAATTCAGAGTCCTCACAGTTTTCTACCTCTGGTTCTACTGATGGTTGGAGTGTATTTTCCTGATTTACTCGGGTTTCGAACAAATCTGATTGTACATAGGTTTGCTCAGGAATTTCATCCCGTTCAGCGTAGCTATGGAACAACCTTTGTTGCTTGGAAGGATTATGTATATTTTCGGATTTTGCATTTCTTTTAAACGCAGCCGTTCTGTTCATATAATTAATTCTCTTCGATTTTATCGACTGGTCGACCTCCATTTTTTCCTGTGGTTTTGGTGCGAAAGGCCTTGGAGGAGCATTTGATTGGTTTGGAAAATATCTCCATCTGGGATTATTAAAGTTAATTTTATCATTTATAAATTGTCTGGGAGGCAATTCAGGCTTCGCATTCTGACGAGACATTGTGTTCATGGGAACGCTTATCTGGTTCCGAGAAAAAGGATGTAGTTCTGCATATTCATGCACATCGCATAAGCCTCTGGAAGTGTTTTTGGTCTCTGTATAATCAGAAGGCGGGATAATTCCCCGTTTAAGCCTCGGACAAATACGTCCAAAGCTCTATTCCTGTAAGTTTTGATCAAAGCACTTACAGTTTCCTTTGAATAATTCTCTGTTTTAATCTTATTAATAATAAGAGAGAATTGATGATTTACAGCCGCGTAAAACTCATCAATTTTCGACACCCTCTGAAGTAATTGATTCAATTGATGCTCAAGAGTCCGAATATCCCTCTTATCAGCATAATGGAGCGATAAGCACTCCTTTATTTTACTCCAATCAGCATCGAATATGTTGTAGGACACCAATGCAGAGTCAGCATTACCTCTAATCTTATACTCTATAAAATGGCTCTGTAAATAGGCTTAGTTCTCACTATCTCATAGTCGCTAAGGATCGCCTCAACACTATGAACCCACGAAACATATTGAGTTGGATTTCCGTCGAATGATTGTAATTCCTTCACACAGTCTGGGAGTCTACATAATTCCCTAAGTTCCAATTCGTTCCGAGGAGCTCGAGGTAGTTCAACTTCCCTATTTTCCACTATGGAAGGAGAGGTTTTTTCCTCCAATGTCCTTACTTTTTCTTCCATTGCTTTTAACTGATTTATGGTGGCATTGAGTGCCCCTGTCATTTCTAGCACATTCTTCCTAAGTTCTTCCATTCTGATTCAAAACACAGAACCCCACAAACAGCAATAAGAAACGTCTATTCAATAGAAACTTTTATTAGTCTAAGTTTTCTTTCTTTTTATCCCTTTTTCTTTTTTATCTTACTCAATATTAAATTCCTATTCACGTATTTCTGAATTGGTATATTTTCTTTTTAATTTGTTACGTTAAGTTTAAGGTTAGAAAATTTCACTTTTAATAATATCAAAAAGAATTAGGCAATATTAGCAGACAAAAATAAAAATACTTCCTTGCACTTACCCAGAATGGTCCAATTCTAGGCTGATTTAATATAATTTTTCTATTTCGTTAAAAAGTTTCTTTATTATTTTAAACATACATCGGTATTAAGTTGTACATGTGACACATAGTATGTATTCGTATCTAAAAACACAAAAA
Organism: Metopia argyrocephala; assembly: GCA_963576795.1. Classification (NCBI taxonomy): domain Eukaryota; kingdom Metazoa; phylum Arthropoda; class Insecta; order Diptera; family Sarcophagidae; genus Metopia; species Metopia argyrocephala. The sequence goes on along the minus strand of OY756208.1, from coordinate 104,560,073 downwards.
TTAATTATTTAGTATTCTTATTTTTTTATTATTTTTTCTTTTAAAACTTGGCTTGTGACATTCCTTTTTTTTAATATATTTTTCAATATATTCTTCTTCCTTTTTATATTTTTTATTTGACACTTTTTTATTTTTCAAGCTTCTTTGGTAATTATTTTTTTCATTTTCTTTTCTCATTGACAATTTTCCTTTATATGAATTTTATTTTCAATCATTTATTTTTAATTTGATTTGTGGAATTTTCATTTTACTCTAATTTTCGTATAATTTTATACAATTTTATTAAGAATTTTCCATTATATGAATTTTATTTTCAATCATTTATTTTTAATTTGATTTGTGGAATTTTCATTTTATTATAATTTTCGTATAACTTTATATAATTTTATTAAGAAATTTCCATTATATGAATTTTATTTTCAATCATTAATTTTTAATTTGATTTGTGGAATTTTCATTTTATTATAATTTTCGTAATTTCCTTATTTTGGAGGAATGTTTAATTCTCATGATATTCCAATGTGAATAATTCCTTCCAATTGTGTGAAATCTTTTAATGTATATATCGTGGCTTCTTTATTACATCATTTTCTTCTATTATATTATAATAATCCTTAAGACGGAGGACCGTTTTACCCCTTTTCGAACAGTAAACACTGACGTACTAAGGAACATGTTTTGTTACCCGACGAAGGCGAAAAAGCTTCTTTCATACTGAGTAGTGTAGGTTCTTAAGTTTACTACAACTTGTAATGATATTCGAGCCCACCTTCGCCTTTCGTAACTTACTAATAAATTTTCGAAGGAAAGTTGCATGTTTTTCAGAAGGATTATCATTATTTTTTATTTTAGTGACAGAAAACATTTTTTACGCCCTGGAGTGCCTGGAGTTCAGGATCGCAGCACGCTGGAATCTGTTTAGGATTCCATATTGGTCACTTTTATATTATTATGCACGATACTTACATATTTTTATTAAAATTATTAGGCTTTCCTTTTTTTAGGAAATCAATTTTTTAGCCTTTATTTGACTAATTTGCCTTTTTATAAGCAGTAAAAAAAAATCTTTGGTTTTCCACAAATCACTTTTTATTATTACAATATTTTTCTTACAATCGTAAAAATATTTTTAGCAATTTCTCTTTATTTTAACGTATTCCACAAATCGGAAAAAAAATTTCTACAAATAATATTACTTAGATTTTTCTTATTACTAAAATTTTTAACAATTTTTTATGTTTTCTCCTTTAAGGATTTTACACCTTCGTTAACAAAGATTTATTTTATAATTTTTCCTTTAAATATCATTTTTTGTAAAATTTTTCAATTTCATTTAACAAACATTTTATTACATAAAAAACATTTTCTCCTATAAACATTTTCCACTTTCGTTAACAAAGATTTTATTTTATAATTTTTCCTTTGAACATTATTTTTTATAAAATTTTTCACTTTCATTTAACAAACATTTTATTAAAAAAATTTTTTTTTTAACATTTTCTCTTTTTTTGTTAAGGTTTCACAAGCCAAGATAGGACCCGGCACGTCCTTTAAACCGACTGGCCGGTCCCTGCTCGGGCGCCAGTTAAACAAGGGCGAATCCTTGTTTCAAAAAATTTAACGGTCAGGCCGCCCATGGGGCCTGACCGGACTTTTACCTGATCAATTAAACACAAGCGAGTTTTAAGTTTTACTTCTGATTTATTTCAGTCCTAGAATTGGAATGACAAAATTATAAAAAGAACTTAATAAAATTACTAATTGCTAAAAGCTTAATAAAGTACAAAATGCTTAGGTTAACTTAAATTAATGGGAACGTTTAGTATTCCATGTTCCCATGCATTCGTAATTAATATTTCACAATCTGTGTTTCGTATTACAGAACACTTGCCAGTAATATTTGCTTTGCTTGCAATCTGTAATATGCGCGTGTACGAGGTGAGTCAATGTAATGACGGTTGGTTAAAGTGTTGTACGTTAACTTGCATTTTATATTCAGAAATTGCAAAAGACCACCTATAATAATTCGAATATCCAATATAACTCTAAATAGCCCAACACCAAAGCTATATCAACAGTAAAAACTCTATTATAAAATCATGCTCATTATAGTAAAAAAAGAATTATTGTAGGCTGGTGTAAATTTATTTTATTTCGTTCGAAAGAAATGTTGACTATGTTGTTCCGTACATGAATCAAAATGTTGACAGAAACTTGTTGCAGTTAGAAAAAATGTTGATATGTAGATTTCACATGTCTTTCGCAGCAGGAACAGAGTACTACTGTTGAAACATTTTTTCACAAACATTTCGTACGAAACATTTTTATATGCAATTTGACAGCTTTTCGTACGAAATGTTGAACTCAGTACCAGGCTGTGACGTAGCACTTATGTTGCTACTTTACATACCTTATTGTATGGACATGATTGTATCAACCATACACGGTACAACATGAATTATTATTTTTAGTTCATAAGATATAGATTTACTTTTACTATAATAATTCCCATTAAGTTAATAATTAAATTTACATATAAGATTTAGGATTTTTAGACAACGGCAGCCAGAGTTGGTACAGGCAGCGGTCTTCGCCAAGTGTATACGTGAGAGATTTGGACTTGGCTATGCCGACTGGTAACACCTTACGAAGGGGTTCTTGTAACCTACTTCTCCCGAAGGGGTACTCGTTACCTACTTCTCCCGAAGGGGTACTCGTTACCTACTTCTCCCGAAGGGGTTCTCGTAACCTACTTCTCCCGAAGGTGTACTCGTTACCTACTTCTCCCGAAGGGGTACTCATTACCTACTTCTCCCGAAGGGGTCCTCGTGACCTACTTCTCCCGAAGGGGTTCTCGTAACCTACTTCTCCCGAAGGGGTACTCGTTACCTACTTCTCCTTTATCTTATCTTTCCAGATCATCCGAACACGTAGCAACGACCGAGTGATACCGAACCCGAAGTGTTTACTAAGTCGTACCATACCGAAGACGATATTCTACCGAAGCGAAGGTGAAGTAACTACCGAATTATACCGAATCCGAAGTGATTGCTATTGAATCATACCGAACCGACTGAAAGTCACACTATACCGAAGACGACATCCTACTGAGTCGAGAGGTAACACATCCAGCTAAAGATACCTGACTGCCGCACCGAACCATAACAACCTGCCGTTGTACTAAATTTTGTTATTTTTATTTACTATTGTATTAATAAAGAATTGATATTACTATTGCCCACGAAGGGAACGAAATTGTAATTTCTTTTTATTTACTTAAGGTTCGTGGACCCGTAAGTAGACCCTGGACACCGTTGAGCGACCTCAGCCTACGACAAAACCACGTTACAAGGCTTAATTTAATAGATTTTTGTACGACATTTAGAACTGAATACCAGGCTTTATAGTTTAAAACATTTATAGAAAAACAAGAATTATCAGAGCACTTCAAAAACACATCCGACTACGATGGCGCAAACGATTGTATATCTGATGAGCTGCAACGTCCTTCTGTAGACAGCGCTGCAGTGGCACTCACCATCATACCATTGGTTTCTGCAGGGAGAACGTTCAAAACCAAGCACTCTTTCAGCAGTGGTGCGTAGTGAGTGAAAGATGTGAGGCAAACTTTTACTATTACTTTCCAGAGAAGATGTGAAGCGCTGCAACTCATTAGAAAGTAAATTGGAAAAGGACATAGCTGTGTCGTGTTATTTCAGCTTCTTTGGACACTAAAATGTGCCATATTCGTTGCGCATCCGCATCTTGGACTTCTAAATGTGCGTATTTGTGTATAATATCCAAGTTCAAAATATCTTTAATTTTCTAAGCAATAACTTCTATTAGCCTTTTTAACTGTTTTTTTGCTCTACTGAAAAGTTGTTGATTTAGAAAGAAGACGTTTTGTCAATTGTCCACAGATATAAAATAATAGAAAATATGTACTGTCCTTTTTATAAAATTCCAATACAATGCACAGCATCAGTTGTTCGTTCGTTCGGTTGTTCAACCTAAATTTGGTTTTCTTTGTTTTGGTCGTTCGATCAATATTTTTTTATTGCTTATTATCTGATATGCATGTTATCAATGTTGCTGTTTTGATTGTTTTTATCCAAAATTGGCCATCGTTTCTTTAATGTGTAAAAACACATTTATTACATAAATTGTTTATTGGTAGCCCACGGTATATGAACGAATATGCACAAGACCCAATGTCTTATGTACGAAAATATGGTCGACGAATCTGTTCATTACATTTACATGAATTCCGCAGTGGGATGACATGAAAAACAATTTATTTATAGACAGACAAAAATTTAAAGCACTTATGGATTTAGTTGTGAAATTATGTGTATTTGGAGAGGTGCGTTGCCATATGTATTTCATCGAATGGCAAAAAGGGGATTGTTGGTATATAATATAACTGCGGATAAAATCAATAACGTTATATCAGCTGAAATTCCTGATCAAACTGTTGATAATGGGTTATTTCACGTTGTCGTTACAAACATGATACGTGATCTGTACGGTGAACTAAATATGAATTCGACATGTATGGAAAGTGTTCGAAGCGATACCAAAGGCAATTGACTTCAGACATAATAACGAGCAATGCCGGATATCCGTTATATTGACGTAGATCACCTAATGACAATGGCAAAACGACAACAATTAGAATGCGTAAACCGGACTTTAAAGTTGATAACCGTTAGGTGGTTCCCTATTGACCATTATTATCGAAAATATTCAATGCTCATATAAATGTGGAATATTGTAATTCAGTCAAATCCATTAAATATATTTGCAAGTATGTAAATAACCGATGTGGCTGTTTTCGGTGTTGTAATAGAAATGATGAAATTACTCAGTATCAAATTGGGCGCTATATTAGTAGTAAGAAAGCTGTCTAGAGGATTATGTCATTTCCAATTCACGAAAGACATCCTGTTGTTGTTCATTTGGCTGTGCATCTTGAGAATGGCGAATGTGTTTCTTTATTTCATACCGCGTGTCCCTATGATTACAACTGATATGCCATTTCAATTCAAACGATTATAATTACCCCTATTCTGCATTTAGATTACGTCTCCGCATTCAGTTCCGTTATGATTGAAAATTGGTATTCTGCAGAAAAACGGAATCGAAAGAATAAGAAGAAATTAACAATGTTTACAAAATCAATTGTATCAATGTGGAAATGAAACAGCAAAATAAGCAAGTCTGTCAAATGTAAAAAAACAAGTTCTTTGTATAATAAAGTAAATTGTTTATAAATTTAATAAAAGAAAAATATTGAAATAAAATAAAAAAAGAAAAAAGTAAAAATAAGTTTTGCATAAATATATAAGTATGTATACGGTGACCATCCGTTCTGTATTATACAGAACAGTTCTGTATTTGAAACCCATATTCTGTATAAATTATTCATTAGGGAAAAACATAAAAATGTTCTGTATTTCATTTAATGTTCAGTATTTGTTCTGTATTTTCATGCCTCAGAGTAGTATTTGTAGTTTTGATTAACACCTTTGGGTTAAGAAAAGTGTCTTAAGCAGAGACATCCTTCTCCTCATAAGCAATACATTTCATATATGTATGTATTTATGTATGTACATTTTAGAGAAAGAAACATAAATTTTAAAAATATTTTGACGGTTGCCGAGTTTAGTTTGTGTTTACCTGATTCAAATGCTCCAACAGAAATATATGGACCAATGAAAAAACTCAAATGAAAACGGGAACCATCGAATCCATTTTGGTCACTAAATTAAATTATAATATGAATTGTATAGAGTTTAAAAAATATTTTAAAAAGTATGTACATACATACATAGTATGTATGCAAGATATGTACTTATTTAGTGATCTCACGAAACGTTAGTTATTTTTGAATTTTTGGTTAACCCTTCTGTTAGGTCAAGAAAAACTTACGAATCTTAGGTATAGGACCATTTTGGTACATAATATTCTGTTTTTGTAATAGTTGCCTGTTATAATGTCGAAATAAAATATATATGTATGTGCTGCACCCAGTTTGACTTTGAAGTGTTTTAATAAGTTACCTTTATTTCTGGGATTCCCCTTTGTAAATTTACATATCATTTGCGGTAGTTAACTTCAGTGTCTGATTTGTTGCCTTTGATAAAACAATGGAAAATCGACGATTAGACTGCATTGATATGAGATGTAAAACTTTGATAATTTCTTTTTCAAGAGGTGATGATACCGTCGATCAAATGATTGGATACTACAGTGTAAAACGAAAAACAAATCGATGGCCAAATATTGTGTTTTCCAATATGATTGATATATTGTTTTCTGAAATTGATGATTCCTGGGCGCCAGTGGACAAAAATCGAAAGAAGGCAGAATTTTTGCGGCAATTAGCTTTATCTTTAACTCAAGACTACATGACAGAAAGATCTAAGCTCCCTACAAATAAATTTTCAGCTGAACTTTTTACCGAAATAAGAACATTAGCTTCTGATTATACAGTATCTACAAGCGGTTTACCAAAATTACAACAACTAGAAACCGTGAAATCTGCAGCTGTTGCAAATCTGTGCGATAGCAAATGCACTATATGCGACAAAGTTATATGTAAATTGCAACGAAATATCATTTGCTCATCATATAGTAAGAAGATTTAATAAAAAACAATAACGGACCACAATGGTCTTAAACCATTTTATTATTTATGGTTGAAAGTTTTCCAGGAGTAATAAAATATAAAAATTCCCCAATAGCAAACGTTTTATGTTCGTATGCTGCTCCATTTCTTAGTCAAGGCAAAAACAAAACAAAAATTGACCAAAATGGTCCAAACTTAACAATAGGGTTAATTTAATTTAATTTAATTTGTTTTCTTTTTAAATTTTGCATTTAAATAATAAATACAATAAGTTCATGCCTATGTAGGTTGATTGTTTGCATTTTATAGTTGTTATTGGTCAGATATTTCCTTGTTCTGTATTTTGGTTTAAAGAATATGGTCACCGTAAGTATGTATAATCTAGTGAAGCTGAAGGGTAGGTAGGTAGGTCAAATGGCCAGTTGATCCTAAACCCTGATCAACTACAATTAGCACAAGGTGCCGTTTTGATGCCATCGCAGGACCAAATTAGAATTACCTAAAAGTAGAAAAAGAAGAGAAACTAACTACAGCCAACCAGAGCTGCCTATAAAGTGAAGTAATGCGAGGGGGTCCAAGTCCGCACATTGCGCCAAGCCGTCGAAAAAGGGCACCCCAAGAAACTTCAAGCGTTTGACCGCCAGACCTGGGCAGTCACAAAGAAAATGTTCCACAGTCTCCCCCCTAGAAGAATCCCCGCAACTTCTACAGTGAGGATTAAAGGGAAGGCCTAGCCTCTCTGCGTGTCTACCGATCAGCCAGTGACCCGTATACACCGCCACTAGTCTGGACAAGGACTGCCGAGAAATCCCCAAGATTCCCAGAGTCTTACCCCGGTTATACCGCGGCCAAAGTGCCTTAGAAACAGCACAGGTAGTGATGGAATTCCACCGGCTCTGTGCTTTTCCAAGGAAAAACTTAGATATCCCTTCCCTAATGGTGGTCATAGGGCAGTGGACATCCCGGTAGGAAACAACATGCTCCCCTCCAGCAGAAGCACCCCTAGCGAGCCCATCTGCCTTCTCATTTCCCGGGATGTCCCTATGACCAGGAACCCAGACCAAGGAGACGTCACAAACGTCCCCAAGACGCTTCAGCTCCTCCTTACAACGAAGGACGAGGGAAGAGTTTCCCATGGGAGAAGCCAAGGCTTTGATAGCAGCCTGGCTATCAGAAAAAATCCTAACTTCACCCTCTATGCGCCGTTCCCCCAGTATCCTTAGTGCCTGCATGATTGCAAACACCTCGGCCTGGAAAACGCTGCATGTGTCCGGCAATCTAAAAGACTCTGCCAGTTTGGCAGACTCGGAGAAAATACCAGCCCCCACGCCGGAGTCCATCCTAGAGCCATCCGTGAAGACCGAATAACCGGGACCCATACCAACCCTCCCCAGTGAAGCTGAAATTAACTAAAAAAAAGTAGAAAATAAAAGTGTTGTGGTTAAATATGTAAAGACAAAACGTTAATACAAACTGTTTGTAAAGAAATAATTTAGTGAGTTGCATTTTTATTTAAAATTTAAGGAGAAATAGAGTCTATTGCAGCTGCATTATTGTTGGAAGAGGAGAACAACGACAGAAATATAGACACAAGGCTTGTAAAGCGTAGCGTCAATTGTAAGTCTTTTAATTATATTTTTTGTTGTAAAAGTGTTAATATGTGATATATGTTACTTACTTTTACAGATTTAAAAAGAACTTTCGTTTGAGCAAAGATGCCTTTAAATATGTTCTTCACCCATTAACCGAGTTGTGGCTGCTTTAAGATTTTTTGCACGGAGTTGGAGCGGATTTCAATGTTGGAATGGCGCAACCCACGGTATCAAAGACATTATCATCATCATCATAACTGGCCTTTACAACCCTGTGTTAGGATTACGGCCCAGCTTCTCGCAGCACTCATGTTGTGTGTGTAAATTTTTATCCATGAGTACCGGGACCTACAGTTTAATGTCGACTCCGAACGACATACTTCAGAAGCTTCTTCATGGCAATTAATTACACTCAGAGCTTTTCCCAGAAGACTGCTGAGAGGTAGTCGCCGAAAGAAATATTTTTTCATATTTCTTTTTTTTTTCAGATGTTGGAGCTGGGTGTCGAACCCAGCGCTTATGTCTTAGTAAGCCAACACACTAACCACTAGACCACGGCGACTACAAAGACATTATCAAAAGATTTTTATTCAAAGGCTGGCTTTCCAGGTGTCACTATGTGTGTTGATGGCACACATATCAAGATTAGAGGACATCTAAAGAGGACTTCCTTTACTATAATAGAAAGCGATTTTTTAGCATTAATGCAATGGTGGTAAGTATGTTTTTTTCAAACTAAAAGTGCTTTTTAATGAAATTAGGGATTTTAGATTTGAGATAACAAAATGCGCATAAAATGCATTGATGCAAGGTACCCTGGCAGCAACCACAATTCGCATATATGGGCCTTAAGTAAAGCGAGGGCTAAATTGGAACAGAATTATTGGAACGGAGAGCGAAATACTTGGATATTAGGTACGTTTTTATGTAATTGTTTGAAAATCCTAATGGTATTTTTAACAGGTGATGCAGGATACCCCCTGGAACCCTGGCTAATGACTTCGTATCGAACTCCAAGTGACGGGAGCCGGGAAGGCAACTGTAACATTCGCCACTCAAAGACGAGAAATATAGTTAAACGAACTATTGGGGTCTTAAAAAACCGATATCGCTGTTAATTGGGTGCTAAAGAACTTCATTACTCCCCACTGAAGGCCAGTCAAATAATTAATGTTGTAAGATTGTAACATTTGTATATACTACTACTATATATATTATGAAAATATTGAATCAGAAGTTGAAAGTACTGAGGGAAAGGGCGAAGAGGAAAATGTAGACTCAGATTACGCTTCAATAGCACGCGGTATTCGCCATAATAGAATTAATTTTTAGAATTAAGAAAATAAATATTTTGCATATTATTATATATTTAAAAAAAAATTAAATGCCAACTTTACTTCAATTAAATAGAAAAAATCTTTATTTAATAAAAATATAACAAGTTCAGTCTATTTTGTTTCATATTAAAAATAGGTATGTATGTAAATAATTAAAAAATTCATTGTTTTAAAAACTTTGTACTTATCACATATTTGGACAATTTATCACAATATTATTTTATATCATTCATCGGGGTGTTCCAGTTGAAGCATTCTTAGTTTTATTTATCTCCACTTTCTTTTTCAGCAATTCTTCTTAAATTTTATTATGGCGATGTTCCTCTTCATAAAATTCTTGCTGAAATTGTGGAATAGTGCCATAAAGGTTCGATTTCTTACTTCTCACTATATCTACTTTATTATTATTTAGAATAGTAGCCTTGAATTGTCTATGTCAATATTTGTTTAAAAGAAAATTATAAATAAAACCTTACTTCTTATTTTACTTCTAAACTGAAAACATCATAGTGGCGACGATAATAAAATAATTTATTTTTTTAAATTAAAAAAAATAAAAATAAAATATCAAACGCATTTTGTGCAAAGATTGAAATTTATAATATAAATTTCAAATAAAACTTATTGAATTCGGTGGTGCCGGGAATTTGGACTACGTGCTAATCCTGGCAAGACAGAGTTGATGCTCTTTACGAGACGGTACAAGGTACCTCATTTCGCTCTGCCCAGTCTGAACGGGGTTGGACTGCATTTGAGTACTTCGGTCAAGTATCTTGGCCTCATTCTGGACCCCAAGTTCAACTGGGGACCTAATCTAGCTGAAAGGGCGCTTAAAGCTGCCTGTGCTATCTACTGCTGCCGCAGAGCAGTAGGGGCAAGATGGGGACTACGTCCCCGCGTGGTTCGCTGGATTTATTCGGGGATCATAGAGCCGAATCTTTTATACGGAGTGGTCTTTTGGTGGACCGCTCTCGACAAGTTCTGCAATGTCAGACTCCTTGATAAGGTCAGGAGGTCTGCAGCAGTGCAGATTACTGGTGCATTACGGACCACCCCCACGAAGGCACTCTTTGTTATGCTGGGGTGGCTTCCGTCTAGGATTCTTCCCAGCCAGCAGGCTAAACTGGTGGCGGTAAGACTCAATGCACTAACACGGTGGAATATTGTTCCCTCGGGGCACTCCGCTATTCTTTTAGAGGAACCTCGGTTACGGGACAATATTGATTACACCTCACCGAGACTGGAACTACACAGAGACTTCCAGGTCGATCGAGGAAGAGGAAACTGTGGTTCACTATACTTGCCAGTGCCCTTCTCTGGCCCGACGAAGATTTCTTACATTAGGATCTCCTTTTCTCGATGGATTGACTGACCTGTTACCCCGGGACATTGGTTCAATTGCCAAATTCATTAGGCTCTCTGGCTAGTTTCCGGCATGATTTTCTGGGGAAGTAGTTCTTCTTATGTGGAGGGTCTGGCTATCAAGGCTCCCTGCATAATGTGGTATCACAACGGGCTCAAGTGTGCCTTGTCATTGCGAGGCTGCCACTTCCTCCTATCCTATCCTATAGAATTCGGTGCAATATTTTGCAAATTGAGCTAAAGGAATATTTAAGGAAAGTTTAAAAAAATAAAATGTCTACAAATAAGAACAATCCTATAATACAACGCAATGATAACATTTTGGCTCCTTCCGGTTCATCAAGCATTAGAGAATTTCGTCCTGGCATGGATAAGTGGCGTAATTGGCAAGAGGTCTTAGACTCTCATTTTATGGAAGCATCTATAGAAGAAGACCGGATGAAGGTATCAATTTTATTGAGAGCTGTAGGTCTTGATGCTTATGGTTTGCTACGGGAATTGTGTTTTCCTGACTTACCAATGACAAAAACATATAACAACTTATGCCATATGCTTGACCAGCATTATTCACCTCCTGTAGTCATTTTTCGCGAAAGAAAAATTTTCTTTGACTCTAAAAAGATGAATGTAGAATCAATTTCAAGTTGGTATGCGAGGATTAAAAAGTTGGCTATGGAGTGTAGATTTGGAAAGCATCTGCAGCGATTTGTTTTAAATAAATTTGTTACAGGCTTAGAGGGCAAAATATACGAAAGGTTGTGTGAGGAGGATGAATCCTGACACTAGAATCTGCCTATAAAAAAGCTTTAACAATGGAAGCTAAAATGTATGTAAAAGATTGCCAAGAAGCTGAGGTCAACTTTGTTAAGAAAACGTCACGGAGAATTAAAAATTTTTGTCCTAAAGAAGAAGAAAATATACCCAGCAATAGCAAATATCAAAATAGTGGTAATCAAATTAAAAAGAAATGTAAACATTGTGGATGGAAGAATCATGCTAGCGAAAAATGCAAATATAAACACAGCAAGTGTCATAAGTGCCTAAGAATCGGACATCTCGCTAGTGTGTGCAGTAATAGTCAAATAAATGCAATTGGGATATCAAAAATAAATAATTTTGTTTTTTATCAGAAAACGCTTTAATAAGATCAAAGTTAACTGCAATGAATATTTTTTGGTAATTAAAGAAGAAATGATGTCCGTGAAGGAATAGTACACTAGCCAAACTGAACAATTGTTTTCGACGCCAGCTACGGTAGTCTCATCAGAGTTCTTTGTGTCCTGTGCATATTCAAGACCAAACATCAACTATTTAACTCACACTTTTTTGGAAATCGCATACTGAAATTATTACCGTATGTACATACATTTGTATGAGTTAGTCGAAGTAAAGTCAAACAACAGTTTCTATCATATTCTCCTTTTCTTACCATCATTGCTGTTCTTGTAATTGTCATCTTATTTGGATGAAACAGAATTACAAATTTATTTTGTTTTTGCCCTTTATTCCACCTTATCCACATTAGTCGACATGAATGATATGTACGACGGTGGTCGTGGTGGTTAGAGCGCAGCACCATAGTCGGGTGCAATTTTATATTATTTTATTCCTTCACGGACATCATTTCTTCTTTAATTACCAAAAAATATTCATTGCAGTTAACTTTGATCTTATTAAAGCGTTTTCTGATAAAAAACAAAATTAAATTGATCACACCTCTCCTGAGGCTCGAACCCGAGTCTTCAGCACTTAACATAAAATTACACCCGACTATGGTGCTGCGCTCTAACCACCACGACCACCGTCGTACATATCATTCATGTCGACTAATGTGGATAAGGTGGAATAAAGGGCAAAAACAAAATAAATTTGTAATTCTGTTTCATCCAAATAAGATGACAATTACAAGAACAGCAATGATGGTAAGAAAAGGAGAATATGATAGAAACTGTTGTGTGACTTTACTTCGACTAACTCATACAAATGTATGTACATACGGTAATAATTTCAGTATGCGATTTCCAAAAAAGTGTGAGTTAAATAGTTGATGTTTGGTCTTGAATATGCACAGGACACAAAGAACTCTGATGAGACTACCGTAGCTGGAGTCGAAAACAATTGTTCAGTTTGGCTAGTGTACTATTCCTTCACGGACATCATTTCTTCTTTAATTACCAAAAAATATTCATTGCAGTTAACTTTGATCTTATTAAAGCGTTTTCTGATAAAAAACAAAATTAAATTGATCACACCTCTCCTGAGGCTCGAACCCGAGCCTTCAGCACTTAACATAAATAATTTAGTTGATGAAAGAAAAACGCGTAGTTATGAAAATCTTGATTTTTCTGTATATAGTGTAGCGGATGAGCATTTTTCTGCACCGTTTACTTTGGGAGTGCAGGTTAATCAAAAAGAAATTACTTTTGTTTTGGATACTGGCGCTGCTTGTTCATTGATTTCAGAGGAAACGTTTAATGAATTTTTCAAGAAAACTGTTTTAAAACCATGTATAGCTAAATTTTGTGCCTATGGTGAAGAAGATATCAAGGTATTGGGTGAGTTAAGTGCAATGATAAAGTTTCGAGGACAGATAAAACAATTACGTTTAGTAGTTACGGAAACAAAAAGCCCGGCTCTTTTAGGTCGCGATTTTATGAACTTATTTGGAATAAGTCTCTCTAACGTAAATTCAGTTAATAATATTAATGAGTATATACAAAGCTTACAAAAACGTTTCTTAAATGTATTTAAAGAATGTTTAGGTTTACTTTAGTTAATCATATTAAACCTATTTTCTGTAAACCTAGGCCAGTTCCGCTGGCATGGCGTTCAAAAATTGAAAATCAATTAAAGGAATTAATGGAACAAGGAGTTTTAGTTCCAATAGATAGCTCTGAGTGGGGTACACTATTAGTTCCCATACTTTAGCCAAATGGAAAGATTCGTTTATGTGGTGATTACAAATCCACCGTTAATAAATATTTAGAAGATGTTAAGTACCCTCTTCCATGAATAGAGGAACTTTTTGCTTCGTTAAGGGGGCAACTATATACCAAACTGGACCTTTCGAATGCATACAATCAATTGGTACTAGATGAGGACTCTCAATTGTTATGTGCGTGGAGTACATATCTTGGTGTTTTTAAAATGACACGTTTACCCTTTGGTGTTAAGCCCGCTGCGGCTATATTTCAGAGAACCATAGAGAATATTTTAAGAGGAATTCCAAATGTTGCGAACTATTTATATGATATTATTATAACAGGTACTACTTTTAATGATCATATAAAAACCTTGGAGACAGTTCTTTCTAAATTAGATTCTGTTGGATTACGGCTTAATAAAGACAAGTGTGAGTTTTTCAAAAACAAGGTTTCTTATTTAGGCTTAAATATTGATCGAAATGGTTTGAGTTTGAATCAAGATCGAATTTCTACAGTTTTGTCAGCGCCCGTTCCTAAAAACGTGTCCGAAGTTAGAGCATTTGTGGGTATGTTGAATTATTATTCGAAATTTATCCCTGACTTTGCACACAAAATGACATTTCTTTATGAGCTTCTTAAAAAGGATGTTAAGTTTAAGTGGTCGGAAAATTGTAATAGGGCATTTGAAGCTTTAAAAAGAGAGGTAACTTCTGATAGAGTTCTGGTTCATTTTAACCCAAAGTTACCCATAGTGTTATCGACAGATGCATCAAATAGTGCAGTTGCTGGTATTTTATCACATGAATGGTCAGATGGATTTAAAAGACCAATAGCGTTTGTTTCTAGGTCATTAACAGCATCATTCAAAAGGAAGCTTTAGCAATAGTGTTTAGTGTGACTAAATTGAAACAAAATTTGACAGGAATTAATTTTATTTTGGAGTCGGATCATAAGCCTCTTTTGGCGATTTTTGGAGAAAATAAGGGCTTACCAGTGATGGCAGCCGCTCGTATGCAACGTTGGGCATTCATTTTATCTGGTTTTAATTATACTATGAAGTACGTTAAGGGCGTAGAAAATTTAGCTGATCATTTATCGAGGTTTCCACAGAGTGAGTTTGTCAAGGATGTTGAAGATTTCAGTTTTGTAAATTATATTTGTAATGATAATAAGCTTAATTTAAATTTTAAGGATATTGCCAGATAGACTAGGCGAGATCCGATTTTAGCTAAACTAAAAGAATATATTCAAAGGGGTAAAATTACTGTTTTAAAAGGTGACGAATTCGCTCCTTTTATTGTTCGTAAACATGAACTGTCGGTAGAGTATTATTGTATACTATGGGGATTTAGGATGATAATTCCTCAAAAATTACGTAAAAAGGTTTTGGAAGAATTGCATTATTCTCATTTTGGTATTGTAAAAACTAAATCATTGGCCCGTTCATATATCTGGTGGCCCAAGATGGATAGTGACATTGAAAAGTTGATATCAAATTGTGTTTCATGTAAAATTAATCAACCAAGTCCTAAAAAAAGTCGTTTAATTCCATGGACACCTACAGATTCACCGTGGTCAAGAATTCACTTAGACTTCGCAGGACCTATTAAGGAGTATTATTTCTTAATAATAATAGATTCATTTTCTAAGTGGGTGGAAGTTTTTAAAACAAAAAATATGACCACTAGTTTTACTATTGGTAAATTGCGTGATGTTTTTAGTAGATTTTGTTTAGTTGACACTGTAGTGAGTGACAATGGACGGCAGTTTACATCCCAATAATTTGGGATGTATTTGAAGACAAATAACATAAAACAGGTTTTGACAGCCCCTGGTCATCCGGCAACAAACCGACAAGCTGAAAATTTTGTAAAAACTTTTAAAAAGTCAATTTTAGCGAATCTATGTGAGGGTGAGAATTTGGAGGACACTATGAATACTTTTTTGTTTGACTATAGATCTACTAAACACTGTGTAACGGGAGAAACTCCCTATTATTAGGTAGATAAATAAAAACGCGTTTCAGTATGTTTTGCCCACCTCTGGTAAAAGATCAAATTGTAAAGAGTCAGTTATCTAATGTGAAAAATTATAAAGGAAACCGAAATGTTTCTTTTGAGACTGGTAGTAATGTTTTTGTAAGAAACTATTCGAATCCAAATAAAGCTACGTGGCAGGAAGCGACAGTCAAAGAGCGTGTTGGTCCTCGAACATATCATTGTATTTTGGCTCGCGATAATCGCTTGATTAAAAGACATATTAGCCAAATGATACGTGGCAGAAATGAACAAATTGGTGAAAATGAACACGCAGTTCCAAATCTTTCCTCGAATCAAGAGTCAGTAGAACCTGACATTTCTCTGGGAGAAGGGGTGCAGAGTGATGTACATCCGGATAAAATAGATCGTAAATTGAGGTCTTTAAAACGTATAAATTATAAAGAATAGAATTGATTTGTTGTTAAAAAAAATGTTTAATTGTTAAATCTTTGCTTTGCAATTTTATAATGCTTATGTTAAATATTATTATAAATATTTATACGTTGGAAGGACCAAGTTGATGAAGCCCTGTCGTTAATTGGTGTGACCAACTGGAGAAGGCGCGCGCTTAGCAGAGACGCCTGGAGACTAGTGTTAAGGCAGGCCGAAACCCGTTAACGGGTTGTTATGGCCATCTAAGTAAGTAAGTAATATTTATGTATTAGTATTGATCAACTTAAGGTGAGAGTTGTGGTATAGTGCCATAAAGTTTCGATTTCTTACTTCTCACTATATCTACTTTATCTATTTTATTATTGTTTAGAATAGTAGCCTTGAATTGTCTATGTCAATATTTGTTTAAGAGAAAATTATAAATAAAACCTTACTTCTTATTTTACTTCTAAACTGAAAACATCATAGACATTTTAATTGCTCCTTCAGCAAAGACAAAGTTGTGTCTTTTTTCGCCTTTTGGAGGTGGAAGGTAGGTCTTCAGAACATGCTGAAATACCCACTTCAGTTTCCTTAACCTCACAGGCAACTCCAACATCTACTGCACCGCTTATACCCGATGTACTTTTCACTAGCCCCATCAGCTGCACTACTTTTTCTTCCAAGTGACTTATACCTTGCAAGCGGCAAGGGCCTCCTCCGGTGCTCATTATTTCCCTTTTATTAGCTAATAACTTCTTCTTTATGTAGCATTTCCAGTCAATCCACACCTGTAAGATTATATTAATTACTGCGATAATTATGCACAAATCATACTTACTTTTTTCCACGCAATGGCACTTTTTGTTGGAGGCCCTAATGCATTAAGGACTTCTGTAACTTCCTCCCAGAATGCTGCTACTTCTTCCTTTGAACGCTGATGATTCCCACAAGCAATGTCAGCTTTAGACGCCATTAAATTTGCTAGTTTTTCGTACTACTCCGGTGTTGTTGTTTTTGACCTGCACACATACATAACAAAACAGTCATATTCCAGTACAAATAATAACAATTTAAAATAAAAAAATTATAATAATAATTTGTATTTAAATCGTTACTGAATTTTTTAATTTTGTGCTTACATTTTTTTTACTTTTTTATTGATAAAAACAAAGGTAGAAAAAACCTCCGTTAACAAAAATAGAACTGAGAGAAATGGAGCACAATCGAAAGAAACTGAGCAGAATCGAACAAAGAATACCAAAATTGCCAGACGGAGAAGATTTCGATTCGAATCGAAACGCAGAATAGGGGTGAATATTCTGTGCGTTTATGATTTGCGATGACTATCAACAAGGCCGAAGGGCAAACACATAACGTTTGTGGTGTGAATTTGGAAGAAATATGTTTTTCACATGGCCAACTTTATGTTGCCTGTCCCAGAGTCGGTACCCCCAGTCGTTTATTTATTCATGCCCAAAATGGAAAAACCAAAAATATTGTTTATCAAAATTTTTTGGATTAAGTTTTAAAATAGCTAGCAATTAATTATTTTTTTTAATATATGAATTTGATGTTAAAATTAAATTTTTTATTATTTCAATTTATACGTATCGAATGATAATTTTTCATTAAAAATACACAAAAAAAAATATTGTGGTGGTCTAGTGGTTAGTGTGTTGGATTACTAAGACGATAGCCCTGGGTTCGACACCCAGCTCTGACATCTTAAAAAAAAAAATATGAAAAAAATCATTTCTTTCGGCGACTACCTCTCAGCAGTCTTCTGGCAAAAGCTCTGAGAGTAATTAATTGCCATGAAAAAGCTTCTCAAATCTGTCGTTCGGAGTCGACTTTAAACTGTAGGTCCCGGTACTCGTGGATAAAAATTAACACACACAACATGAGTGCTCCGAGAAGCTAGGCCGTAACCCTGACACAGGGTGTATGTATGATGGCAAATAATTTTAGCATTTGATGATTTTGCTTTAGGAGTAAATAAAAACTTGTTGAAGAAAATGAAAACCTTTTGTCGCAAGAAATTTTCCAACAATATTTTTTTTACCGCAACAACATAAAAGTATTTGAAGGTTTTTAACAGCAAAATTATTTGTTGTAAATAGAATAACTTTTGTCGTTAAAGGTTTTCCTCTGAAATAACGGCACATTGGAAATTGCTGTTGACGTAAATGATTTGTATTTGCAGGAAATAACTATTATTGTTGCCATAAAATATTTTTTTTTTAATCAAATAATATTACTGTTGTGGTAAAAAAATGTGCATTTGGCAATGACATGACCAATCATTGATTGGCACTTTTTTATCATTGCGATCAGTATTAAATAGTTTGTCGGTGTGAGACAAGTGAAAAAGTGGAATTTTTAGTTTTAAAATAATTAAAATAAAATTAAAGTTTTTCAAATAAACAAACAACAATGTCGGAAGATATTTTCAAAGAAACAATTTGTACGGTGGATTTATCCAATGAAGTGGTTGCATTTCTTTTAAAAATGAATATTTCAATAGAAACAATTTCTACATCAAAAGACATCGATGAAGCTTCCATTACTATCTTGCTGCGGATCGGACATAACAATCACTAATTAAATCAAACTTCAAACGAAGTGAACAATTGTGTTAATACCAAACAATCTTACTCTCATAATTATGATATAAAAAACATTCTAAGTAAAACAATTACAGGAATAGACATTCTGAAATATTATGAAAAAAATAATATGTTAACTGACAATGAACAAAATAATGTGGTTCGCATTGTTATTGATAATATTATCATGAATGGTATTAAAATGGATGTAAGAGTCATGACGGCAGTGGCGCAAGCAATTACTTTTGTTTTCCCGAACGAAAATGAATGCACTTATTTCATTCCACTTAGGGGAAAAAAAATGCATCTGGAAAACTATATGACAGATACTATAATGAAAAACACAGGCGCAAGGCCATGGACGCAAATTCGTTAAAAATGTTTAAATCTGCGGAGCAAAGCACTGTAGAAATGCCTGAGTTGATTTTAACAGAATATAATGACTTCATTTCTAATAAAAATTGGCTAGTATACAATATGGGATGGATGGGATACTTCGGACAAGGCAAAGTCTTTGATTGGGGTCAACCTGGCGGCCTCCAGAACGATCCTTGTTCCCGTTGTATTCAAGTCGACATACAGCCTCCACGTGGCCCTCCTGGATAACATTCTAGCACCCGCGAGCTTGTTAACTAATGTATGCGGCGATTGTCCAATCCCCTGGACTTTAAATTTGGGTTGTGCGTAGGGCTTGAAACCCGCCACGTAAAAACAAAAATTCAATGAAAATCGCAACAATAGCCTCTAAACGGACCCCCTTCTATGTTGACGAATTTGGCAAACGTTTTAAGGACTATGATTTAAGGATATGCACCTGGAACTTGAGAACCCTTTACAGGGAAGGTGCCTCTATCCAATTGGCGGATGCTCTTAAGATATGTAGGGCTGACATCACCGCCATCCAGGAAATGCGATGGATAGGACAGGGTTGTACAAGGCAAGCAATATGTGACATCTACTACAGATGCCATGATAACAGACACGAATTTGGCTACGGATTCGTAGTTAGCAAGAGACTTCGCCATCTTGTCTCAGAGTTCACCCCCGTGAACGAAAGGATAGCTACGATCCGGATGAAGACAAAGTTTTATAATATCAGCCTCATCTGCGTGCACGCCCCGACGGAAGAGAAGGATGATGCGTCCAGAGATGCTTTCTACGCAAAGCTTGAGGATGTATATGATAGGTGTCCGGCACATGACGCCAAAATTGTCCTCGGCGATTTCAATGCGAAAGTTGGACGTGAAGGTATCTTTGGCCCCACTGTCGGACAGTTCAGTCTCCATAATTCCACCTCGCCGAACGGCTTGAGACTGATCGATTTCGCCGCGGCGCGAAACATGGTAGTTTGTAGCACCAAGTTCTAGCATCTCGATATCCATAAGGCCACCTGGCTCACTCCTGATCGATCTACCAACAACCAGATCGATCACATTGTGATTGATGGAAGGCATGTATCCAGCATACTAGACGTGCGGACATTTAGAGGTCCAAATGTCGACTCGGACCATTATCTTGTCGCAGCCAAGATGCGACTGCGCAAATGCGCAGCGAATATGGTACGTTCTAGTGTTCGAGGGAAGCTGGACATCAAAAAGCTGCGATCACAAGAGACAGCCAGGTCGTTTTCCGATCGTCTTTCTAACGAGCTCAATTACATCCCGTCCTCTCTCGAAAGTATTGGTGGACAGTGGTCCCACATCGCTCACTCTCTGCGCAACGCTGCCGAAACAGTCCTTGGTTTTGAGCGTGCTCCCCGCAGAAACCAATGGTACGATGAAGAGTGTCGTGAGACCACTGCGGCAAAGAATGCTGCCTACAGAAGAACGTTGCACGTTTAAACCCGGAGCAACCTCCTGCAGAGACGAACATGGTAATCTGGTTACAGATGCACATAGTGCACTGAGATTATGGAGACAGCATTTCTGTAATCTACTGCAAAGCGATGACAACAGAATTTCCGCCCCTAGAGATGCTGTGCCGGATCCAATCGATGACGACGACATTGAAATCCCGTCACCCAATTATGAAGAGGTCAAGGTTGCCATACGGCGACTGAAAGGTAACAAAGAGGCTGGACCTGACGGTCTGCCCGCTGATCTCTTCAAGTATGGAGGCGATGAGCTGGTTAGGTGCATGCACCAGCTCATTTGCAGAATATGGCTGGAAGAAAGTATGCCCGATGATTGGAATCTCAGTGCCCTCTGTCCGATCCTGAAAAAGGGAGACCCCACAATATGCACCAACTACAGGGGTATAAGTGCATTGAAATGGCACTATATTTAACAAAAGTGTCCAGCTCCTTGCGTATGCAGATGACATAGACATCATTGGGCATACCAAGCGAGATGTCACCGCAGCCTTTAATGCTATTGAACGAGAGTCTGCAAAAATGGGTCTGGCGGTAAATGAGAGCAAGACGAAGTACATGTTGTCGACGAGTTGATTGCATCGGCTCCCAGGTTACAGCCGGCAACTATACATTCGATGTGGTCAAGGAGTTCATCTACCTTGGCACCGCCATTACCAGCAAGAATGATGTCAGTCTGGAGATCAAACGAAGAATCACACTGACCAACAGGTGCTACTACGGTCTCAGTAGGCAGTTTAGTAATAGAGACCTCTCTCGTGCGACGAAATTAACACTCTATAAGTCGCTTATTCTTCGGTGATTCTCTATGGTGAGGAAGCATGAACGCTGTCTTGTTCCGATGCAGCGGTCTTGGGAGTATTCGAGAGAAAAGTTCTTCGTAAGATCTTTGGTCCTCTAAGGGATGGCGATGAGTTTCGCATTAGAACCAACTATGAGCTGTATGAGCTCCTCGGCGATGTGGGCGTTGTTCAGCGCATTAACATCCAGCGGCTACGCTGGCTCGGCCATATTTTTCGGATGGATGAATCTGCTCCAGCGAGAAAAGTTTTCGATGCGAAGGTCACTGGACGTCGGCGTAGAGGACGACCGTGTTTACGTTGGAAGGACCAAGTTAATGAAGCCCTGTCGTTAATTGGTGTGACCAACTGGAGAAGGCGCGCGCTTAGCAGAGACGCCTGAAGACTAGTGTTAAGGCAGGCCGAAACCCGTTAACGGGTTGTTATGGCCATCTAAGTAAGTAAGTAAGTACACAATATTCCTACAATTTTGAAACAAATATGGCAGCAAACATCTGAAAATCGGCTAAAAGAGAATAAAACATCACTGGACGAATTTTTAAAAGCTTGGCCCAGATACAAAGACCCTAACGAATTTGAACTTATTGATGTGGATTTCGAAACAATGCATCCAGGAAAAAAATTTTTATTGCTTGGAAAAATTGATGCCTTTGAGAAAAACGTTTCCGAAATATTATTCGCAACAAGTATCAAAGATAAATTAAATTTTCAGAATTTTGAAAAATATAAATCGGCAGAAAATTTTGGTAAGTTGATGAGATAAATTCTTTTCTTTAATTCATTGCATGAAAAATATTTTTACAGATTAGCGACATCTTTATTTCTCTTACTTACTACATGCGGTTATAACTCCTCCACGCATCAACAAGGAAGCGAAACCATCTATATATAATGCACAAAAGGATATGATTGGCCATATAATAAATATAAACAATTTGATCCAGTGGGAAGATGATGCCAGATCCCTTGCTGCGAAAGAAAAACTTACATTGCAGCCTAAAATACTAGTGGTTGGTGAATCATTGGATAAGTTAAGCGAATTTTACGTACTTTTTAGTGGCGTACGATATAAGGTCGAAACCTTACTTCGTGCTGTCGATTTGATAATTAAATTATGTTTTGTCATGGAATTAGAATACTCCAAAAAGAGCAAATATGTGTGGATATTTTTACAAAATTACGTTTATAACATTCCCTCACAAGATAAAAATTAAAAAGTTAGAAACTATATTAAACAAACTTAAAAAACTTTAAACGTTATCATCTTGTTATATTGCAAGAAATGAATGCATATTATTTAAAAAAAAATTGAATTATTTTTAAGTTCAAAACCCCGAAAAATAAATATTTTGCACAATAGTCTTAAAATTACACGAATTCAAAATAAATATTCTCAAACTAAAAATAATGTTTTCATTTATATTATATACGTTACCAATATTTGCATTTGTGATAAAAGTATATTAAACTGTTGAGGCAACAATTTCTGCATTTGCGACAAAAGTATATTGAACTGTAGAGGCAACAATTTCTGCATTTGCGACAAAAGTATATTGAACTGTAGAGGCAACAATTTGTGCATTTGCGACAAAAGTATATTGAACAGTTGAGGCAACAATTTCTGTATTTGCGACAAAAGTATATTGAACTGTTGCTCCAACTGCACCGTTAGGGCAACAAATGTGACATTTTAGGCAACATATTTAACTTTGCCTCAACAATGAATTTACACTTTGGGACAATAGAAACAGACTTGTTCGTACAAATGCAAAATGTTGTTGAGCAAAATCCGAATGTAAATTCTATTTGAATCAAAATCAAATTATCTTGGCATTACAGTCTTTTTTTTTGTGTGTACATATATGTATATGTATGTGATTGGATCTAAGTTAAATTGAAGATATAAAATAAAAATATTGATTAAGTGCAAAAAATAATAATAATTTTAATGCATAAATCATACATACATAAACGGCCTTTACAACCCTGTGTCTGTATTATGGCCTAGATTCTCGCAGCACTCATGTTGTGTGTTTATCCATGAGTACCGGGGCCTACAGTTTAATGTCGACTCCGAAAGACAGACTTGAGAAGTTTGTTCATGGCAATCAGTTACTCTCAGAGCTTGTGCCACAAGTCTGCTAAGTGGCAGTCGCCCTAAAAAATATTTTTTTTAATATTTCGTTGTTTCAAGGTGTCAGAGCCGGGGCTTGATCTGGAGCTCTCGTCTTAGTAAGTCAACACACTAACCACTAGCCCACGGCGACTACAATACATATGTATATCACTGAATAATATAAAAGTAGTAGTGATATAGGAATGACCGACAAAGATTTTGGAATACGGTATTTTGAGAGCGGTCATTACCGAGTCTGTTTAGTAGTTGTTTTCATTTTGCCTTAAAAGGAGTAGCAAAAAGAATGAAAAAATAAATTAGGAAAATGAAATCAAGTACATTTACCAAATTAGCATTTTACAGTTTAACCAGTTACACCATAAATTTTTTTGTTTTTTGGCGTCATTTACACACATGTATGTAAGTATATTCAAAAATTTAATGATGGTGAGATGCAAATAAGAGAAAATTAAAATGACAAAAAACACCACAAACAAATGATGGATGAACAGCGATAGTACAAAAACATAAATATTATTTTGTTTCTTAATGAGGCGAAAAAAGTGAAAGTGTCAAAATGAATGTCTTTTTATGATTGTATTGTATTTATAGCAAAATGTGCTCCACTCCTCATGAAAAGATCATTCAATTGTTTACTAATCGTTTTACATATGCTTACATACTACCCTTTGGAAATCTCCATTCATTCAGCTAACTGCATGTTTGACTAAATTTTTGTTTAAATGTCGTAATTGTTCATCTTTATGAGTATGTATACTTATATATATAATATATCATGTGTATATATAAGTATATATGGGCAATTTCAAAAATTTTCAACATTTGTTGAAACTGCGTTCAGATGCTTATTATTTCTCCAGTTTTTCGATTTGACCAAAACGGTCAAAAGGGAATGGTAGGCCACACTAGAAAACAAGGAAATTCAAAATTTCAGACCATCAGTTCTTTACCTCTTAAAGTTATGGGCACTCAAATATTGAAAAACTCAAAAACAGGCTTGAAATTTACAAGAGTTTTTTCATATTTCATCACTTTTCTACTTTTAGTTTTAAACTTCCGATGCCCACTGATATAAAATAAAGTCACTAGACTTAGTAGATATTTACACTATATAAATTACGCCCATACTACTATTTGGGAAAAAGTTGTACAGCGGTTCATTTTTGAAACCAAAAATTTCCGATTTTTCAATTTTCGCAGTTTTTTCTATAGCGTTTTTGCGCCGTTCAAGAAAATTGCATTTCGTCAACAGTATTTAAAAGATGGTATATTTTGCTAAAATTTGCGCCATATCACGTCGATGTCAGGCTGCTAGTTGCTGAGAACGATGACCTCAAACTTTTATAGAATTGGCGTAAATTTTTCAAAAATGACAGTTTTTCGCGCCTGACATTTGCAATCTTATTTAAAACTGATTTACAGTGGCTCTCATTAATATTCGGTATTTTTATTTTCATTTATTTAAACGAAAATTTTTGCAAGAGAATGAATAAAACTCAGAAATTTATGTTTTAAGAAGAAAATATATTTCCCGAGATCAAATTAATTTATTCTTAGAATATAAAGCGTTAATAAAATTAGATAAATAGGACATAAAGTAAAAACTTAAAAAAATTCAGGTCTCATTAATATTCGGTTTTTTCAATGAAATTAAATTAAACTCCTTAAAAATTATATTAGTATTTTGTTGGAAAACCATTATTGTTTACAACCTCTGATAGACGATTAGGCATATTATAAATAATTTTTTTTAAGTAGTCTGTACTGATCTTATCCCATTCTTCCTGCAGTACTTTTTTAAGCTCATTTCTAAATGAAATAGATTTTTTACGCACTTGGCGGTCTAAATGATCCCATAAATTCTCTATGGGGTTAATATAAGGTGATTGGGCTGGTGTATCAATCACTTCTGGGCAATTATTTTGCAACCACTCGCGCACAACATGGGCTTTATGTTTGGGGTCGTTATCTTGGTATAATTTGAAAGTCGAAGAAATTCCCATTTTTTCGGCAGATTGATTTAAATTTTCCCGCAAAATGTTTAAGTGCATATCCTTGTTCATAATTCCGTCAATAAATACTAGGTTTCCGACTCCCTTTAATGATATACAGCCCCAAACCATCACATGCCCACCTCCGTGTTTTACTGTGGGAGTAATGTTTTTTCCTTTCAACTCTTCATTAGGTTTCCGCCAGCCCATTGTTCTTCCATCGCTACCAAAAATGTTGAATTTGCATTCATCAAGGAAAATAACGTCTTCCCACCAATTCGCAGCCTTTTTTAAATGCTCCTTTGCAAATTTTACTCGACGCTTTCTGTTTTTTAAATTTAAATACGGCTTCTTACGAGCAACACGGCCATTGTACCCTTGCCTCTTAATGGCACGACGTATTGTTTCCGCGGATACAGTCTTATTTAATTCCTCCTTAACTTCACTTACTATTTTAGGAGCACTTAAGCGAGGGTTTGTCTTAATTTTTCTGACAATAAGGCGCTCTTCTGCTTCAGTTAATTTTTTCGGCTGGCCAGTTTGTTTTTTAAATTGAATACGGCTTTCATTTTTGTATCTTCGAACAATGTCGCCGACAGTATTAGGCTTCATATTTAATAATTCAGCTATATTCTTATACGTTTTACCATTATTGTAATGGAAAACCACCAATTCTCTATTCTCCAATGAAGTATTTTTGCCTTTACGACCCATTGCTTCTTATAAACCAGAAATCAAATAAGCAAAACGATGCAAGGCCGAAAATTTTTAAACCACGTGTTTATTTGACTTTCAAAAATTAAAATTTGTCCGTTATACTGGAAATTTTTGCGCAGTTGCAAAATTACTTGGTTGTATTTTTTAGTAAGATGAAAATACCGAATATTAATGTGGCATATATTTGTGCAATATATCACTATTTTAATTATAATAATTTAATTTGTTTAATGAATGTAAAAATATGCAACACACAAAAGCACTATGAATTTGATTATTATTTCATAAAAGAAAATTTTTGGAAATCCTTTAAATTTTATTTAAAAATTAAGGAAATAAATAACGAAAATCAAATACCGAATATTAATGAGAGCCACTGTATGTATTGCGTGATCTAAACTTCTTAATAAATGGCACCTCAACGTCAAGAAGGCGTTAAAATATTTTGAAACGCAAAAATTTTATAAAGAAAATAAAAATTTTGCGAAATTTCATGATTTTGTTTCGCGTTTTTTTTAATTAATCCGTGGTTTAAAATCAATGTAAAGTATTGGAAATGAAGTGCGGCGGTGAACTAAAGATCATATATAAATACGGTTGAATTCGGTCCATATTTAGAGGGTACAGTGGCATTTTTCTTCAAACACATTTTGCTTTGTGACATCTGCAGTTATGTATAGATTCCGCCGCGATTGACACCAAATGAAAGGTTTTTTTAAGCTTGATAATAAAACCGAATAGGCATTAAAAAATTTTCATGATTTTAAATTTTACAGATCAAAAAAAAAAATCCTAACCTCAAAAATAATTCTTATATTTTTTTTTTATTTTTTAATTTGCAGGTTAAAACATTGTTTTTCTGTAAATTAGTTATGCGTTATATAAACACGTATTATAACAATGGGTGAAACATTCACATATTTGCAAAAATTCGCCTTTTTTAATGTTAAGGAATTTTAATTATAATTGATATTTTTTATGTATTTTATCAGTGCATTGATGAATTTTGACTGCACTGATGAATTTGAAATGAGTTTCATGCATCCATACAACATTTATTAAAATAAACCAGTATATTTAACTTTAAATTTTTTTTAAGAAATTTTAACCTCCATAACTTTCGCGCCGTTTGCAATAAATGATTAACGCGAACTGTTTTGGTATGCTAAAATATCACCCTTCACGTGACCAAAGCGTCATTCGTGTCATCCAAAAAAAAAATTTCGAAAAAAAAAATATCAAAATGTCGAAAATTTTTGAAATTGCCCATATATACATGTATTTTAACTTTATTTTAACCAAATTCATACAGAAGTCAATAATAAAAGGAAAAAAAAATAGATGAGGTGCAAAATATATGTATGTATTTATATTTAATTAAGAATACAGTTTCCAAATTGAAATAGATATCAGCGTTGCCACAGAAAAAATTTTTTTCATACCAAAAAATTTTAAAAAACCTACCAAAATCCTCTGCATGCATACCAAAGCTCAATAATATAAAAAATTGTAAAATAATAATGATCACCCTTATTGTGTTTGGCGTAGTTTTGTTGTATTTCGATATTTTTGTTAAAGATTAAAGACAGGTTTTACTAATTTGTACAGAAATGTCGAAATACGACAACGACTACGCCAAACAGAGTAAGGGTAAAAAATTTCCATAGTTGGGCATTTTTCAGTACCAGTACTTTTTCAGTATTTTCTTTTTTTACTGATTATTGAAAAGAAAAATCAGTATTCAGTAAATTTTACTGATTACTGAAAAGAAAAATCAGTATTCAGTAAATTTTACTGTTTACTGAAAAGAGAAATCAGTATTCAGTAAAAAGTACTGACTACTGAAAAAAGAAATCAGTATTCAGTAAATTTTACTGATTACTAAAAAGAAAAATCAGTATTCAGTAAAAAGTACTGATTACTGAAAAGTAAAATCAGTATTCAGTAAAAAGTACTGATTACTGAAAAGTGAAATCAGTATTCAGTAAAAAGTACTGATTTGTGTAAAAAAATTCAGTAAACATTAAATGACTGATAGTAGATACTGTGTGTTTTAAAAATGATATGTACGCATTGCTCACTTACATAAATAGTGGCATAACTGAAAAACTGCATTTCGAGGAATAATTCTTTTTTGTATGTTTTTACTTTTTTTAATTATGAAATGTGTTATTGGGTAAATAAAAACTGATTTATATAGCTGAGACTTCAAGTTCAAAAAATATACTAATAAATGTAAAATAAAATAATTTTTTCAGTTCTTAATTTTTTTTCGAAATGCAAAAAAGTAAGTAAGAAATGAAAAAAGTACTGCAGGAAGAATGGGATAAGATCAGTACAGACTACTTAAAAAAAATTATTTATAATATGCCTAATCGTCTATCAGAGGTTGTAAACAATAATGGTTTTCCAACAAAATACTAATATAATTTTTAAGGAGTTTAATTTCATTGAAAAAACCGAATATTAATGAGACCTGAATTTTTTTAAGTTTTTACTTTATGTCCTATTTATCTAATTTTATTAACGCTTTATATTCTAAGAATAAATTAATTTGATCTCGGGAAATATATTTTCTTCTTAAAACATAAATTTCTGAGTTTTATTCATTCTCTTGCAAAAATTTTCGTTTAAATAAATGAAAATAAAAATACCGAATATTAATGAGAGCCACTGTAAATCAGTTTTAAATAAGATTGCAAATGTCAGGCGCGAAAAACTGTCATTTTTGAAAAATTTACGCCAATTCTATAAAAGTTTGAGGTCATCGTTCTCAGCAACTAGCAGCCTGACATCGACGTGATATGGCGCAAATTTTAGCAAAATATACCATCTTTTATTTTACATTTATTAGTATATTTTTTGAACTTGAAGTCTCAGCTATATAAATCAGTTTTTATTTACCCAATAACACATTTCATAATTAAAAAAAGTAAAAACATACAAAAAAGAATTATTCCTCGAAATGCAGTTTTTCAGTTATGCCACTATTTATGTAAGTGAGCAATGCGTACATATCATTTTTAAAACACACAGTATCTACTATCAGTCATTTAATGTTTACTGAATACTGATTTCACTTTTCAGTAATCAGTACTTTTTACTGAATACTGATTTTTCTTTTCAGTAATCAGTACTTTTTACTGAATACTGATTTCTCTTTTCAGTAATCAGTACTTTTTACTGAATACTGATTTCTCTTTTCAGTAATCAGTAAAATTTACTGAATACTGATTTTTTTTCAGTAATCAGTACTTTTTACTGAATACTGATTTTTCTTTTCAGTTAACAGTACTTTTTACTGAAAACTGATTTCTCTTTTCAGTAATCAGTAAACAAATAAACAGTACTTTTTACTGAATACTGGTTTACGTATTGCAGTAAAAAAGTAATGCAGTATGCCCATGTATGATAATTTCAGTCAGCGCTTAATAAATTGTTTAAGCCACCAGTATCTCCAGCCATAACATTAGCCATATCTGTGGCCAGAATCTGGATAACATTCAGCAGTTAATTCATTAGCATAAACGTTAGGTTGTGGGTAATACAAAACATTATTAAAGTTAATTTAGCATGCCATACTTAATTTTAAATGGTGTACCAATCTTCGATCGCAATTTGTGTATGTAGTACTAGTTTGGTTTTTTCCTTAGTATTAATTTTTACCATAGCAGTTTGATGATTTTAAATGGTTTTTGAATACACAAAGCAAAACGAACAATAATCCTTTTTAGCCCCTATGCTCTAAATATTATTTTGTTTTCATCACTGGAAGTAGAATATTATATAAAAACTTTTAGAAACAAACTGTAATTGTTTGTTTTTACCTGATTGTCGGAATATCGTCCTTAAATTTTCAGTTTCGTTCGACTTCTGCGTTTTTGATAAAAATCTACAATTTATGTTTGCATATATTTATATATATTTTGAATATATGCCGAATTCACAAAATTTTGTATCGTTGTTTCATGTATTGAATACAATGTTTGCTTGTGAACATCTATCGTATGTATATGAAAGTATTTTTTGTGTATTAAACGTCAAAACCCAAATAAGAAAAAGAAAAACTGTATTAAAACGTTGATTTTTACAAGCAAAATAAATTTTTCTTCCATTTTTATATTTATTTATTTTATTTAATTTGCTGCTGACAATGAAAAGAATTTTTTTGTGTTTATATTTTTGTCAATATTTTTCTTACTTACTTACTTAGCTGGCCATAACAACCCGTTAACGGCCTCACGACACTCTTCATCGTACCATTGGTTTCTGCGGGGAGGACGCTCAAAACCAAGGACTGTTTCGGCAGCGTTGCGCAGAGAGTGAGCAATGTGAGACCACTGTCCACCAATACTTTCGAGAGAGGACGGGATACAATGGAGCTCATTAGAAAGACGATCGGAGAACGACCTGGCTGTCTCTTGTGATCGCAGCTTTTTGATGTCCAGCTTCCCCCGAACACTAGAACGTGCCATATTCGCTGCGCATATGCGCAATCGCATCTTGGCTGCGACAAGATAATGGTCCGAGTCGACATTCGGACCTCTAAATGTGCGCACGTCTAGTATACTGGATACATGCCTTCCATCAATCACAATGTGATCGATCTGGTTGGTAGTTGATCGATCGGGAGAGAGCCAGGTGGCCTTATGGATATCGAGATGCTGGAACCTGGTGCTACAAACTACCATGTTACGCGCCGCGGCGAAATCGATCAGTCTCATGCCGTTCGGCGAGGTGGAAGAATGGAGACTGAACTGCCCGACAGTGGGGCCAAAGATACCTTCACGTCCAACTTTCGCATTGAAATCGCCGAGGACAATTTTGGCGTTATGTGCCGGACACCTATCGTATACATCCTCGAGCTTTGCGTAGAAAGCATCTTTGACCGTATCATCCTTCTCTTCCGTCGGGGCGTGAGCGCAAATGAGGCTGATGTTATAAAATTTCGCCTTCATCCGGATCGTAGCTATTCTTTCGTTCACGGGGGTGAACTCTGAGACAAGATGGCGAAGTCTCTTGCTAACTACGAATCCGCAGCCAAATTCACGTCTGTTATCATGGCAGCTGTAGTATATGTCACATGTTGCTTGCCTTGTACAACCCTGTCCTATCCATCGCATTTCCTGGATGGCGGTGATGTCAGCCCTACATTTTTTGAGAGCATCCGCCAATTGGATAGAGGCACCTTCCCTATAAAGGGTTCTCACGTTCCAGGTGCATATCCTTAAATCATAGTCCTTAAAACGTTTGCCATGGTCGTCAACATAAAAGGGGGTCCGTTTAGAGGCTTTTGCTGAAGTTTTCATTGAAATTATGTTTTTACGTGGTGGGTTTCAAGCCCTACGCACAACCCAAATTTAAAGTCCAGGGGATTGGACAATCGCCGCATACATTAGTTAACAAGCTAGCGGGTGCTAGAATGTTATCCAGGAGGGCCGCTTGGAGGCTGTATGTCGACTTGAATACAACGGGAACAAGGATCGTTCTGGAGGCCGCCAGGTTGACCCCAATCAGAGACTTTGCCTTGTCCGAAGTATCCCATCCATCCCGTGGCAAGTTTATACTTAACTGAAAATAACGGGGACATGAGAGTAAAAGGAATCGAAGTCTATTCTGAAAGTAATTTGCAACTTTTCAGATCTCCGCCACAAAGGCGTAGAGGATCAAAATCAATTTGTAAAATGCTCATAAAGCAAAACAGAAAATCAAATGCTCAATGGGAAGATCAGGAGAGAAACTTGGCTGAAAGTATTTATTACAGATCCCCCTCTACGTATTTATTTTTAAGAAATACTTTAAAACTGAACCTTCCAACCCTTTCTTCCCTAAGCAGATGGAGCGATATTAAGAATTTGCAGCCTGGCAATAATTTATGCATATATAATGTACTGGAAGCAGCAGTTCGTAAAATGCAGAAAAACAATGTAGCCTAATTTTTGATGAAGTATCTATCCGGCGTAATTTTACATATAATAACTCTTCAGATGTTATAGATTTAGGTTATAGATTTATTTAGTAGGTAGGATTTATTAAGCTACATAAGTAAAGTTTCGTATTTGGGCAGCAAAATTTTTTCCATTAATGGACTTATTCAAATAATATAATGTCTCTATCAGAAGAAATGTTTCAAGAAGATGACATGCTTTTTATTTTAACCAGTCACTTTAATCAAGATCCATTAGAGAACATATTTTCGTACCTTCGCGCAAGAGGTGGACACTGTAAAATCCTTCAGTTCATGAATTCAACATTACCATGGCCAAGCTGTTATCTTTAAAAATAACTCAGTTTACCTAATTGTGAAAAAGATGATGCGGTTATGTTGCCTATAAATTTTCAAACAATTTCAGAGGATCTTTCAAAAGATGACAGCATATCCCGATGCCAACAAACCTCCACAGAGAACGCTCTTGATGTCTATGAAGGTAATGAAGAATATTTTGACGAAAACAGCGATATTTTTAATTCCGTTACTGTACCAATTGAATTAACGTCAAGCCGTTATTTCGCTGGGTACATAGCGCAACGAATATCTTGCCAAAAATGTCGATTGGATATAATTAAACCCACCCAAATATGAACATACCCCTCCGAAATGTATATACATGCGAAAAATTAAAATGAAGAATCAGATTTTGGAAGTTTGTGTGGACCATCCGATTTGTTTTTTGAAATATGCAAGATACAAATAAAAGTATTTGAAAAAATATTCACAGAAGACAAAAGCATACGAAATATTAAGAAAACTATTGTCAAACAATGCATACAATGCACCAAAAATACAACATATTCCTTTTGGTATGAGGAGAATGACGTATGCTATAAACATAGATTAGAGATGCTGAATCTTCTTGTGCTAACATTACTTCGTAAGCATTCTTCATGACAGACTGAAAACTATAAATCATCGAGTGGTGAGAAAGTCAAAATTTTAACTCATTAAAAATTAATTTAAATAACCTGTCCAAATGTAAAAACATTTTATCTTTATTTCTTTGTTAAAATTTGTATATTATAATAAGTGCTTGTTAAAATTTTTATGTTATTTATAAGAAATCAGCATTTCGGTGCGAGTCGATTAATTTTTATTTTGTACACCAATAAAACACATATTCTTTACCCTATATAAATATCAACTTTTATAAAATTCATTTTCTTGTTTACTACAAATATTATGTGGTTTAAAAAGTATTAAAAAGAAACAAAACACAAGAAGAACTTATGAGTGGAATACACATATATGCATACAAACATATCGCACACCCAATTCAAAAGTGACACAACTCAAAAATTAAAACTACACGTAATAATACATAAACTCGAAAAATACAAATTTTGAGTTGTGTCACTTATGAACTGGGTGTGCGATATGCATGTGTACGTCTGCTTGTTATAGCTCATTCTCTTTTTAGCAAAATTCGTCTCCCTTTTTATCTTTCAGAGAGACTATAAATGATTTTCTCTTTTATATGGGATTTTTGATAAATCCCATGCAGGTTTTTGCAATGGAAAAAACAATGTATTGAGTGCACAATCTTTATATTATATAGTCTTTGGTACAACTATTGTAGTGCCGTACAGTCAAACAACGAATACAATGAATACAAGGGTTTTGTGAATTCGGCAATAGTTATTTATTAATAAAACATGCCTCCTTTAATTTTTTTTTTATTTTAAATTTCAGTATATTGTTTGTTTTGTTAAACAGAGATGATTAAGACCATATCATCGCAAGAATTACAAAACGCTGTAACTGACAATATTCAATTAATATTCACCAGAGCCAAAAAACCTGTATGAAAGTAGAGCAAAGACACTAATATTTTTTAAAACGCAGACGGCGTAAGTGAACTTCTTTTTATCATAGAAATCTGGGACCGGGACCAATCGACGCGTATTTTTTTACTGATAAAAATGATGAAAAAAACGGATTTTCGATTTTTTGTCAGTTACAGCGTTCGTTACGTATTTAGTTAATAGCGGTTACAATCTACAGTACAAGTCAACTGTCCAACTATTAACGAATCTAAAATTTAAAAACTGTTCAAAGTTAAATAATTTTCCAATTTTGCCAGTAATTTGTTTCCGAAAATTTACTATTTTAACTTTTTTTGACACCAGTGAAAAACACACAATTCGCACTTCTACTTTAATTCATACATAGCTGCCCCACTTGTAAAAAGTTTAGTGTTGACAGTAATGCAAATTGTTTAAGGTACATAACATGCGTTGCGCCAAATGTGCGTTTCACACGTCTGTAAAAAAATTTTAAATGGTGAAGTTTCATAAAACAAGCTACTGGCAAAATTGGATAAGTATCTAACGTATAGAAGTTAAATAATTTTTAACTTTCAGATGCGTTGAAAACACGATATGCTCTGAAATTATTTCAATATGTAGCGTGTTGTTTTAATATTTATTTATTAAAAATTAATTTTATATTTTACAAGTTATAAGTAAGCTTTATAATATATGTATTAAAATGTTTCTTTATGACTGGCGTCTATTCACATGAAAACAGAAAAAAGAATGGCTGACGCAATACACAAAACGTCGGTTAAAAAGCTTCTAGTATGCCGTGTTAGTAAACGCTAAAACATATATGACTAGTGTGAGTAAATGTCAAAATGTACTCTGATAAGGATCAAAACTGCAATGTTACACCACAATACCCCCCGCCTAGTTATCGCACTAACGATACCTATGGGGTATTTGATCATGACGACCTGATGTAGTTACTCGTTGTTGTTGTCTGTGGTAGAAACTTTTTATGTCGTCTTTTCTGCAACTTTGATGATTTTTCACATCGTTGTTGAGCGGTAGTTCATTACAGTTCATTCCTGGCTGGTATAATGTTGTTGTTGTTATACATCGTTGTAGGTGTTGTTATACATCGTTGGGTTTGGCCGTCTATAATCTGGTGTAGAACTGCTCCCACTGCGACGTCGGATGCGTCAGTTGTAAGAGTTAGCTTTGCATTTGAAGCCATATAATTTAATAGTGTAGCGTTCGCGAGGTCGTTTTTGCAGGATTCGAAAGCGTTTTCGGCGTCGGAAGTCCAGTTAATGAGGCTGTTGTAATTTTTCCGGTTACCGGGTATTAACTGTTGTAAAATTTGTTGATTTTTTGTAGTTTAAGTGCGAAACAAATTTATCATTCCTAAGAACTGTTTTAGGTCTCTTGCTACCTTAGGCCTCTGAAAGCTCCGGATTGCATCAACCTTTTCTTCGGGGGGTCTTAAACCGAGTGAATTTAATTTGTGGTAAAAAAATGTCAGTTCGTGTTCACCAAAACGACACTTGCTAAAATTAACGCCAAACTTTGCTGAACGAAGGCGATCCAGTACGACCCTAAGGTGATGCTTGTGCTCTTTCTCGGACTTTGATGCGATTAGAATGTCGTCTATACATGCGAATACGAAATCGAGACCTTTGAGTACTTCATTTATGTGGCGTTGAAACGTTTGGGCTGCGTTTCTCAAACCAAACGTCATATATAGGAATTCGTATAACCCGAAAGGGATTATAATGGCGGTTTTGGGTATATCACCTGGCTCGACAGGTATTTGATGGTACGCCCTTTGAAGGTCTTTGGTTGAAAAAATGTTTTTTCCGTGTAAAATGCTTGTGACGTCATGCTAATATGGTATGGGGTACCTGTCAGGCACTGTTATGTCATTCAAAGCGCGGTAGTCCCCACAAGGACGCCACTCACCATTTGCTTTCTTCACCAAGTGCAGTTGGTTCGCCCAGTAGCTTTTCGATGGACGACAGATGCCCCTATCCATTAAATATTCAAACTCCCTCTTTGCCGCAATTAGTTTGTCCCCGGCTAGCCTTCGAGAACGGGCATACGTTGGAGGGCCCTTTGTAGTAATATGATGTGTGACGTTTGTACTAGCGGGTGTTTTATTTGCACTGATAGTAGCGAGGTCTTTAAATTCATGTAGCAACTGTGCATAGCGCCCCTGAAAATTATAGACAAGTATTTGGTTATCGCATTGAGTAGTTATACCACTTACCTCCAGCAAAGCTTTCCGGTCGATAAGCTTTCCGCGCTTTACGTCAACTACAATGTCAAAATGTTTCAAAAAGTCGTATCCTATAATTGGATTGCTAACATTCGCCACTATAAACGTCCATATGAATTCACGCCTCAATCCCAAAGAAACCTTGATGCGCTTTTCACCATAAGTTCGTATCGAAGTATTGTTGGCTGCGAATAGTTCGGTTGTCTTTGTAGAATTTGCGTTGACTGAGTGACATACCGGCAGAACGGATACATCCGCGCCTGTATCTATTAAAAAGCTTCGTTTTGAGATCGTTTCGTTAATTAAGAGGCGAGCTATACGGTAGCCATCTTTGTGTCCGCCCGCTGGATCACAAGATGCGGTTAGTTTTTTGAAATTTTGTTGTAAGAGCATGGTTCGAGGTATTTGCGCGCGTTTTCGCCAAATTTTTCGTGATACCAACAGAGTTGTTCCCCGGACCGATTTAACACACCTAGGTGTTTGACGTTTTTCTGTCTTTTTGCTGACACAGAGCGTGAGCGATGTTTATAGTTGTTACCTACACAGAGGCTGTTAATTTGCTTCTCGAGACGTTCCAGTCTTTTATCTAATTCTGATATTCCCACGGGCAACGATCGTGATGACGTCACGACTGACAAATTTTGGAATTCACCAACTTCCATTATTTTGTCGGCCAACTTTGCCAGCTCGCCTAAATCAGCATCTGATGCCTGTAAAATTACTCTTACCTGTGCTGGTAACCGTTGCTGCCATAGCGTTTTTAAAAATTCGCGTGTAACTTTGTCTTTAGCAAGTGCACTTAACTCGTTGAGTACACACGATATACAAATATATTGGTGAAGGTATAACACTGGCCTTTGAATGATCAATTCACAGCAATTTGTCTTATTCCTAAGGCGCTTAATAGTAATATAAGAAAAACAAAATGTACGTTCTGTCATAAATGTTCTGTCCTTTCTAAAAATTCAAATACAATGCAATGCATTTAGTAGGGGTTTACCCCTGAGTATTGGTCTCGAATAAAAAAGAAATATAAATTCAAGCCTCTTTGGGTTTTCGCAAAATGTTACCTTAGTGTCTTATAATCCCTCTAAAAATAAATTTGTTGTTTTCTTGTCAACTTTGTATTGAAATAAAGATATAACTGGTCCAAAGGAAACGCCTCAAATAATAATGCATTATAATAAAACTAAAAGTGATGTAGACACAATGGACAACATGTTGTATCAATACACGTGTAGAAGAGAAACTCGACGAAGATCTTTTGCATTGTTCTATAATCTTATTGACACGGCAGCTCTTACAGAATATGTAATATTTATGTAAAATAATTCCGAAGGTACCGTTAAAAATTCTTGTCGTGGGCAATTTCTGGAGCAGTTGGGAGAAGAACCTTGCATCCCACATTAAAAACTCCATCTAAAAATAACTTTACTGTTGGTAGATTTGGAGTCAAGACAGCGAATCAGTATACTGTCTTTCGAATTATAATTAAAAAATAATCTAAAAGATATCAGGAGAACCAGTTTTTGCTGCAGATGAATGTATAGATTTTATGGCAGACAATGTGCCAGAGCACAATGCAACTGGTCGTATTAAGCAGAAAAGCAAATATTATATGTGTCGTGAAAATATAGGAAAGTTCTGAAACATGTGCAAAAACCCAGTGTGCTCTGAGCATTCTCTTACCCAAAACAAAATTTGAAAACTGTCACATTGACCAATCTTGTTCACGATATAATTTGAGATAATTTTATTTGCACTCATGTTCATTAATATATGTAAATATATAAAAATTAATTGAAAAACATTTTAAAGTAAACAAATATACCTATTTTAAATAATAAGAGTGTTCTCTCTATTGAAATACATATACTCAAAATTATGGTAGAACCCACCCAGGTGAGTTTCGGGTAACGACGAGTAAAAAATGAAAAACTCAAAAAATCTTGTAGTACACCATAAATATATTTAAAATTTAATTATTTTTTAAGTTCTTTAAGGCAAAATATAAAGATTTTGGTATTAACTGTGGAATGTGCAAAATGGATAACCCTTTACTTTTGCAATACTTGCATTGTTAAAATACTTTTATATTTGAAATATGACTACTTGTATTTCCTGTTGTTGACCTTTGTTTATATTTGAAAACTAAAAAGTTCATTTACTTTGACAATGTCATAATAAGCAAAAATCAAATCAGAATTTAATAAGATATTTATTTAATAAACTTTTAAAGTGAGAATTTTCGAAATTGTGAAATAAAGTAAAAAGAAATTTGCCAAAAGAAATAAGAATAAAGGAAGTATATATAATATAACATAATTTAACAAAAAAACAAAATCATGTGAAAGAAATAGTAATAATAAGAACAGAGATCAAAAATGCAAGTTAGTCTAAGTTCCCTCCTGGTTTAAGAACGGTTACTTTTAATAAATAAAAACACTTTAAAATGAAATAAAAAAACTGACTTTTTTTAATTAAAAGAAAAATCAAAACATAATTCGCGCTTAATGAAGAACCTTCTAGCATGGAACCTGCTACTCTGCGAATTGATAAGGCGAATATAGGATTTTTAGCATGCAGCTACTAGACAAAGAACTACAATAGATAGTAACGAAGGTGCACAAACATAGCTGCCAGATAAATTGACCATGAAATCGTCAAACTTCGACAAAAAAATCGTCAAAATCGTCAAATTGTTTCCTTCAAATCGTCAAATAATCGTCAACAAAATATAAATAAAAATATTGGGCCATAGTCATAGTCAATAAAAAAGCATACTTTAGGGGTTATAAAGTCGACTTTTTTTAAAAGTGCACTTTTTGTTAACCATAGACAAAATAAAACATACTTTAAATGAAAAAGTATATTTTAAAGTTAAAACATGCTGAAGTTGTTTTTAAATTATTTAACATCCAACTTGAAATTCAAAAACTAAAATTATAAATTAAGAATTTTTAAAAAATTAAATAATTTTGTGGTAAGTGTGTATAAAGTGAAATAAAAATGTGATCAACTGATGGAATTATAAGGTACTTTGCTATTTTGGAGAATTTGCGAGATGAAAGAAAGCACAAAGTTTATAGGTAAAGGTTTGTGCCTTTTTAGCTGGGTGATGGCGAATTTTATGCCAGGTATAGATTTGATAAGGAAACAAAACGTTTCTTACTAAGTTTAGTGGATGACAAACAACGTACAAATAGTTTACCCATTCCCATAAAAGCTTTCAAGTTTTAACAGCATTGCGGTTTTTGGGAAGAAATGCCCATCAAAGCAACATTAG
The DNA here is from genome assembly GCA_963576795.1 of Metopia argyrocephala. NCBI lineage: Eukaryota > Metazoa > Arthropoda > Insecta > Diptera > Sarcophagidae > Metopia > Metopia argyrocephala. The sequence goes on along the minus strand of OY756208.1, from coordinate 104,520,373 downwards.
TAAGTAAAACGGCTATCGGCTATGATGTCAAAATTTTCTTAGAAAACAAAATATTTTGATTTAAATTTAAAACGCAATAAAAATCACCAACTAAAAAATATAAGAGACTGCATCTAATAAGCTCGCAGGCATTGTACTTTAAAGTAGTTTTTTTAGCTGATCTCCAGAGATCCCACATATTGGAAAGTAGCAGATAACAGCTTAACTTACTAAAACCTACTTAGGGAAAGCACTCACCACACATTCAACATGCAACGATGAGGCAATTGCGTTTGATCATACAAGGGTGAATGTATAACACTGGCCTTTGAATGATCAATTCACAGCAATTTGTCTTATTCCTAAGGCGGTAAACAACAATATAATTAATAATCATATATGTATGTACTGTCCTTTCCAAAAATTCCAATACAATGTACAGCATTTAGTAGGGGTTTACCCCTGAGTATTGGTCTCAAATAAAAAAAAAATATGTCTCTGGTAACTGTCGGTAGAGTCATAAAAAATATTTATAAAAAATTGCACTATTGCTTTCGGACTTTATAACGGTTCCAAATAGTGCTGAACCCGTTGATGAAAAAAGAAAATTTCAGCAATTGGCGTGACTTCCAAACGTAATAAGAGCCATCGATTGCACACATGTGCGTATAAAGAGTCCAGCCAAGGCTGGAAATGCATTTACAACAATTTTTATACACACATATCTAAGAAAAAAATCTTAGAGTATAAATGAATTAATGAACGAAACAGTATAATATGTATTAAATAATAAATGAATAGATTTGTACATGAACATCGATATCACTAGAACGCATAAAAGTGATTTCCATATACGGATTAAATATATCTTGCCTTTTCAATTTTTTCTTTTTTATTTAAAAATTCAACAATTTAAAAAAATTTTTTTTTGGGTTTCCGTTTTAATTTTTTTTTTTGTATTTTGTAACAAAATGTATGAAAACGATTTCTACATTTGAGTTGGTACCCATTAAAAGCCGATTTAATTTAAAATATACTTTTATTTTGACTATAGTTACAAACAAAATAAAAACATTTTACTAACTTAAAACTGTTTTTAAATAAAACTGACTTTTTTGTTTGACTATGACTATAGCCCATTATCTTTTAAAAAAACGTTTGTTTTTATTTTAGTAAAACTGTAGCATCAAATATATAATATAGTATATAAAATTTCAAGTCCTAAATAAAGAAAAAACATTGTTCATAGTTTTCGTCTAATGATTTTTACTGACTATGAAGTCATTCAGACCAAATTCCGAAACTTTATCTTTATTCTCAAGGTATACAATAATCAGAATTTATTTTGTATGGGAGGTACCACACCCACGTCTAATTTTGAGCAAATGATGCCATATTATACTTTTAGTATTTTAGTCTATCTATGTTCTAAATTTTAACAAAATTGGTTCAAACAGACAAACTGACTTACAAAGAGATTTATAATGTCTGCATATGGTTTTGTTATACATATCGCTCATTTGCGAGAAGAGTGGCATAACATAACTTTGAGTTAATAATGCAGAAATATGAGACGAATTATAATTTAAAACATATTCAAAAATTCTATTTTTATCTCTTTTTTTCACTGAGTGGCGAACAAAAGTGTCTTGTACTTTTCCTATACGTTAAGGCTAAATTAAAATCTTTAAACGCATTTATCTCAAAATCGCTTTTTTGAGTTATGCCACTCTTCGCGTAAATGAGCGATATGTATATTAACTTACACATTTTACTTAGTTTAGGTACAATTTTGAAGTCAAAGCATTCTCTATTCCTTAGATTTAAAAAATCTATTGTAAATGTAATGGCGACATTTGTAAGTAGTTTCTAAGATATAAATTATTTAGATTTATTTGACTAAATAAATATTCGTTTTTCGCAAAATAATGTAGTAAAACTAATTTTTTTCGAATAGAGTTTAGATAAAGTTAAAAAAAAGACTAGTTTCTTAATTCCATGTCTGATATTTTATTTAAATCTAATAGTTTATAGTTATTTAGCATATATTCACATTCTTCAATAAAATGGTAAAATACTTTCCTAACACGAAATATTTTCTTCATTTATTATTTATTAAGAATTTAAATGTTTATATTCGTTCTCGAAATAAAATCTTATTAGTATTTGGCCACGAAGTTCATACGAGTATAAAAATTAATACAACAAATAACAATAATACGTTTTTATAGTTCATCAATTCTTTCATTTGTCAAAAAATATATTTTCATCAAAGTTTAAAAATTTGTTTAAAAACAAACAAACAAATGTTCGGTCTTTAGTACATTTATTTTTAAAAATTTACTCATTACCGATTTTAGCAAGACTTTCATTTCACTATATAAAAATTGTATGTTCGCTGCTTTACCTTGAAATATATGTATATGTACTTAAAAAAAACTTAAACACATTTTTAGTCGTTGGAAAATTTTCAAAATACTGGCTAAAAACCAATCCTAGACGTAAAATTTTTCTTGGTTTTTTTTTTTCTAATACTTAATATCTTTTAAAGTTTGGTGCATTAAATTGCTTGATATATACATATATAGAAATAATGTAATATTCTATATTTCCAAAAGCAATAGTTTCAAATAGAGTAATAATGGTAAGGAATTAAAATAAATAAGCTTTGCAAATTATGAGTTTCTAAAAATCGTCAAAATAAATCAAAATCGTCAAATTAAGGGTAAAAATCGTCAAATCGTCAATATGCGCACAAATGCTATATGGGCATTCCCTGGGGTAACGAACGTACGTTCGTAAGCTTTTAATGTACAAAGAATTGTTGCGGGTGTCTTGACGGTAACCTGTAACGAACTAACAAATATCACTGAGGCAGAATAGTATGTATGTACTTACCCAATTGAAAAATTGCGGTCCGATGACTACGACCAGAATCGAATGGCCACACCCTGTACTTATTCAATTTCTGTAGGCATGAGTGATTGTTACACATTTTTCTGATAGTCTTTTCGTTTTTATAATTTGAATTTTTGTTTATTTTTTCTTGATTATTGAATGAATGTTGTGTATTAATGTTTTATGTACGTTTTGTGTGAGTTAAATGTTTTTTTTTTGTATATTAAATCCCAAATTTGTCTTTTGTATCGTCTTCTTCCAAGTATAGTGCCCAAATATGAAGAGATTTACATGACTGTTGTTTTATGTACTTAGTAAATGTATAGGTATTGCGATGTTCTCGGGAATAAGCAACGTAAAACAGCGGTGTAATTTTGTGTGATGTTCATTCATATTTTGGGGGCAAGTTTGTCGATCTTAACATTCCTGTATTTTTTATGTAATTGTTATAAATGTAAGTTGTCGCATGAGAGGTAAAAATGTAGTTTTGTAGGGGAGTGGAGAGATAAGGCTATGATATGTTGGAGAGTATGTCAGATTAATTTAAGCGCGATTATCTTCCAAAAAAAGGGAATAGGCGGTTAGTTATTTTATAACTTTCTAAGATAATTTTTATGTGTAGGCCAGAGAAAGTTTTGAAATAAAAAGATAGTGTTTCGTTTACAACAAGAAAATCAGTGAAAATAGCGGGTATTCGGAAACGAAAAACAAGTAGAGAAGAATAGAACATAGAACATTTTTATTTTAGAATTTCTGAGAATATTTATTAACCTGGAGGTGGATGCAGTGGTAGTTTCAGCGAAGTGGACGGTTGGCACAATAATTGAAATCATCGACCCACAGATAACCACGGGTAGTGTTGTTGGTAACAGAACCTCATTATCTATCTATCCTCCAGGTAACAGATTATAATCCATAGAATATATATTTATATCTCAAGATACCAAGTGAACGGGGCGTGAAGATCCCATTAAACCGTTATTTGGTTGAACGTTATCGCAGTCTTTGTGTTTAAGAAGATACCTGAAAAATAGAGGAAAATCGTGTTTTTTTTTTTTGTTATTAACTGTAATTTATTTTTGTAAAAAGTTCAAAGGAAAATATATATATATACTTATAGTAAATAGGAAAGGGAAAATAAATATAATTCGTACATAGGTGCCGTTATCGGAAAATTTATGGGGCACAAGCATATTATTTTTATATAAGAAAAATTTTGAAAACTAAAAGAATTTCGAAAAAGAAAAAAAGAAAATAATATATTAGTGTTTAGTAGTTCTTATTCGGTTTTGTGAACCAAAATTTGTGAAATTTAATAAATACCCCTGAAACTCGTCCCAAAAGAATTTTTAACAAAGTACATAACATTTTTTTTAGTGTATTTGTTTTTGTGTTGGTTTTTTTTTAAATAAAAGATCATTTAAGGGAGCTCCTTTAGGTGTATTATAAATTAATTTGTTAAGTAAATAGGCGGCAATAAAGGCTGTGTGGAAAGACTTTGTTTAAATTCAGGAGGATTGTAAGTAGTTAAACAAATTTTTTTACAGGGTTAAATAGAATTAAAAGAGAAAACCAAATATATAGTTAGAAGAAGATAGAATTCACAAATTGCGGTATTTTTATATTTTTGTATAGATTCAGTTTTAAATTATATATACATACATATAACCAATGAAAATTTTTTTAAACCAAAAAAAAAAAAAAAAAAAATTTTTCTAATGTCTTTTTATCATTATTATTTATTAATTTAATTATATAAATAAATATGTAAATTGTATGTTTTTATCAAGAAAAAAGGTGACTTGTTAATTTTGTAATTCGGCGGGGAAGTTGAGGGAATCGTGAGAAGTGCAAAATGGTAATGTTAGGGGGTCATGTTTTATATTCCGATGGCCATTATTATGACCCAGGTAGGGAGGGCGAAAAGTGGAGGTTTTGTACTCCTGAAGATGAAAAAAGAAAACCTCATTTGAAGTGTTCCACTGCGATAACTTGGCGTATTTAACTTTTTTCCATTTTTCGTTTGAATATTGTTGTTTGATTAAATTTTGTTGTTGTTTGTTTTGTTATTACTTAATTGTGCTTGTCCTGTGAGGCTGTAATGACGGGTTGGAACCTTCCCTGGATGTGCCATTGAGCTAGCTGGCCACGCCATTACAGTGCCAAATCAAGGACACGTAACAATATGGCGCCCAACTAAATGAAAAAAAAAGGCGACGTCACGGCGTTCGCGATGTAAGAAGAACGCACATATGCGACACCTAAATATGTGCTGCAATAGAACGTAAAGCGTAAATGAAATAGGCCATATGTTATGCACCGCATATAATAATTCGAACGAGCTTGTGTGGGCTGAAAGGCACCGAAATGAAAAGTTGTTTTTTGCTTCGTGAAAGCATGGACTGATTCAAATAATTATGTTACGTGAATGTAAGCATAACATCCATTTTCAGAACACAATATACCCTACATGAGGATTTGCCAAATGCAAATCTCATTGGGAGGGTTAGTTTTGTTATAAATGTAAAAGTAAATGTTAGTTTCAGTCCGAGTTATATATAATGTCTATGTATTGTCCCAATAGGAAATATCGGCCCTGAATCTAAGTTCAGGACTTTGTGAAGTATTTGTCTAATTGTGTGACCTTTTCTGTTTCGCTGGTCTGGCGTATGTTTCGTTGGATGTGAGAGATAGAAAACTGACATTAGTAAATGGTAATTGTTTTAATTGTAGTCGCCGTGGTCTAGTGGTTAGTGTGTTGGCTTACTATGACATAGGTCCTGGGTTCGATTCCAGGCCCCGACATCTTCAAAAAAAGAAATATGAAAAAAAATATTTCTTTCGGCGACTACCTCTCAGCAGTCTTCTGGCAAAAGCTCTGAGAGTAACTAATTGCCATGAACAAGCTTCTCAAGTCTGTCGTTCGGAGCCGACTTTAAACTGTAGGTCCCGGTACTCATGGATAAAAATTGACACACACAACATGAGTGCTGCGAGAAGCTAGGCCGTAATCCTGACACAGGGTTGTAAAGGCCAGTTATGTATGTATGTAATTGTTTTAAAAATTCTAAGTGAAGCTGTTAGAGATGGAACATTTCAAATCCTTTATATGTTTATAGGGGCACAAGATTTTTTTTTTATTATGCGCTGGATGACACGATGAAATCAACAAACCCGCGATTGATTAAATAAAAAGTTTTGTTGCGTTTATTTGTGATACTGTAAATATTATAAGGCAAGTTTATTGAAATATACGTTTTGGATTACGAGTGGTTTAGACTTAGTTGAGAATAATTCTTGTGGTGTGTATTTGTTTTTGTAGAACAGTTTATTTTAATTATTTTTATTATAGTTTATATTAATTAGTTTTATTATTTATTTCTATTAATCATTTTCATTATTTATTTATTTATATTAATCTTTATTTATATTATCTAAATTTTTTGTTTTGAGGGTGCAATTAATTATTTTTCTGTGTATTCTCGTTGTTGAGGTGGTATTGGTCACTTCGGCTAGTAGCTTTAAGGGCAGTTTTGTTAATAATTTTCTTTTATAAGACTTTTTTTGAACGGAAATTGCAGGTGTTTTTTTTAATTCATTTTGTTTTGGTGGTTCGTTTAATTTTTCTACTGGGGGTGGAAGATAATTGTTAGCGCGTTGCAAATAGATTTTTTTTTTAAATCGGAATTAATGCCTTCTGGCATGGAAAAATTGAAAAGACAAAGGGCTAGAAACTTATCATTTGATCAACGATCAACCGATCGTCTCCCCAAGTTAAAGATAAATACGCGAAAGATAACCAGGAAAGAAGGATGCCCCCACCAGCGAATTCCAATATAATGGACATGTCGGAGACCATCAACACGGCTAATAAGGCACAGGGCACAGGGGCAATACCTAAGAAATCGGATAACAATAGGGACAAGCGCGGCAATAGTGGGGAAGAGTTGCCACAATCTATTAAAGGCATGGTGTTCGAGAGCGTGGAAGAGATGAGGAAACAATTAGATCACTCTATTAATGTGTTAGTGAACGAGAATGTTAACCGTCAATTGGGCAAAGTACACGAGAATATCGCAAGTTTGAGTGAGGCCATCAGGGGTTTGTCAGTAAGTAATAGAGGAAATGTAAACTTACCCGAGCCAAGGCTACAAGCGGATAGAGGCCTAAATAATGAAGCACGAGCATTTGATTTTCCTTCAGGTCGAGTTGAGAATAGCTCAGTAAACGCCTCACGTTCATCTGTCACCTCAATGCAGAACGCCCAACCAGTAATCGGCCATTATTCATACAAATCCAGGGTTGAAAGGTTTGGTTTAAAATTTGATGGCAATGACAACCACTTACCTGTTGAATCATTTATATTCCGACTAGAGTATTTCCAAAGACAGTACCAGATACCCTGGAGGGAAATTATGGATGATTTTCATCTTTTGGTTGCAGGTCCTGCCTCTGACTGGTATTGGCTGTATGTCGAGACCACACAAATATCATCATGGGAAAGTCTGCGGTACTCCCTACTAAACCATTTTAAAACTCATCGCACGAATTTAGAGATAATGCACGAATTAGTAGAGAGAAAACAAAGGCCTGGTGAGAGCATCGATCAATATTTTTATCATCTAAATCTGTTGAGAGCAAAGTTGGAGCAGCCCATCTCTGAATTTGAGTTGATTAAATTGGCGAAGAAAAATTTAAGGGATAGCATAGGACGTGTTGTGTATCCGATACCGGTTTCATCAATAGAACAGTTGCGAGTAGAATGCGTGGAAGCAGAACGCCATTTCGCTAGAAAAGAAATAAGAGAGCAACCAGTAAGAAAATTTGTAAATAAATTAGATTATAATAGCGAGAATTATGAAAATTGTGAGGTCGAAGAAATTAATCTCCCATTGACGTGCTGGAATTGCAAGCAGACTGGGCATACGTTTATAGAGTGCACATCTACCCAGCGGGAACCCTTTTGTTATAAATGTGGCAAACCCGCAACTATTACCCCGAACTGCTCGAAATGTAAATTACGGGGAAACAGCAAGCGGGGCGTGAGTTCAACGGGGGAATCATGTCCTATGAACAACACCCCAAAACAATAAATAATACATCCAATTATGCCAATAGTCGGCTTTACATCCCCGTAGAGCAACGACAGAAAAATTACGAACGTGTACGAGAAGAGATATTTGGTGATAAAGGCGACTGTGAAAAGATTAATCAAAACATACATTTAATTAGTCCAAACAAATTCAACGAGCCCATTAACGAGTTAGTGGACCAGAGGGTACAAAAATCACAAGAAAAATACAAAAAAATTATTAAAAAAAGAGAGGATTATGCACAACGAAAACGAAAACTGGTAATCGAAGCAATCTCAAGAGGTAATTCCGTTGATCCCCGACCGTTTGCTGAAATAACTATTGCAGGAGAAAATTACACCGCACTACTAGATTCTGGTGCTTCAGTCAGTATACTGGGGAAAAACTGCAGGGAAATGGTCAAGCGGATAAATGCTAATATTATAGAACAATATGCCATAGTCCACACCGCGTCAGGACAGCCTTTTAGAGTGTTTGGCAGAGTCACACTAGACGTAAAGTATAAAAATGAAGAAAAAAAATCACATTTTACCTATGCCCTGATTTAGAGAGAGATGTTTACCTGGGAATTGATTTCTGGAAGATCTACAATATAGCTCCAGATATTTATTTATTTATTTATTTATTTATTAATTATTAAAGTCTATGGAAGATAATCCGTACAGACTAATAACACTACATATAATGCTTAAATAATAAAATTGAAACAAAAGTGTACAAGAGGAAAAATAAAAGTAAATGTGAATGACAATGCTACGAATTAAGAAATATAATTATCTTATTCCTAATAGTATTAAAATTCAAAGAAAAATCAACAAATTCTGACAAATTATTATATTGGCGACAAATTCTTATAAAAGGGTCAGCAAGCATATAATTAGATCTACATAATGGAATGTACAAAGGTGTATGATGACGAGTATAACGACTAGGAACATTTAATTTAACACAGTTCAATAGAAATTCACAACATATATTGCCATCTAACAGATTCATCATAAAAGACACGTTCAACATAACACGACGACTTTTAAGAGTAGGTAGTTTAATTAGAGCAAGTCTACTAGTGTAGGAAGGAAGATTGGTATAATTCCAACGAAATTCACGCAAACAGAACAACAAAAATTGCCTCTGCACAGATTCAATGATATTATTATTTACATTATAGTAAGGATCCCATATAATTGATCCATATTCCAAAATGGGTCTCACTAGAGATACATGGAGCTGTTTAGTAATATAAGGATCGGAGAACTCCCTAGACCACCGCTTTATATAACCAAGAACGCTTCTTGCTTTGTTAACAGCCTTAGTAATATGAGCATTGAAATACAGCTTAGCATCAAGTAGGATTCCAAGATCAATGATTGATTCAACCACCTCCAAATAATTCCCACCCAGAGAGTAATTAACTATGTTTATGTTGTTTCTACCAAATTGCATACATTTACATTTTCCTATATTTAACTCAAGCATGTTGTGTTCGCACCATATGAAGAAGTCATTCAGGTCGTTTTGGAGAAAGACATGATCATAAAGTTTAGCAAAAGGAAGGAAAATTTTAACGTCATCAGCGTACATCAATATATCAGCGGATTTAAATACATTTGGAAGATCGTTGATTAGCAAGGAAAATAAAAGTGGTCCAAGATGACTGCCCTGGGGAACACCAGACGGAACAGATGTGTTTAGATACACAGTCGTTAACTCGTACTGTCTGTTTCCTTCCTGTTAGGTATGACCCCAGCCAATTCAAACTAATTCGCGATACACCCAACAAATCAAGTTTAATCAATAAGAGCTTATGATTAACCTTGTCAAACGCCTTTCTGAAATCAGTATATATGACATCGGTTTGCTTCCCTCGAACAAACGCAGCATTTGCTAAGGAAGTAAAATGAAGAATATTAGTTGTCGTAGAGCAGCCTTTTCTAAATCCATGTTGTGAAGGTGATATTAATGATGCAGTGTGATGACAGAGAAAATCAGCAACCAATTTTTCAAACATTTTCGGAATAACACTTAATTTTGCAATGCCTCTATAATTTTTAATATCAGTCCTACTCCCAGATTTAAACAGCGATATAATAAATGAGTCTTTCCAAATAGTAGGAAAAAATCCAAACTTAACAGAGGTACTAAATAAAAGAGTAAGCGGTGTAACAAAAGATTCAGCACAGTGACGTAAGATACTGCTTGGAACCCCATCAGGACCAGGAATAAATGAGATTTTAAGCTTTTTTAAGTTAAGTAATATATCACTACTGCTAAAAATTGGTAAGGTTATAAACTGGTTCGATGCAATGGTGTATGGATACTTGTTGTCATGGTAGACAGCATCAGAATAAGTGCTCGCAAAAAAGTCGGCAAACATGTCACATATATCCTCAATATTGCCAGATTCTTGGTTATTTAATTTCATAACTGAAGGAAATCCGTTTGATTTTCTTTTACAATTTACGAACTTGTAGAAGGACTTTGGATCATGAATAAAATTTCCCTTAACTTTATTTAAATAGTTTTTGTACAAAGATTTGTTAAGTATAATATATTTGGAACGGACAACTGAATACTTTCCATAATCAATAGAACAAGCAGATCTTTTGTATTTTCTACAATATTTATTTTTCGAGTTTTTCAGCCGAGACAGTTGCTTAGAATTCCATGGCGGACCATCCGCATCGAAAAATCCAATTTTTTTTTTTTTATTAAGACCAATACTCAGGGGCAAACCATTACTCATGCAGTGCATTGTATTGGAATGTGAAGATGGTTGATAGGTTTTTTTTTTTTTTTTTTTTTTTTTTATAGATGTTTGTATATTTTGTTTTAAAGAGCTGCGTTATTTAGGATTTATCATAGGGGGAGGCATGCTTAAGACCGACAGCGAAAAGGTTGCAGTTATACAGCGTATCAAGGTACCTAAATCACCAAGGGAGGTTAGAAGTTTTCTCGGAACCGCCGGGTGGTATAGGCGAATTATTAGGGACTTTGCCTCCATAGCAGCGACCCTAACAGATACGTTGAAAAAGGGGAGAAATTCAGCATGACCCCTGAGGCGACTGAGGCTTTTGAATGCTTAAAACAAGCCCTAACCACTGCTCCCGTCTTACGACACCCCGACTTTACCAAAGTTTTTTACATACAGTGTGACGCTTCTCAGAACGGTGTAGGAGCTGTGTTATTTCAGAAAAATGAAAATGGAGACGAAAACCCTATTGCTTTCTATTCCCAAAAACTCAACGCGTGCCAAAAAAACTATTCAGTTACTGAAAAGGAATGCTTAGCAGCAGTTCTGGCAATAAAACGTTTTAGACCATATATTGAGATGATGAAATTTGTAGTTATAACTGATCACGCTAGCTTGAAGTGGTTGATGTCCCTGAAGGATCTGAGTGGACGCCTGGCTAGATGGTCTCTACAATTGCAACCTTTCGACTTTTCAATTGAACACCGAAAAGGGTCTGAAAATATCGTACCAGATACCTTGTCCCGCATGGCGGTAGATGCAAGTGAAATCTCACCTAGCGAATTTTTTTACTTTGAGACCAACGAGTTTGAAAGTGAAGACTACCTTGCACTGATATCAAATATAGAGGAAAACAAGGGTAAACTACTAGACCTTAAAGTGCAAGATGGAAAAATATTCAAAAAAATAATTGATTACCAATCGCAGGAATTCGGTGATCCCGTCTGGAAACTATGGGTGCAACAACAAATAACGCAGGTATTGATTGCAAAGGCTCATGATGCGAATATATCAGCCCATGGCGGTATATATAAAACTCTGAGCGCGCTAAAACGTCTGTATTATTGGCCTCATATGACCATACAGGTAAAAAATTATATAAATAAATGTCAAGTTTGTAAAGAGTGCAAACCGTCGAACCAGAATTTGAGACCAACAATGGGAGAAGAAGTGCAAACAGATAGGCCTTTTCAAAAACTGTATATTGATTTTTTAGGGAAGTATCCCAGGTCGAAAGCAGGCCATGCTTTTATTTTTGTAGTGGTTGATCATTTCACCAAATTTACTTTTATAAAAGCTATGAAAGACGCAACGGCGAAGAATGTAATCCAATTTCTAGTTCAGGAAGTATTTAATAAATTTGGGGTCCCTGAAGTGATCCATAGTGATAATGGTCAACAATTTCTATCCAAACTTTTTAAGGAAATGCTAGAGGCTTACCAAATAGCGCATATAAGAACAGCGACTTACTCCCCACAGTCAAATGCCTCTGAAAGAGTAAATCAATTATATCCCACCTAGAGCAGGACCAACGTGACTGGGACCTATATTTAGCCAAAATAGAATGTGCCCTGCGGACCACCATACATTCAACAATAGGCACAACCCTATTCTTTGCCCTCTTTGGGTATCATTGGTTTTCCAACGGGGCCGATTATAAGTTGGCACGAAAACTAAATTCCATGACGGACCACGAAATTAAACATATAGCAAAAGAAGACCGAATGCAAATCATACGAGAGAAAATAAAAAACATGCCCACGAAGCATACAAAAAGAGCGCCAAAAGATACAACGAAAGAACACGGTTGACAAAATTTATCCCGGGACAGGAAGTCTATAGATGTAATTATGTTTTGTCTGATTTTAAGAAAAATATCAACGCAAAATTTTGCCGAAAGTTTATACGAAGCCGGGTCGTTAAGCCAATCGGAAACAATATGTATGCATTGGAAGATTTGAGTGGTAAACCCGTGGGTGTTTTCCATGCTAAAGATATCAAAGTATGATATGAATGAGCTGTGATATATTTCTACTGAAGTGCAATATAGGGTTAAGAGAAAAAATGGGTTGGGTCTATGTGTGTCTTCGTCCCTATAGTGTGCAATACAGTGAAATAGGTCACTTGACGAGTTCAGTAAGAATGGCTTTCATTGTAATATAGGTCTTGATTTTATGGAAAGCTTGGCTTACACGGAAATAATACGCCAATCCCTGGTCAACAAATATATGTCACTCACTCGATATGTAAGGACGAATTTTATGCAAATATGACTTTTTTGGCTACAAGGACGACAATCTATGGATATAACTTGAAAAGGGTGAGGATACCCTACCTATACTAAACAGGAGATAATGATTGATTAACTTACCTGAAATATAATAGACTCTCGTATAGGAAAATATATATATATACTTATAGTAAATAGGAAAGGGAAAATAAATATAATTCGTACATAGGTGCCGTTATCGGAAAATTTATGGGGCACAAGCATATTATTTTTATATAAGAAAAATTTTGAAAACTAAAAGAATTTCGAAAAAGAAAAAAAGAAAATAATATATTAGTGTTTAGTAGTTCTTATTCGGTTTTGTGAACCAAAATTTGTGAAATTTAATAAATACCCCTGAAACTCGTCCCAAAAGAATTTTTAACAACGTACATAACATTTTTTTTTAGTGTATTTGTTTTTGTGTTGGTTTTTTTTTGAAACTAAAGATCATTTAAGGGAGCTCCTTTAGGTGTAGTATAAATTAATTTGTTAAGTAAATAGGCGGCAATAAAGGCTGTGTGGAAAGACTTTGTTTAAATTCAGGAGGATTGTAGTTAAACAAATTTTTTTTACAGGGTTAAATAGAATTAAAAGAGAAAACCAAATATATAGTTAGAAGAAGATACAATTCACAAATTGAGGTATTTTTATATTTTTGTATAGATTCAGTTTTAAATTATATATACATATAACCAGGGACTTAAACCCTAAAAAATTGGGTTCGGGTTCAGGTTCGGGTTAATCAAAATAAAAAGTTTGGGTTCAGGTTCGGTCCAGAGTTCAGGTTCGGGTTCAAAATTTAGAAAAAAAAGTACAATAGCATTTATTTATTTATTTTTCAAAAAAGAATTTCATTTAATTTAATAATTAAAATATTTTTTAAATTTTCTTCTTTTAAATTTGATTTTTGTGGTGATAAAATAAATTTCAAAGCTGAAAAAGCCCTTTCAACGCTTACTTGCGTTGCGGGAACTGCGAAGATGATCTGGGCCACCTGATATAATAATGGTGTTTCCAAAATCCTAAAATATTTTTTCTTTTGCCAGCCTTGGATAATTTTCGTATATTTTCATCTCATTTTTAACTCATTTTATCCTCATCTTCTCCTGAAGAACTAGAAATTTCTGTTCTTATAAAATTTTCTTCTACTCTCTTCATTTGTAAATTTTTTAAAATTTTTATAGCTTTTAAAATTTGCCTCTTAGCATTGCATATATCTTAGGAACTTTGCATTAATCTAAATCTGCTGTCTAGATATACTGCTGCAATCAAAAGTGGATTAATAATAAAGTTGTTTTCTCTTTTATTAATATTCGAATATAACTCTTTGGATAATGTTTTTGTTTGGTAATCTTTTGTCAACTCTAATTTAAAACTTAGCCAGAGTCCATAAAAATCACCTAAATTCATCTGTTCGTCCTGCAGTTTAAGCGTTAATTTTTAAACAGGTGCAAAAACTGCGACAAATTCTTCGCAAATATTTCAAATACTATCTATGTCAACGCTTGTTGTTAAAAACAAAAAAATTTAATATGGAAAGGCATTTTCAATTATGTCACAAGAAATATGAAAATATTATTGTTATGAAATTAACATTGATGATGTCCTATTTAATATTTATGCTTAATTTACATTGATTTTTTTTTTATTCTCTAATGTAAGGCATTACTCACATTCTCTTGTGTCTAAACAAAAAATTAAAAAAAGAAAACAAACAAAAAACAACAAGAAATATACGCCTATCGCCAACACAAGGTTTATTGACTGTGTTTGAATTATGTTTCAGTTCTGTTATGTTTTATAGCAGGCCTGTTCAAAAATAAAAATGTAGTTGTGTTGGTGAGAAAATGATAATTACACTGCTGTACGTGTAAGTACCCCGTCAGCATTTTTGGTCAATTATGAGTCTTTTTTGACTCCTCTGGGCGATTAAAATAATCACTTATGAGCTCATTTTTGAGTCGAAAATGATTGTTTTGTCGGGAGAAAAATGTACCCTTGCCGCGACTCCCCTGAACGAGTCATATATGACTCCCCTCAACGAGTCATTTGTGACTCCCCTGAACGAGTCATTTGTGATTCCGCACACTAAACGAGTTTTACTTACCTTTTTATTATCTTTACAATAATAAAAATATTGTATTTTGTTTAAAAATTTAAAAAAAATTAATTCATCAATCTCAACTGAAGGAGTTCTTTTTTTATATGTATATTATAGGCCTTTTTATTGATGAGACAAGTTTCTG
Organism: Metopia argyrocephala; assembly: GCA_963576795.1. Lineage (NCBI taxonomy): Eukaryota > Metazoa > Arthropoda > Insecta > Diptera > Sarcophagidae > Metopia > Metopia argyrocephala. The sequence continues at coordinate 104,505,136 of OY756208.1, read as the reverse complement.
GTGGAATAGACTGGAATCTAAGGAGCGGTTTCTTGAAGATGGACTTCTTATTTTTTTAAATTATAATTTAGATATACCTTAAATTTTATTTTATAATTTTTGCCCTTTGCTGGGATTGAACCTCGGTTGTTTGAATTTCTGTGCGAGCGTCTTACCACTATGCCACGACATCACAATAATTGCATAAGTCTTATTCTTTCAAATAAAATAAATCCCATTGTAACGAAATGCAGAAGAAAACAATAAAATACGACGCAAAATAATTATAAAAGCAGTCGTATTTCGAACGTCTGCACGATTATTTTATGATTCCGCACATTTAATCAGTTTTTGATCACCTAAGGGAGTCTTAAAAGACTCATTTTGGTGATTTATGAGCAAGCAATCTTCTAATTGCTGACAGGGTAGCAGAATCTGCAGTTGTATGAATTTTTTTTTAAGTAAAATTTATATATAAAATTTCATCTAAAAATTTAATTACTTTAAGAACAATTTATAAATACTAATCTGCTATAAAGAAATAAAAAGTACTTTTAATTTATTAACAAAAAAAAATTTTTAAGTTTCGTTTTTTTCATTAAATTTATTAAAAATTTTATAAAAATAATGAAAATGTCGCTGAAAAACTTTTAAACTATATTTTTAAGTGTTCTATGATAAATAAGGTATTGCATTTACAAATTCATTTATAATAGAAAATATTTGTGTGCATTGCTATTAATTTTGTTTCCACTGCAAACAATAAATCAGCGTACACCCACCACGCATGTTAACTCGTCGCTGTCTCAGTGACTAGAGCTGGCAAACAATCGATAGTACTATCGATAGTTCTATTTTTATTAGACTATCGATGTTATTTTTTCGATAGCGATACTATCGTTAAATGTTGTTGTGAAGAACATACATATATACATTTGTTATTTTATTACATTTGTTAAGAACATACATATATACATTTGTTATTTTATTACATTTATTTATTCAGAAAAACAAGAAAACATATATTCATACATACATTTATATAAAGTTAGTTTATTTTGACACAATTAATAACAAATCGCTTACACAATATTTTCTTTATATAGTTGCTTATTGCACATTTCGTTTAGTTTATTTTTTTTTGTATTAATTTGTTAATTGCATACGTAGCATTTAAGTTCATTAACCACTGCTAATAATAAAAAACTGTTTGTAAACTTATTGTTTTAAAAGGTTCATTAACACCATTTGAAATTAGGTCATAATTTGTGTAAAGTTAAGCATTTTTATTTTCATTTAATTATTGTATGCTAAGCATTTTATCATATATTAATTTTATATAAAAGAAGGTAAAAAATAAAGAATCTTTTAGTCGTTTTTTAGTAATCAATTTTGTTTTACTATCTGACGGCCTCCTTCAAGTTACAAGTACTTGTAAGGAATATCATTGGATTTTAGTGCCAGTTCAAATTTATGTATTTGAATTGATCACCACTAAATCCTCCCAATTAACATTTTGGTGACCCCGACGTGATCATCATCATTAAGTTCTGAGTCCCCAATTAACATTTTGGTGACCCCTTCATTAAACACGCACCTAATAACATTTTGGTGATTCCCGACTAGCAAAAAAAAAATATATTCTAAGTTCCCTCCACCAGCGGTAAGGACTTAGAAATAACTGCATTTCAACAAACACCAATTCACACATTGTGAATATCATCATCAACTTTTAAGTTCCCCCCACCAGCGATAAGGACTTAGAAGTAAAAGAAAACAGATTTCAACAAACACCAAGAAACATTTGATTCAACAGTAGCACAAGGCTACATTACATTTGTTTGGTGAACAATCTCTTCACAATTATAAATTCAACAGTAGTACAAGGCTACATTTATACATTACATTTTGCTGGGTGAACAATCTCTTCACAATTATAGAATCAACAGTAGCACAGGGCTACATGTATACATTACATTTATTTGGTGAACAATCTCTTCACAGTTATAGATTCAATAGTAGCACAGGGCTACATTGAAGCATTACTGAAGTTAAACAAAGCGCACAATGGCAACAAAAGAGGAACCAATTCAGGGGCTAGCGAGAAGGATAACTGCTCGTATGACAGCACTCAATCGTCTCCTATATGGCTTGGATTCAATAGAAGGAAATCAGCCGAAACAGCTTTATGAATTGAAAATAGATACTATAAAGAATTTATGGACTCAGATACAGGAATTATATGACAGTTTGTGGCAACAGACTGAAGATCCGTCAAGGTTGGGACTACATCAAAGTAAAATTGATAGCCTGGAAGACTTGGTTCAGCATCATCTGGTTAAACTTGCAGTATTAAGAGACAAATGCAATGAGGGCGCAAATCAAGCGTCACACTAGGAAGTGACATGACAGTGTACGGTTCTCTACCACTTCCGAAGGTAACAATTCCTCAATTTAATGGTGACTGTTTAAAGTGGCGGCAGTTTTATGAACTTTTCTCAGAAATGGTGGACAAACAGTCCCTCCCGAATGTCCAGAAAATGTGGTATCTTAAAACCAATTTATCGGGGGAGGCTGCAAGACTGATAAACCACCTTGCCCTAACAGAAGATAACTACAAAACAGCATGGACGCTTCTTCAGGAACGTTACAACAATAAAAGAGTTCTTGTAGCCACATTGGTAGAAAGAATCCTGAATCAACCAAAGGGAGCATTATCTACTACTGCAATGAAGGCTCTTCATGATACAACAAAAGAATGCATATTAGCGCTTAACAACTTAAATATCGACACATCCGCTTGGGATGCCATTCTAATTCAGATAATGATGAAAAAATTGGATCACACACTATACATTCGGTTTGTACAATCCTTGTCAAAACCAAAGGAGGTACCTACCATTAAAGAATTATTATCATTTCTGGAGATGCAATTTGAATCCATGGAGTCGATCGGAAAAACATTAAATACCCATCAAGGTTCAAGCAAACTTGTCTCTTCCATAGCATCAGTGGAGAACAACAGCAATTGTAAACTATGCAACAGTGCTAAACACCCTATTTATCATTGCAAGCAATTCATAGCAATGACAGAAACTGAAAGACTTAAATGGGTACAATAACAGAAACTTTGTGTGAACTGTTTTAAGTCTGATCATTTAGCCAAAACTTGCTCTTATGGCAACTGTAAAAAATGCAATAAAAAGCATAACACGTTATTACATTACATTATTATTACAATTTTCAAGGCACATCAAGAGCCTCAAAGCAAACACCATCTTCAAGGCATGATGTTACACCAGCCAATACAGCCGCAGTTTCCTCAGCATCAACAGAAGACAAGAAAAACGTAATTTTAGCCACAGCAAGGGTTATTATCAATGCGGCAAATGGTATGTCAGATGAATTTAGGGCCGTACTAGATTCAGGCTCTCAAGTAAATATTGTTACTGAAAGACTAGTAAAAAGATTAGCACTTAGAACAACAGAAACCGCTTTGTCTATTGACGGTGTTGGAAGAATTCAGAAAGAGGCACACCATCGCGTAAATATGATAATACTATCTCTCGATCATAAATTTTCAAGTAACCTGGAAGCCTTTGTTTTACCAACAATTATACCAGCGCAGCCAAATTGTAATTTGGATATTTCTAATTGGAAGATCCCACAGGACATTCACTTGGCAGATCCGCATTTTAATAACCCAGGAAAAATTGATATTCTTCTAGGTGCCGAGTTTTACTTTAGTCTTATGCAACCTGGTACAATAAAACTCTCGAACACTCATCCTATACTTCAAAATACTTCGCTTGGCTGGATTGTAAGCGGCTTACTGAAACAACAAACAAGTGATCTCTCATGCAGACCGTTAACATCTGCAGTTTTTGACAGTGAATCCTCATTAGAACAAACAATCGAAAAACTATGGAAACTCGATGAGATAGAGTCCAATGAAAAACCAATGTCTCCAACGGAAATCCTGTGTGAATCTCACTTCAATCAGTACGGTCAGATAGATTTGAATGGTCGCTTTCTTGTTAACCTCCCGTTTAGTGAAAACACAACAGCATTGGGTCATTCTCATCAAATGGCATACAATAGATTTATTAGTCTAGAGAAGCGGCTTCAGAAAAACACAGACATTCAAGAGCAATACATTCAGTTCATGAAAGAATATGAAAATTTGGGACATATGCAAAAGGTCAACTTGGATAACATATCAGATCCAAAATACTTTATCCCACATCATTGTGTTTTAAAACCTGACAGCACATCAACAAAACTTAGAGTAGTTTTTGACGCATCTGCAAAAACATCGTCAGGCTATTCTCTAAATGACTTAATGTACACTGGGCCAACTATCCAAAGCGAACTGTTTTCTATTTTGCTTCGTTTTTGAATGCCGAAATTTGTATTTACAACAGATATCGAGAAAATGTACAGACAAATATTAATCAGTCCAGACAGCTATCAATACCAGTTGATCATATGGAGAGAAAACCCTTCATCACCAATTAAATATTATAGACTTAATACCGTAACATACGGTACACGAGCAGCTCCTTATTTGGCTACAAAATGTTTGCAAAGAATTGCAGAGGAAAACATGGATCGTTATCCACTTGGATCTCGAATGTTAAAAGAGAATATCTATATGGACGATGGTCTTGGTGGAACCGATAATTTAAATACAGCTGTCGAAACTCAAAAGGAACTAATAACTATTCTGAAAAAACACGGTTTCAATCTAAGAAAATGGTGTTCAAATACGTCAAGGTTACTGAAAAATATACCACATAGTGATCGAGAAGTCAACTTAGATTTCGATGACAATGTAAGCAAGGCAGTAAAAACATTGGGATTACATTGGATGCCTCAAACTGATCAATTCTGTATTAAAGTAAAAACTAACCATCTTCAAGTAATATCTAAACACACAGTTACGTCTGAGCTCGCAAGGTTCTTCGATCCCCTTGGCCTGCTTGCTCCTGTTGTTGTTAAAGCAAAAATATTTATTCAGCAATTGTGGCAACTTACATTAGATTGGGATGAACCATTACCTCAAGGTCTTTGTGCTACTTGCTAACTTCAAAATACCGCGGCATATATTCTATGATGAGATTCCCAGTAAAATACAATTACATGTGTTTGCAGATGCTTCGGAAAAAGCCTTTGGCGCAGCGGTATATATTCGCTCAATTATAAAGGATGGGCGAGTAGCTGTACGCCTACTTTGTGCAAAATCAAGAGTAGCTCCCTTAAAACAACAAACTCTACCTCGATTAGAATTATGTGCTGCAGTAGTAGCAGCTCAACTTGCTAACAGAGTAAAAATTGACTTAAAGCTTCAAGATCGGCCTATATTTCTATGGACTGATTCTGAAATTGTGCTTGCCTGGATAAAAGCACAATCATCTCTATATAAAACATTTGAAGCTAATAGGGTATCAACTATTCAAACATTAACATTGCCAGAACAATGGAGACATGTACAATCGAAGGATAACCCTGCCGACATTTTGTCGCGAGGACTTCAGCTATCAGATCTGTCTAAATGTGAACTATGGTTTTATGGACCAATGTTCCTTCATGGAAAGGAAGAGCTGTGGCCAACGGAAGTCCCTTCCCAACGTTCTTTTTTAAATAACATGGAATTAAAAAAGGTAGTTACGGCAGCAATAGTAACGACGGACACCGATTTCATATATACAATTGAGCACAAAAATTCGTTTAGAAGGTTGCAAAGGATTTTAGTATATGTACTTAGATTCATAAGAAACTTACGGACACCAAATATACAGCGACCAACAAATATATAACCCTCTCCCAAGGAACTAGACGACTCTCTTCTTCTAATTATTCATGCCATACAAGCCTCAGATTTTGCAGAGGAAATAAAACAATTGAAAAGCAAAAAACCAATTAACAAGCATAGCTCTATAAGCAGTCTTTCGCCGATTTTGGATGAAGGAGGTATTCTTCGCGTAGGAGGAAGATTGAAACATTCCGAGCTACAACCAGACGCAAAGTACCCAATTATATTGCCTTGGTAAAATTATTATTCACAATGATGCATGAAGAGTGCAAACATTGTGGACCTCTAGCGTTACTAAACACCATAAGACAACGGTTTTGGCCAATAAAAGAAAAGATAACAGATAGATCAGTTATTCAAAGGTGCATAAGGTGCACTAGAGCGCGACCGCAATTGTATCAACAGGTAATGGGCAATCTACCAAAACAGAGAGTAGTTCCTGCACGGCCATTTATAAACTCTGGTGTAGACTATTGTGGTCCATTTTGGATACACCATAAGATTAGAGGTAAAAAACCAACCAAGGCCTATGTAGCGGTGTTCTGCTGTTTTGCGACAAAAGCAGTTCATTTAGAGCTTGTATCTGACTTGTCAACTGAATCGTTCATTGGAGCTCTTAAACGATTTATTGCTCGTCGTGGTCACTGTCAGAATATATATTGTGATAATGCTACCAATTTCGTCGGAGCAAAGAATAGTTTAGAAGAATTATCGGAAAATATATATTCCGACAAGGCACAGGAAGTAATCATCTCTGCCTCCAGCTCTAAAGGCATACACTTTCATTTTATCCCACCAAGAGCACCGCATTTCGGAGGATTATGGGAAGCTGCGGTGAAGTCAGCGAAACACCTTTTGGTACGCAGTGTGTCAACTGAAGCCTTAACCTATGAAGAATTAGAAACAGTTATCGTAGAAATCGAAGCAATTTTGAATTCACGTCCTCTCACGCCACTCTCAAACGATCCAGACAGCCTTGAAGCATTAACACCAGGTCATTTTCTCATCGGTGAGCCGCTAATATCACAAGTAGACAGCAGAGCTAGGACTCTTAAGACATCCAGTACATCTCACTGGAAGTTAATTTCGCATATAAAGCAGCAATTCTGGAAAAAGTAGTCTGCAGAATACCTACAGGAACTTCAACAACGTCACAAGTGGAAGCATAAGGTCAGTCATCTCAAAAAAGGTGATATGGTTATCATGAAAGAAGATAACTTGCCCGCGATGAAGTGGCCATTAGGGAGAATTCTAAATGTGTTCACTGGTGATGACGGTGCTGTAAGAGTGGCTGAAGTAAAAACATCAATAGGGGTATTTAAGCGAGCTATTCACAGACTGGCCCCACTATTTCCAGAAAATGATAAAGAAGCTTCAACTGAACCAAAACCAACGCTAGAGCGATCCTTGTTCGAGAAAGATAAAGAAGAGATCATTCCTACAAAACGGTTCAAGGCTTCAAATAATCCGATAATACTAACTGTATTAGTAACACTGTTGCTAATGCCTGTGGTTCTGTGCAATAACTTACGGGTTACACAATTTCAAAATGATCCAGGGCTGTATTTCGAAGGAGTAGGAACGGTAAAATGAAATACGGCGGAATGGAAAATGTTGGTGTACTACGATCTGGCACCTTTTTTGTCAGAAATAAAATCCTTGTCATCAGGTTTACAAACTTTGCAGCAAATATGCTTTGAAATGAATAAAAATTCGATGTGCGATATCCTAGTGAACAACATAAAACAAATCAAAAATGAATTACTAGAAGAAAAAGAATTACTGACCAACAAACGTTTCAAAAGATCTCCATTCAATATGGTTGGCACTATTGCGCGTTCACTATTTGGTGTTCTTGATGCGGACTACGCAGAAGAAATGTCAAGGACTATCAATAGAGCAAAAATCGAACATGACCACGTTACTAATCTCTTAAAAAATCAAACATCAATAATTGACTCAACCATCAACATCATCAAACAGTATGAGAGTAACACTCAGCAAAAATTGAAAGAGATCTTAGAAATGATTGAGGAAACCAAAAATAAAATAGCTTACCAAGTGAACAACTCGCAACTGTTTGGAATTCTCTCAACTCACTTGACATTAACAGCAATAAATCTACAGAGAATAGAGACCGAAATCATTGATGTACTTACTGATACTCATAATGGAAAAGTAAGCCCTCTTTTGTTGGCTCCTCATCAACTAAGGGAAGAGATTAGTATCATCGAGGCTAATCTCCCACCGTCACATGCTTTACCGACAACAGGTGAAAACTTAATTGAATTATATAAGCTTATGAGTGTCAAGGGAGCTGTAAGAAAATACGAAGTCATTTTTGAAGTTAAAATACCTCTAGTTAATCAACAATTCTTTCATTAACCACTGCTAATAATAAAAAACTGTTTGTAAACTTACGGCCGTATGTATAATGAAAAATTAGCAACTCGTTAGTATATGGGATAAAAAACTGGCAAGTTTATCATCCGCTATAGACTGATATTATTGAAACTTTCCATACCCTCTATTTGATAACTAGTCAGATGATTCAAAAAATTAAAGACCTTGTACCTTTGAGTAAGAATTTCTACGTATTGGAATAACAAGCTTAGCCACTGTGTACAACGACCTGCTAATTTTTTATTATACATAAGGCTGTTATTGTTTTAAAAGGTTCATTAACACCATTTGAAATTAGGTCATAATTTGTGTAAAGTTAAGCATTTTTATTTTCATTTAATTATTGTATGCTAAGCATTTTATCATATATTAATTTTATATAAAAGAAGGTAAAAAATAAAGAATCTTTTAGTCGTTTTTTAGTAATCAATTTTGTTTTACTATCTGACGGCCTCCTTCAAGTTACAAGTGCTTGTAAGGAATATCATTGGATTTTAGTGCCAGTTCAAATTTATGTGTTTGAATTGATCACCACTAAATCCTCCCAATTAACAGTTGCATTTAATTGACTTATGCAGATTTCTCTAGCTTAAAACCATCATCGCTTCAACAATTCCAACAGGCCAGATTTTTTTAAGTTGCAATAACTTAACTCGCATTGTACATATTTTTAATTGCATTTTCTTATAGAAACAAGCAAGAAAAATCGGAAGTTTGGAAATTTTTTCTAAAAGCAAAAGATAAAGAAAATGCACAATGTCAGCTGTGTTCGAAAATTTACAATACTAGAGGCAACATATCAAACTTATTTGACAACCTAAAACGTTCCTATCCATCTCATAGCCAACTGCCGAAACAATCAAACACAATCCAATATTTTGTCAAAGTGTCTAAAACCTATAAAAGGGATTCCGAATGGAAAAAATATACATAAATACATACTTTGGTCGCCAATGATTTACAGCCAATGATTACAGGATACATGTTTCCGAGATTTAATTAAATGCTTAAATCCCCGCTACATGTTTCCTTCAAGAAACACTCTGAAAAATGTGATGATGGTAAATTTGTTTTCAATACAACCAAGATTAAAATGCAAACTATGCTTAATGAAGTTCCAATCTGATCTATTACAACAGACTTGTGGACTTCAAGCGAAAAGGATGGCTAACTTACCGTAACGTGTCACTTTATATGAAACAAGTTTGTTCTTCGTATGACTGTCTATGTGCTAATAGGAATGTGTAATTTAACATTTCTAAAATAATTCGATACTATCGATAATATCGATAGTTTTTGAACCAACTATCGAAAACATCGAATGGCGCGACTATCGATAGTTTGCCAGCTCTATCAGTGACGACTAAAAGCAAGAGCGTAAGAATACATGTGAGTTTAGCTAAGGAACAATTGTGTATGACATTTTTATTTTTGAACAGGCCTGTTTTATCAGCGGTGCCAATTTAGCGCGATTTAACCATGCAAAACGCGTTTTTTTTTCGTCTTAGCGCATTTAATAAAAAACGCGTTAAATTGGCGCTTTTTTAATAAACTTAATAAACCACTTCAATTTAACATTTTCTACATATAAAAACAATTTAGTATAATTTATTTAACCTTTAACTACTGAGGCGGTTGTAAATTTTACCCTCTCTTTAGACTTGTTTAATTTATTTTCTTCGGTGGAGCGCTATCAATTTCATTTTCATAGTATCTTCTTATATTCCCATAGTTGTTATTCAGTTGAGTTTTGGCTGCTGTTGGGTTCGTGTGAACAGAGGTATGCATGTGTTGGTGTAAAATTTACCACTTCTCAAAGAAAACGTGTTTTTTTTTAAGAAAATATTTTACCACCACTACCAAATAAGTGTAAGTATTTAATGTAAAAAAAAAT